>NC_061162.1:53795558-54098058 GCF_022113875.1 Hydra vulgaris | reverse complement strand
TTTGCCGACTGCCAACTATAAATCCAATTTCGCCGACTCTAATCTCCGATTTGCCGACTAATAAAATTTCGCCGACGAATTTTATTAGTCGGCAAATCGAAAAACTCGGCAAATCAAAACTCCGATTTGCCGACTAATAAAATTCGTAGGGGGGCTAAATATTCCAAACGCCCCCCCCCCCCTCGGTAAAGCCCTGAGAATTGGAAAGTTTTTTGTGCACGAAAAATCGCAATAAATGTGTTTTTAAAATGTAAAGTAATCAACTAAAAAAGTGGAAACTTCAACTTGCTCAAGGTATTTACACTAAAGGTTACTGCTGTATTCGCAATGTTTTCAGATAATTAACTTTTGTCACATACTTTTTCAACTTTTTGAGTTTGAGGTATTCTAAAGGCTAAAAGTTCAAGAACTTTATTATAAAATTAACTTGTTAATTGTGTTTTCATATTAAATGTAAATGACAAAAAAAAAATTCAATATATGATCTTTTTGCTAACCTCTAGCCCATTGTGCAGTGGTTAGTGTGCAAACGAGTTTCTGTTAAATAATGATTATTCCTTGTGGAAACTCCCTCATTAACTTATCTTTGTGGAAACTCTCTCATTAGCGCTTCGGCCACGAATTTTTCAGTGAGAGAAATCTCAAGTGAAAATAAAAAAAATAAAAATAGCAAAAAAATTTACTAAAAAAACAATATTTTTTGTACTAAATGCGGACATTAAATTAATTTAAATTTAATAGTTCAGTAAATAAAAGATTGACAGGTCACGTGATTTAAAAACAGACCTGTCAATCTTTAGTTTACTGAACTATTAAATTTAGATTAAAAAGTTTATTTTCCACTTTTATTACAATAAAAATTATATTTATTAGCAAATATATTTGCTATTTTTTAATTTCTATTTTTTAATCTATTTAATGAGTTACGGTATTTAACAATGCAAATTATTGTTATGTAGCATTGTTATTATTGTGTCGCAATATTGTTTATTATTAAACATCATTAAACAATGTTCAGATGACAAGAAATAAGAGGAAGACTTGTGATTAAGTTCCCTAGTAACAAGCAACATTCGTGCAATATTAGTACAATATTTATCTCAATGTTAGACAAATGTTGTACATTTAGCCAACAATATTGCACCAAATCAAATCATTTTATATATAAAATGATTTGATTGAATATTACAATATTTTCCAACTTTTTTTTATCTGAAGACGATATTGATTAATAAAAGGCAAAAGGTAAAGAAAAGGTTTTTGCCTAATTTCAGATATTTAAATATATAGTTGGCAATAAAAATAGAGAATTTATGATTTCGAAGTCATAGCTTCCGCCGCTATGTTTAAATAAGTGGTTATGAGAAATCACTTTTTATTGTGGGGGTAGAATACCCCATTCCCCCAATCAACCTCTTTGTATGCAGTTTTTATACATTTAAAAAAAAAATTTTCTTTAAAATATTCTACAAAAATAAAACAATAAAACTCGTTAATCTAAAAAAAATTTATTCTTAGTTTTTTGTGAATATTTTACATCGTAGTTTAGACAGTAAGTAAAAAGTAGTAAAAGCTAAAAATATGTTATACACAAGCTCAAAAGAAAAGCTCGGAAACTCGGAAAACATCTACTTTTTAATGTTTTACCATATTAATGTAAGTAAAAGTAACTTACAATAACTTGAGCGTTTTATTGCTTTTTTAAAAAATGCGTTTTTTAAAATGACCATAAAAATATGACTAAAAGATATGGATTTTTCGTATAATACCTACGAAATACGATGAAAAAACGCATATTTTTTTTTCGTTTAATACTACGAAATACGATGAAAATATTTTTGAAATAAAAAATTCTTTTGAAAAGAATTTTATTAAATAACTATAAGTTTATTGCAATAAAATTTTTTTTTTAAATTTCCGGAAATTTTGATCAAAAAAACCCGGAAAATTTTAACCCTAGTTGTATAATTGTATAACCAATATAAAATGTCCGCATTTTTTTTTTTATATATATATATATATATTTTTTTACAACTAAATGTTTTTAACAATATATATAAAAATTTGTATGTATATAAAAAAAGATTTTTATATATATAAAAAAACAGCACCCAGAGGAGAAATTAAACCCGAAACCCTGCTACCTATGTCTTAAAATTAGACAACTATTACACACACTGCACTACATTTACACTGGCGACGAAAAAGTATTAATAATTGAGACTAATAATATTTATCAATAAGTAAATGTGATAGATAGTATTACTTATTAATATTATCTATAAAATTTACTTGTTGATTTTAATAAGTTGTAGCTATCGATCTCAGGATGTAGTGAGTGAAAACTTGAGCGAAACATTGTATTTAAGGTAACAACAAGACTTACCACAACATAGTTTTTTTTTTTTTACTACGATGATAACAAAATTAGAAACTTTTATGACAAAACTTTTGAACTTTGAGAAATTTCATTTCATCAAACAACAAAATTCAGATGTCACAAACATTTTTAACAATGATATAAATATTGACATCTTTAAAACGGATTCATCTTTCCTAGTTTCTTAAATATTATCATTATTTTTTATGATATTCATTACGTTATCTTCATAATAAACAATTTACAATATTTTTTAGTTAAGATGTGACAGCAGCAGGGAGAAGATAAAGGTCTTATCATCTAGCCCCGTTGTATTATTTACATATTTAACAAATGATAAGTTATAATATATACAAAATATATATCTTTATGAAAAATATTCAAGTCGATCTACAAGACTAATAGTTGAAAATAAATTAAAATAAAAAAAATTATATAAACCTTAGATTACCAAGGTGGTTTAAAAAATTATCTGAAACTAAATGATGCATCTAAATCTATACATAAAATATTTGAAAAAATATCAGAAAATATTTGAGTCGCAAATATTTGGTGAAATAAATATTAAAATTTTTTATTTTAGTAAATTAAAATTGTGTCAACTCTATTTAGTAAACAACCAAGACTTCCCAGGAAAAAAATGTTATAGAATTTTTATAAACTTTTGAAACATAAAACCTTTAGAAATTCTAGAGAATTCTATAGAATTTCTATTGGCCATATGTTTCAAAAGTGTATTCAAGTTCTATAGAACTTTTATACACTTTTGATAGAGCTTTCAAATTCTTATAAAATAAAAATAATTATAAAATAAAAAATAAAGCTCCTGGTTCAGATGAAATAAATGAAATTATTTTCATAGAATGCGACAAAAAATTAAAAATGCCATTTAAAATTTTCAACATTGATCAAATTCCCCGGAATTTTCCCTGAACAGATTCAATATCATTAATTGTCAATTTTAGAATAGATTTAATCTATATTTTTTAAATTTTTAGAAAGAAGTTTTAATTTAAATAAAAATAACTTACTATTTAAAAATGAATACGATCTCATAAAGGTTAGTCCAACTGATCAATCCAAGATTCAATTTGCACATAACATCTACAAATCTTTTGAAAAATATTAATCATCATATATCATTACATATTATCAACACTTTACATTCATTATAGATTGATTACCATATTTTTAATCCAAAATCAAAAAATGTTTTAAAAGATAAAGTTATAAAATGGTTTTGAAAACTATTTACTAAACCAACTTTTGTATAGTATTGATGGTCGTCAAAGTGAGTCCGTAAATTAATATTGATGGTCGTCAAAGTTCTTAAATTTAACCTGTTGTGTTTACTCGTCTCTGAATCACTACTATTTTTAATTTGTGACTTTTCATTATCAGAATGTTTTTTATAATAATTCTTTGACAAAATTGATTTTTTTTTCCCTCTTAAAAAAACATTTTCTATCAAATAAAGCGCATGAAATTTGTATTGCTGAAATTTCAATAAAAAGAGGTCTTATTACTTGGAGAAAACATCAGCACAAAGCAACCATTAGAAGTTTAAAAATATTAAGTCTAACTTTAACCATCAGAGACGTCCTAAAGGTTTCTATAGGGAAGAAGTGGGGCTTAATTTATTTGTTTTTCGAATACGTTTCACACAAAAAGAGGTCTATGTTATTTGACGTTTGCCGACTAATTTTTGAGTTTAACGATTTCATTTCATAAAAGAATATACATTAAAAAAACAATAGATTTTTAAATAAACCATTTTGCAGAACAAAGTTAAATCAATTTTGCAAACAAAAGTTCAATCAGTTATCGTATTAATACGTACCCTATCTATGGAATAAAAATTAACAATATAAAATCTTTCTAATATTTTTTCCTGGTTATAAAACTTAAAAGTTAATCAACTTCTATCTCTCTATAACATTCTAAGATTCTGCATTCAGTGTATGTAAAAACTACAAGTAAAATCTTAAATATATTAAATTTATGGTATCTCTATACTAAAATTTTAGCATTTTATATCTATTCAGCATATTAAATCTTCAGTAAATTTATATACCATGATTAGTTATATTTACTTACTTTTTTAATGCTAATATATTAGAATCCTCGTGATTTTCTTTCGAAAACCTACATTTATTGTGAAAATCTATTTTTTATATCGTAGCACGCAAACCAAAACTTTCTGTAAATGACTTTCATTAACTAGTTTTATTATACGTATCATGACTAACTTTGTCAACAAAAAAAGGAAAAAAATTGCTTAACACACCTTTGCATTAATTTAATCGTTTTATAAAAATCATTGGTGCATTTCTTATAAACATGACTGATGCATATTTTAAAAACTGGTACGAGTGTTTTAAAAGATAAATACATTGTTGCTAGGGCTGTTAAAATTCGTAAAAATGCCCATCGAATGAACGAACACGTTAAAAAAACAACGTTTTTTATAAAAATTTTACTCATAAAAGGTCAATTAAATCTTTTCAATCAATTATGCCATTTATTTAGAGTCTTTTTTCTTGTATCTAATTTTTATTTAATTTTGAGTGTCAAAGCTACACAAGTCCCAATAACGGTTTAGAAATACAAACATGTTCACTGAATTGGCTACCAATGATGTACTTTGATGGCACTGCAGTGCCACCTCAGTGCCATCATAATTTATCATTTGGTATGCGCATGTACTCGCAAGCTAAATAAACATAATTATATCTACCTTTTTCCAGAATTTAAAAAAGTTTTGTCCTAGACACAAATTAATAAACACGTTGGAGATCTGATTTACGTAAAAACATTGTAAATAGAAATAATTATAATTGTTAAGGAAAAATAATCCTAATCAGAAACTTAAACAACTCTCCGAACTTTATATTAAACGTTTTTAGAATTTCTGATGATGATGAACTAACTTCTACTAAGTTCTTTTAGATGTTCTTTCGCATACCAAATATGGTAAAATTGCGATACCAAATATGTTAAAATTGCCATATTAAGATTTATGATTTTAAACTTCAAAATAAAATGATCTTTGAACTTGTCAAATGAACCCCATATCCCCGGTGTTCACATACCCGTCGACAACTTTAATTATTATTACCGATATATAAAAATAAAATTTTTTTGAGCACCTTTTTTTATTTTAAGTTTGTCTAGATAATTTGATTTCCTTATTTATAAGAGTAAATTTAGAAACTATGAAATCAACAAAAAGAAATACAATATTAAAAATAACAAATATCAACATTAAAAGCTTTATCTTTTTCTAGCTAGTTGCTTTGTGAAGTCACCTTTTACTACAAACTTACAATACACTTCATACTTCGTGTGGTGACCTTTTACTACAAACTTGCAATACACTATATATTTTGTGTAGCCATCTTTTCTACAAACATACAAAACACTACAACATACTATGTGTAGACACCTTTTACTATAAACTTATAATACACTATGGATAGGGTATACTTGATACTACAAGTTTGTAAATACATCTTATACTTCTTACTTTAAGTAAATTCAAAATAGTTAAAATCTTTTTGAAATCAAACACTAGGGCCGGTGCGAATAAGTGTCAAGTGGAAAGGGGGACATTCTGGGTTTTTGCTGACTGTCTTCCAAATAAAAATAAGTCCTCTAATTCCCACAATTGCTAATTAGAGATAAATGATCCAAGTCCTATTTTGCCGATTGATGAAAAGTTTCCAATTTGCCGACTGAATGTATAAATTACTAATGGTATAAAAGTGCATCGAATGGGGTGTACTCCCTATATTTCCCCTTTGCGCCAGCTTTACTCACCACTATTTGATTCATGTAAAAGAATGTTTTATAATATAAAATTTCCTTTTTCGTTTTTTAAACAACTATTGTTTTATCAATATTTAAATCTTTTTGATCGGAATTCATCATAATATTGCGCCAGTCTAAGTAAAATTCATTTTGTGTTAAAATTAAAATGTATCACGATTGCAATAAAGTTTGGAAATTCGTTATTGCAAGGCTTTTATAATGAAATACTAAAAAAACGTAAAATGTTCTTCTAAAATATAACTAAGTGTATGCTTTTAATGGTTCTTTATACGGCTATAACTTTTGAAAAACTTAATTTTTATACATTGCAAAAATAATTTTCATTTCAAATTCGTAAAGTTTAACTTGATAAAAAAAGATTTTAAAAGTCTTTTAGTGAATTTTTTTTTTTTTAATTTAAACAATCGTTTCGCCAACATTCGTTATTAATTGTCATTATTCGTTTTTTTTGTTCTTTGATATTCTAGTCGTTCGTCGTTGATTGCAAAAATTGATGAATGTACTTATAAAAATCAACTTACTGTAGAATTTAAATTTGATGTAGTTTTGACATTTTATTTTTGATATTTATCCAACCTCACTTTCGGCACCAAGTAAATGGCGTTTTCTTGAAAGGTGTTTGCATGTTTTCTTAATGGTGTTTGCAAGTTTTTTTCAAATCATATTTGAAGAAAATATGCGTCACAATTCTTAAATGAATGAATAAAGCTGTTTCACTCAAATATTTATTTTTCTATAAAATATTAAATAATAAACAGTTAATATTAAAATTAGTTTATATATATATTTATATAAATTAAAAAAGTTAATGAAAACAATACTATGTTTTTACAGCTCAATATTCTGCTCTGTTGAATTAGCTCTACTAAATAATTTCATTATTCTAAATTTTGAATTTATCCATTTAAGTGTAAAATATTTTCTGTTGTATGTATAAAATGCATATCATGGTGTAACAATACTCTTACATCATGGTTATTTATAATATGCATTTATGATGCGTATCACATTTTGACAATAAAAACATATGTTCATATAGCACAACATGTTTTAATTCTTAAAAATGAATTCAAACGTGTTTTAATAACGTTTTACATACATAATGCATAATCATGACGTCGTAAGACCGTTGCGATAAGAACGTCTTTAAGAGTCATTTTTTGTAAGAATCAGGCAGTCAATGGAAGTGACCTCCTCCAAATTGCTTGAATTTTTTATATATTGATCAGAATATAGAGAAAACCTGTTAGGGAAAAAAAAAAATTTCAAAAATGTTTCGTTCACTCGGAATCTGGGCTTAAATTTTTGAGATTTTTTTAAAAATTTTTAGAAATTTAGTTTTTGCCACCTTTGAACCCATTTTATTGGCAAGGCCAAAAAGTTGCACATAGCTTTTGTAGTTAATATCAGACGTAACCCAAAAGCTCTCTCCAAAAAATATAAAAAAGTTGCGTGACATTGTGCGGTTGGCTAATTATCATAGTTCAAAAGTACAAAATCAATCAGTTTTGTCAATTTTTAATCGGAGTTAATTCTAGCGGCGAAGTGTTGCACACAATTTTTCTTTTAGGATTTGAAATTATCAAAGGTATTGAGTCTAAAAATGCAAAGAAAGTTATGTGATACCTAAGGCCTATTAATATATTAAGGCTTGAAATTGGAAAAAAATGTTATAGTATACTTACAAAATGAGCTATTATGGCAGAGGCGCTAAGTTTTGTAAAAATATAATCATGTTAAATGGCCAATATAAGATGACCCTAACATAGTTTAAAAAAAAACTCATGTGATCTTTAGATATTAAGTTAAAAATAAAGGTACAAATTGTTAAAAATGATTAAGTACGAAGAGATATTTTTTTGGACACACAGGTGAGGTTTTCGCTCACAATAAAATTTCTATCATCCAAAATTAGCAATTAGCATTACACAAAACATTGCACGTAATGTTAAGAAAAAATTTAAGCGTTTCTGACTATGATATAGAAATTATAACAATTGAAATAAATAATAATAAAAAACAATACATGATCAGAAGTGAATTATTTAAATTTACGTCATAACCAAATAACTTGTGGTGATCGAATGGAAGAAGAATCGCTGATATCACGATTGTGGAGAAACAAGTTAGTGGGCGGTTGTTTACTTTACCATAAAAATGTCTTAACTTTATTTTAACGATCTTTAAAATTTGCATAAATAGAGTAGATATTTTATCATTGCTATTGAGAAATAGGTACTGCATAAATAGAACTTGTTTTTAGTTGAGTATGGAACAAAACAAATATTTTTATGAAAACTGTTGTTGCTTTTCAAAAGGAAATTGTGGATCATTCAAAAAACATAAAATTATAAACAAAATGTTCTACATTCATCAGCTGGGAGATGTTGATGTTAAGAAACACCTCATCAACTTATAGGTAATTTTGTATTTTAAATTTACGCAGACTGTAATATAATTTTTATAATTACATACTTTATAACTTCTCTGCAATAAGATTTTGAGACAAAGTTCTTTAAACAAAAAAAAATAGCTCTTTTAATTAATTCCTCACTCTTTTAATAAATAATCACTAAATTAATCACACTCTTGCAATATTGTATTTTAATAATAACAACAATGTATTTCAAACTTGTAAACATTTTTCGTGAAGAGTCAGATTATAAATAATGCTTTAAATGACACACTTAATAATTGTTTAAAAAATTGTTTTTAGGTCATGCGATTAAACGATAATAATATTTGTGAAGAAATGGACTTATTGCAAATAGACTTAAAAGAAATCTTGAAAAGGATGAACAAATATGTGCTTTTCACTGGTACACGTTTAGTATTGCATGGAGTCCTCCAAAAACATGCTTTCCTCCTTACCACCTAAATATAAAAAGAAAAAAATCTCCCGCTTTAAGGGCGTCATCAATACATGTCGTCATATCAATGTCAAAGCGATACAATGAAGTATTTTCAGTTGGTGCAATGCTGTGTTTTACCCATTTAAAGCAAGAAACTGCTTTATCTAGAGTCAATGAAAACACCAATTTATGTACAGAAACACAAACACAACAAGAACAAACATATATGACACCTGCTACTCCAGATGAAGAATTTGATCCCGGTGAAATTAATGTTTCACAGGAGATTTTGGACGAATCTCTAAGAAGCCGTGAGAGTGTAACTGAGGTTCTTAATGCAAGTCCAATAAAATTTAGATTAAAAAGGAAGTTCGAATATCTGGAAGATACTACTAAAGATAAGTTAAAACGCAAGTATGTTCGCCTAGAAAACTTATTAAAGAAAAAATTTGCGGAAGCTGTTGCTCCTGGACAAGAGGAAATACTTATAGATTTTCTTATCGGTAAAAATGTTGATGAAATAAATAGCCCTCTCCCAATTGAAATTATTCGTGCTCAGAAAGTATATAAGCAAAGTGATTCCATGGGAAAGTTAGTTATCCTCTCATTATTAGACCATACCAAGTATACCAAAAAGTTTATAATGAACACATTTGAGTGTACCAAACATCGTATAGAAACAGCAAGAAAATGGCATGCATCTCATAAAGGGTTGGCATTTCCAGAGAAGAAAGTATTCGTCCGATCTAGTCTTGATCAAACAAAGCGTGAACATTTCTTAGACTTAATATTTACAAGCGGTATTTTGCATGATGTTGCTTATGGAATAACCAAATTAAAATACGACAGCGGTGAAGAACAAAAGATAGTGCATGCAATACTGACGACAAAATATAGCCACGCTATCATGTTCTATCAAAAAGTTGTAGTGAAAACAATTATATACCATTATCTGATTCAAGTTTGTGGAAAGTATTGCATGCAATAAAACCTTCAAGTCGAAAAAGCTTAGCTGGATTAGATGATGTTACTGCTTCAGGCATGAATGGTTTTCAAACATTACAAAAATTGGCACAAAGATTTAGTTCTAAATCTCTCGAAGCTGCCCTTGAAAAAAGGAAAAAGGTATTTGAAAACAAGTTATCAAACCAATTGTAGTGTCAATGACTCAAACATTTCTTCTCATAGCTCAAAACATGCCTTATCAGATCCATCTGAAAAAAATTTTCAATCCAACACAGAGATATCAGAAGTGGTATGTGCCGATTGCTATGATTTGTGCAAAGCTATCGAGATGATCAAAGAACTAACAATTCAAAATTCTGACGATGCTGATTCTATTTATGATTTGGAAATTGCTGTAAAGGATGTATTCAACTACATAAAACACCTGATGAGAGATTCTCAACAGAAAAAGGCAAAAATCGAAGCTTTTAAGCAATTAAACGATGAAACTGCTTTCTGGCTTAAAGATTTTTGTCAAAAAATTCTTCCGGTTCGATACAGAGAGGGCCAAAGAGAGTATTTTGGCAAGAAAAGAATGAGTTTACATGTGGATATATTCTTCATAAAAATAGCAGGAAAGTTATTCAAACGTGTTTACTTTACTTCAATGTATAGGTGTGATCAGGGAATAGGTGATGTTGTTTCGTTAGCCACTGCAGTTTTAGACCAATTCAGAATTGATCAACCGCATATCAAGAAAATCTTTACCAAATCTGATAATGCCGGCTGCTTTCAGGGAAATCTTTCAGCTGAAGCAATCTACAATGTATGCAAAGAGAGAGATATAAAGTTGCTGAGATATGATTATAATGAACCCTGTTGTGGAAAAGATCAATGTGACAGGGAGAGTGCAGTTGTAAAGACAATTTTAAGGAGTTACGTTGACTCTGGTAATAATCTTTTGACTGCTGAAGTTATACATAAGACTATGCATTATAGTTTTGGCGCTAAAGATGCAAAAGTAGCAGTTGCTCAAATTAGCAATGATAAAACTGTAGTTACTGGACCAAAGATTAAGAACATTAGCAACTATCACTCATTTGAGTTTGGTGAGAAAAGTATGAAGATGTGGCGTTATTTCAATATCGGTGAGGGAATTAAACAAGAGTATGGAAATCTTAAAATTCAACCCTCGATTAAGTTGTTGTTGCCATATAGCAAAACAGATAATTCAATTAAGCGTAACAAGTCACTTAAGGAAAAACAGAAAAGAAGTGACAGGCAATTATATTCATTAAGATTTTGAACTGAAATGAATTGTACTTTATCATTTGAAAGCGATGCTGAGTTAGAAGAACACATGCTATCCTGTCTTCATACAGTTCCGAAATCATTAACATCATTGGATAAAGTTCGCAACTCGTTTGTTCATAAGATGAAAATTACTTCACAACTAAATATGCCAATTTCTTCATCCTCTAACAGTGCTTCCGTAAAAGACAAACCACATTGCATGAACATTTTTCTATTGCAAGGTTGGGCATTACCAGTTCGAAGTTCTTTTAGATTTTCAAATCAGCAGAAAGAACTGTTGTATAAATACTTTATTCGTGGAGAAGAATCAGGTAATAAAATGAGCCCTGAGCAGGTTCACATGCAGCTGAGGAGAGAACTTCCGCCTGATCAATATGTAACTAGCCAACAGAAAAGATCTTTATTTTCAAGGTAGGGATTGTTGCTATCAAAACTTTTGCAAATTAGATTATGTTTCTGACTGTTAAATAGTTCTTTTACAAATATGAAATTAAAATTTAGGTGAAAGTTATAATTTTGTGTGTTTGTTTACATATGTTTAAAAATATGTACAATTGATATTGTTATAGATTTAGTAACCTGAAAAGAAAAGGTAAGCTGGTAGAACCGACAACAGAAAATAATGAAAATAGTCAGGTTAACGATAACAAAGAAGTTTATGGCGAAAATGATGACTTTAATCTGACAGGAGACAATGAAGATGATAATAAATATGAGGAAGACATCGCTAATCTTGCAAAAGAAATTTGTCTTGTATGGAAAGTGAATGATTGGGTTGCTGTTGCATATGAAAAACAATGGAATATTGGATATATCGTGGAGGTAATATTATTTAAAGTATATATTAGTTTCAAGTTTTTATTTTGTTTTACAAAACAGTGCTCTAAAATAAAAGGAATATAAATAAAATGTAAAAATAATTTCAGAATGACTTTACAAGTTTTATTGAATGTAAGCAAAATTAAACAAATCATAAACTCTTTATTATATTATTTTAAATGTTGCGCTAATACTTTTAGGTATCTATAACTGGGATCAGAGTTAATTGTATGATTAACGGGCAAGAGAAGAGTACTTTTCGCTGGCCAGTTACTACCAAGGAGATAAATAACCAAACTGATAAAATTATCTGTTTAGTAAATGCTCCTTTTCTAATCAGTGGTTGTGGCGATTATTCATTATCCGAAGAAGACTGTAATACAGTCATATCATTATTCTTAGAGAAACTAACTGCAGCAGAGTAGAAATTATGTGTGATGTGGTGGATAATGTGTGTAAATGACTATTAATAAATGAAAAACTAATTTTTAAATGGAAAAACATTTAAATGTTTGATTATGTTTTATTTAATTAGCAATATAGTTATCTTGATGTTAGATTTTTGTTCAGTTTTTAATTCATGTTATATCATGCGTGTGACAAAATCACACGAATTTTTTTATTATTATGTTAGAACCTTTTTGTATTGACAGTTGGATATGTTTACATTTTTACAAAACTAAGCGCCTCTGCCGTAATGGTTCATTTTGTAAGTATACTATATCATTTTTTTCCAATTTCAAGCCTTAATATATTAATAGGCCTTAGGTATCACATAACTTTCTTTGCATTTTTAGACTCAATACCTTTGATAATTTCAAATCCTAAAAGAAAAATTGTGTGCAACACTTCACCGCTAGAATTAACTCCGATTAAAAATTGACAAAACTGATTGATTTTGTACTTTTGAACTATGATAATTAGCCGACCGCACAGTGTCACGCAACTTTTTTATATTTTTTGGAGAGAGCTTTTGGGTTACGTCTGATATTAACTGCAAAAGCTATGTGCAACTTTTTGGCCTTGCCAAAAAAATGGGTTCAAAAGTGGCAAAAACTAAATTTCTAAAAATTTTTAAAAAAATCTCAAAAATTTAAGCCCAGATTCCGAGTGAACGAAACATTTTTGAAAATTTTTTTTTTCCCTAACAGGTTTTCTCTATATTCTGATCAATATATAAAAAATTCAAGCAATTTGGACGAGGTCACTTCCACAGTTTCAGGAATTTGCCTGATTCTTAGAAAAAACGGCTCTTAATGATTGACCGTAATAATATTTCCTTAAACCGAGATAAAATCTTCTTGGTGCACTTTAATAAATTAAAAAAAAGTAAGTATTCTATGTATTTTGAATTTCAACATTGTATTTGTATTGAAAATTTGCTATATGACAACTTAATTTATAAAATGGTGTTATAAAAGTGTTTAAATTAAATCTTTAATTTATTATCAAAATCTTTAATTTTATTTTTGGCATTTTTAAATATGTAAAAAAAAAATAAGAATACTTTACCCGAGTAAACTATTCTTGATTTACAGTACTCTTTGATTTAAATAAAAATTCATTTTAAAAATATGTTTTGTTAGGTAAAAAAAAGTTAGTGGGGTTAAATTTTCAGTTGGAAATGTTTTTATCAGTTTACCATTGATCTCTTTATCGACCATGTCATCCTAAAAAGAGAAAAAATAACAAAATTTTATAGAGTTTTTTATTAAAAAAAATCTGTCTTGGAGATCACACATCAATAATATTTCTAATAACGTTGCAAAAAGCATTGGAACTCTATACAAATCTAGAGGTATTTTAAACAAAAACCAATTCACACAGTTATACTACTCCTTTATTCATTGTCATATAAATTATGCAAATATTATAAAGGGAAGTATACATAAAACTAAACTAAAATCTCTTTTTCGACATCATCAAACACGCAGCTCGCATAATAAATTTTAAAAATTGTTTTTCGAATAACCCTGACCTTAAGACCGCTGACCGCTTTTTAAAGAAATGGACGCCTTAAATGTTTTTTAACTAAATGTATTGAACGTTTTGTGTTGTAAGTAAAAATGTAAAGAACTTAAATCCCCCAATATTTTTGTACACCTTTATAAAATTAAACCCAAAACAAGTATAACTTACGTAATAATAGCATTCTAGAAAAATATATTTGCAAAAATAAGCAAGCTCAATTTTGAATATCTGAATATTTTTTTTTTATCTAAATTGACCTAATCCTTTTTCTTTAGCTTAGTTTCTTTATACTTTTATAGGCAATTTTATCATTCAAACCTAATTATAGAAAGAGCGTTCGCTATTTATTTATTTATTTTTTTTTTTTAATTTTACATTTGTTGGTCGTATTATAGCTATATATTGCCAAAAAAAAAATGATAATAATAATAAACTTTCACAAATATAAAATAAGGTATCTGAAAGAAGATCAAAGGATCTTGTCGTCAGAACCTTAAATAAGTTCAAACAAGCATTAACAGTATCAAATTTTTACAAATTTTATATATATATATAATCCAAATATATATTATATAATCCAAAGAGAGATCACGCGGATCTACTCACTAATATTTTATATAAACGTATACGTTAAGTAAAGAATATAAAATCAACAAAATAAGTAAGAACAAACTTTTTACAAATATAAATAAGAAAAGGCAAAGTTTTTAATTTATATTATTAATAATAACATAATAAGTTTTCTAATGAAAAAATTAGGGTTTTTAATTTACTTTTAAAAAAACGAAAAGTAATGGGTAGTTCGAAGTCAAAATTGGGCATGATGATAGGAGTATACAGATAAAAAATTCAATAATAAAAAAAAAAGAAGAAAGATGTCTCTCTTATAAAAAAAGTAATAAAAAGGATAGGTGAATAAAAAAAATTAAAAAATGGTGGTGAATAAAAGAATTAAAAAATGGTGGTAAGAGGGTAGGGGGAGAAGGTAAGGTATAGGGGGAGGGGTACGGGGGAGGGGTAGGGGGTAAGGGGAGGGGAGGGGGTAGTAAATATAAAAAGGGGTTAATCAGGTGTATGGGGGTGTTTGGGAAGGGAAGATAGGTATGGGTGTAAGGGGTAAGGGCGAGGAGTCAAAAAGATGTGTCCAAGATGGGTAAAAGGAGGTATGGGGTAAGGGATAAGGGGGAGGGGGGATGTAAATATAAAAAAAAACCGATAAACATTTGAATCCGAGTTTCACAAGATTGTTCATGTATAACAAAGATCGGATTGCGCACAATGAAGAATATTTAAAAAAAGTAAAATTTCCAGATTTTATATTTAAAAGTGAAATAAAAACATTTAATAATTTTAAAATTAACGACAAATGGCTATTTAAAACACCGCAAACTGTGACTTTAAAAAAACAAGTGCCAGTTATCTGTGTTCGTAACATATCCGAGCTCGGTATTGTCAACGGTACGCAAGGTGTTGTAAAATCAGTGAACCAAGAGCGAGTCGTTATAATAGTAGACGAACAACAAATTGAAGTCACACTTCGAACCGAAATGTTGTATGACTCAAAAAGAAACGTTTTAGCGGAATGCAAACGGATGCCGCTTGTGTTAGCCTATGCGCTCACTATTCACAAAGTGCAAGGTCTCACTCTTTCTAATGTAGTTATTCATTTAAATCGAAGTCAATTTACGTGGCATTTGTTTTATGTGGCTTTATCGAGAGCGCAAACACGCAAGAGTGTATACATTATTGCTCAGCAATCTTTTTTTCAAACTTTTTTAGAAAATATTACAATACATTCAGTTGTAAAAAGTTTTTATTTAAATTTAATTAAACCTACGCCTGAAGAAAATGATTATAAAAAACGTATTAAATTACAAATATGAATTGTTTGTTTTTAAAAATTGTATTTAGATTTTTTTTTTTTAAAAATGTAAATTGATATCATAATGTTTATTCTTTTTTATTCAAATATATATATATATATATATTTTTTTTTCAAATATATATATATATATATATATATATATATATATATATATATATATATATATATATATATATATATATATATATATATATAACAAATCCGGTAAAAATTGAAATTGGTAGAATTATTAAAGACATTCTCTCAAAATTAAACTCTGAATTAAAAAATACTTTACATCTTAATCAGCGGAAAAGCACTCAAGATGTTGTCAATTGGTTTAAAAATATAAGCCTTAATAAATTCCTTATCTTTGATATCAACGATTTCTACCCTTCAATTAGTGAAAAACCCCTTAACGATTCTATCAGTTTTGCGGAAAAAAATGTCACTATAAGCATAGAACAAAAGTAAACTATTATTCATGCAAGGAAATCTTTATTGTTTAATAATGGCCAGGTTTGGATGAAAAAGTCAGGCGGTTTGTTTGACGCTACCGTGGGTGCGTTTGGTGGTGCGGAGATATATGAGTTTGTTGAGATAATCATTTTTTTTCAAATTTCAAATTTTTATAGAAAATATGACTTTGGCTTATACTGCGACGACGGATTAGCAGTTTTTAAAAATGCTACTGATCAGCAAATGGAGAAAATTAAAAAGCATATCACTCACTTATTCAAACGTGACAATCTTAAAATATCTATACAGTGCAACCTCAAAATTGTGAATTACCTCGACGTAACTCTTAACCTCTGCGACCAGTTATACCAACCATACTGCAAACCTGATAATACTTTAAACTACATATATGCTCAATCTAACCACCCTCCTAATATTAATAAAACAACTACCGCAAAATGTTGAAATCAGATTGTCCGGAAATTCTAGCTGCGAGGAGGTGTTTAAAAAATCTGTACCTATTTATAATGAAGTACTACGAAACTCTGGTTATAAACATAATTTATCTTACCGACCTAACTTCAAACAACACCAAAAGAAAAACCGTACGCGTAAAATAATCTGGTACAACCCACCCTACAGCATAAATGTCACCACAAATATAGAAAAAAGCTTTTTAAACTTGATTGTCAAACATTTTCCAATTAACAACAGACTGCACAAAATTTCCAACAAAAACACAGTAAAAATCAGCTACAGTTGCATGCCAAACATAAAATCTATAATAAATTTACACAACAAGCAAATCCTAAACAAAAATCTAACCATTAATAAAGATAACTGCAACTGCTTTAATAAAAACAATTGTCCTTTACACAATAACTGCTTGACCAACAACATTATATACCAAGAAACTATCACTTCGGATAACCCCTCAATAAAAAAATCATACATTGGTATTTGTGAAACATCTTTTAAACTGAGATATGCTAACCATTTGAAATCGCTTAATATCCCCAAGTATAGAAACGATACAGAGCTGTCAAAGGAAGTTTGGAATTTAAAAGATAATGATAAAAATCCTGTGAACAATTGGAAAATATTTAGAAGATGTGAAGCATATAACCTGACAACAAAATCGTGCAAATTATGCCTTAATGAAAAATATAAAATTATTTCAAATAATGACAATAGTTTATTAAATAAAAAGATTGAAATTATATCAAAATGTCGGCATAGAAATAAATGATTTATATTTATTCTTATTAGTTATATTTTATTATTACTATATTGTTTGTATCATTATAGATAATATTATTATTTTTTAAATATTTTTGTCGTAATTATTTGGTGTCACTCCTTTGATCAGGCTTCTGTTTGAGTGACACCTTCCTTTTCAAATAATTATTTATATTTATTCTTATTAGTTATATTTTATTATAAATATATTGCTTGTATTATTATAGATATTATTATTATTACTATTATAACTATTGTTATTATATGGTTATATGTAAATTTTGAAAGGAAAATAAATATCTTGTTGTTGTTGTTGTTCCTTCTTTGTCAATTCGACACAGGCTAAAGGTAGACTTCGTGTAGTCAATGTTTTGACGTCAGATCCCATTGCATTGCTTAATTTGCATTTTAAACGGTTTTTTAATTTCTTGATTTAAAAAAATATATATGGCTGATGATTGCCGCCAGGCATGAAACTCTGAGTACCAACAAAAAGTTGTATTTTTTTCATTTTAATACTAAATAATTATATATATATATATATATATATATATATATATATATATATATATATATATATATATATATATATATATATATATGTATATATATATATATATATATATATTAGGGTGAGTCATAAAATTTTTTTTTAGAGTTGCTAACCTGGCTATGGTATAGAAAGTTGTTTTTTTATGTACTAATTTAGGAAAGTATTTACTTTTATGGATTGAACAATGTCTTCCACCCGCAACTATAATTACAAAAATTAGCAGGCCCTATTATTATTCAAAAAAAAAGTTTTTCAAAATTATGTGATGAATAAAGGAATAGTATAACTGTGTGAATTGGTTTTTGTTTAAAATACCTCTAGATTTGTATAGAGTTCCAATGCTTTTTGCAGCGTTATTAGAAATATTATCGATGTGTGATCTCCAAGACAGATTTTCTTCAATAAAAAACTCCTAAAAAAGGAGCATTTTTACATGTTTTTTAATAACAATTTTTTTCGGCAATATAATTTTTATAAAACATTTATTATTTTCGAATTTTTTATAAAATTTTGCTTCTTTTGAGTTCCAGGTTGACCTACTTTTGAAAACCTTTTTTCTCCAAAATATAAGGGTACCGGTAATTTTTTATATATATATATATATATAACAATACCATTATAAACACCTCTACACATTTTTAATTTTTGATATAACTGAATTTTACCCATCGATTAATGTAAAACTACTTAGCGACGCAATAGAGTTTGCTGGTCAGCACCTAGTTATAAATCAAGAAAATAGGAATTTTATTATACACGCGAGAAAATCTTTAATTTTTACCAATGGCGATTCTTGGATTAAAAAAAAAACGAAGAATTATTTGATTTAACTATGGATGCTTATGATGGTGCAGAAGTATGCAAATTGGTTTGAACTTTTATTTTGCATCAAATATCTCAATATTACAACGGGAAGGAATTAGGTTTATATCGGGACAACGGTCTAGCTTTTTTAGTGGCCAACAAATAGAAAAAATAGAAGAATTTTCTAAATATTTTTAAAAGCAATGGTCTCCATTTATCTGTTAGCTGTAATGTTAAAATTGTCAACTAGCTCTACTTAACAATAAACCTTAAAAAAGGTTCCTTCCAACCTTACTCAAAGCTCGATAACATTCTTAATTATATACACACCGATTCTAACCACCCTTTATGCATATTAAAAAGTCTACCGCGAACAATTGAAAACAATTGCCAAACGTTAAGTCAATCATTAATTCGCATAATTAAAATATTTTATACAATGATAAAAAAAAAACAGCAACAAAACTGCAACTGCATCAATAAATCTACTTGCATTATGAACAACCAGTGTCAAAGTAAGAACATTGTGTATCAGGCTACTGCTTTATCCAATAAACCAGATTACACAGAAAAAGTTTATATTGGTGTTGGCGAGGCCCCTTTCAAGATTAGTAGATTTATATACAATTTTCTTTGACGTTTTCCTATAAAGACGTCAGATGTCGCTCCACTGTATTTTGTAATTTTATTACCGGTTTTTTGTTTGTTTTTGATATAGTACATGGCTAATGATTACCGTAGGCATGAAACTTATAGTCCCATAAAAAGTTGTCTTTTCTCTATGTATATATATATATATATATATATATATATATATATATATATATATATATATATATATATATATATATATATATATATATACATATATATATATATATATATATATATATATATATATATATATATATATATATATATATATGTATGTATATATATATATATATATATATATATATATATATATATATATATATATATATATATATATATATATATATAAATCTATTTAGAGCTGTTTACTTTTTTATTATTGAGCACTTTTAACCGAAATAGAGTTTTGTATTATCATTGTAATACAATAATATATATATATATATATATATATATATATATATATATATATATATATATATATATATATATATATATATATATATATATATATATATATATATATATATATATATATATATATATATATATATATATATATACAAATGTAAAACATCAAAAGAAAAAGCAAGTTTATCCTTGATCAAATGTATTTTGAGTATAAGAAACCATATCATATTGCCACGAAACTTGTCTTTGATGAGAATTGAAGAAGTCTTAAAGTCATTCCCTAAGTACTTTTGCATCACGAAAAAAATTATTTGAGCCCAATTGTTTTTGAAAAGTTGTTAATCCTTGGTAATGTGAAACATTACGTCGACATTCTCCAGTATGCAAGCCAGAAGATGTTTCATAATCCATACATTTTAATGGCAATATTGATTTAATGGTTCAAACTGACGACCATGCATAAAGTAGTATGATAATATTTCCTTAGTATATAGTTTTGTTAAGTAGTTTTTGAGAGGAAATGCCTTATCTACAATAAGATCGTAAGGCGGTTTTATGTTTGAACTAATTGGCTTGTTAGGTTTTGGGATATGTAATAAGTTTGATTTAAAAGCAATTCCTATTTCAATGTTTTTAAAATACACCATCGTCTCTGTTTCTACTAGTATCACAAATATCAACAAGTGTGAATTCATAGTTTGCATTGCAAATGGCCATCAAAGCAATTGAGTGAAACTGTTTGTGATTAAAGTAGAATGAGCCTGATCTTGAAGAGCATGCATAACAATATGTTTCCTTCAATAGCCCCTATACAATTGTAGAAGCTCTATTTCTTTTCATTTGCTATAGCTCTCTATTCATTTTTGCCTTTTGGAAAGCTTTCATATTGCTTAGTCAGCAAAATAGTCCATACAGCTATAAAGGTTTCGTTTATTGTTCTTCTTATGGAAGTCGGACATATTTGAAACATACCAGCTGAATCTATTTGTAAAGTGCCTCCAAACCCGAGTAGCAAACAATATTGGCGCAATATTGTTTATATAGTTTACATAATATGAACAATATTGCTCCAATATTGTTTGCTACTTGGGAAGTGACCATTAATCGTTCACTTGCTCCAATTATTTGGCGTCTGAGAGAAGGTTTTGTAATCGCTTGTACAATTAGGCTTCACAAATGATCATACTTTTTAGAAGTCATTCTAAAAAAGTTTTAAAAGTATTCGTGATTAAAAAGTTGCATATCTTTTATAAATAAACTGAATGGTCCTTTTTTTAAAATTTTTTTTTATAATTTTCTGATCCACATACGTTTTTTATACGTTTGAATTTAAATAATACTAACCGACTTAATTGATCAAAAACCCGGCTGTAAAATAAAATTACCTTCTTTGTGTGGGTGGAACTACCCTTACCACACACACCCTCCCACTAAAATCGCCTTTGTAGGCAATCTTTAACCATAAAAAACTTTAATTTTTCACACTCACTCTACAAAAATAATACACAATAAAATATTTTAATCTAAAAAAGATCTAAATCGAATTTTTATTGGTATTTATTTTACATTATGTCAAAACAAAGAAGAAATTATTTCATAGTAATATAAAAATATTAGTAATATTATTAAGTAAAGTTTCCAGGAAAATTTCCGGACATTTTTACTAAATAATATAACTAGCATTTTCATATTACATTGAAAGAGTATCCTCGTTGTTTCGACATAATGTAAGGTAAATAACAATAAAGATTAGATTTAGACGCTTTTGTTTATCTTTAATAGCAAGAATATTTTTAGCTTCATAATTTCGCTCATATTTTAGAATTAAATTTTTAAAACCGCTATCATTCAAATTTACGGATGCGAGTAATCTTTTTTGCGCGAAGTTCGCGCAAAAAATCTACTTGAAAGTTGCACAAATTTTTCCAATGGTTTAAATTTTCAAGTAACCAAATGCAGAAATGATTAAAGTAATATATTAAAAATAATAATACTAGAAATAAATTTCCAATAAATAAAAGATATTGTTAAGGCTATAGTTAACTTCAGGGCTAAAGACACGTGTTGCGGGTTATAGTTTTTTTTTTACTCAACAATATTACTAATATTATTTAATAAAATTATATGTTAATTAATATTATTATATTAAATTTAATAATTTATTAAATTTAATATAATAATATTAATAATATTAACTAACATATAATAATATTAGGTAAAAAAACAATAAATAATAATATTTAATGAAATTATGTAAATATTTTTTTTTTTACTTTTTACTTAGTATTAGTAATATTTTTAATATTATTTTAAATTAAAATTTGATAAAAATGTTACTAATACTAATAACTTATACAATAATAATAAAGACATCGTTTGTGGTTTATAGTAGTCTTTTTACTTCAAGTTATTAAGTTTAAATATTATTAAGTAAAAAATTTACATATATTACTTATAATATATAAAAATTTTACTTATTTAATTTAAATAAGTAAAATTTTTATATATTATAAGTAATATATGTAAATTTTTTACTTAATAATATTTAGTAAAACTTAATAACTTTAAGTAAAAAGACTACTATAAACCACAAACGATGTCTTTATTATTATTATATAAGTAATATTTTAGGTTAAAATGTACTATAATACTATTATAGTTAAAAGGTACTATAATACTATTATAATTTTTCTAAGTTAAAAGATACTATTAGTATCTTTTAACTTAGAATAACGTAAAATTATTGATATTATAATAATAAATACACCTTTTATGATTGATAGTAGTCTATTTACTAAATATTACAATGTAAATATTTTACTTTATGATACTAACTATAAAGAACTCTATAAGTCTAAACAATGCTTGAATTATTGAGAATAATTCACAAACTTTGTTTTTATAGTTTTTTAGTAATATTTTCTCAATCATAAGTTTAGAAAAATAATAATAAAATGGAGAAAATGGAAATTGTTGATCCAAAGAAATTAGCATTGAGAAAATACAGAAAAGGAAATTTGATGATTATGTCAGGTTTAGTTACTGCTGTTGGGGGAATCTGTATCTTTTCCAAAAGATGTATTTAAATTTTTTTGTTTTAAATTTTAATAATTTAAAGTTTTAATATGTTATATATTGGACTACAAGTTATAGAATTATTTCTATATAACATGTTCATGGCTAGTAACTTTAATTGTAAGTTTTGATCATTGGTTTTCTAAAGTTATTTCATAACTTCTGTGAATGTTATTAAAGAAAATAGCCTATTTTTTATATATATCCCAAACCATAACCTTAATTTATTTATAGATAACCTTATTGGAGTGTACATAGATTGACTGACTTACATACTGAGGGCATCCATTTGGTGTTCATACATCAATTGACTTGAATTGGGAGAACATACATACAGTTTGTATATATTGACTGAAGGATTTTGCTGGGTTTTTTGTTAGTTTATTAGTGTTTGATATAAAATGACAGTTTATTGAAAATAATTCTACAAATGTCTCAACTACTGTAAATTTTCACACGCGTGGAATTTGCTGACACTATTATAAAAAGAATTCTTTAGAAATGATTACTTATGCTTTTTAAAAAAAAATATTTTTCAAAAAGGGGGCTTTAATGTTGTTAATAATTGTATGTTTTATAATTGAGTTGATGTTTTTAAATAAATATAGATCATTAAATTTTTTTGGTAATAATTTGATGTTTTTATTGCTATGCTTATAATATATTTTTGAAGAAGGTCTGTTAAATGACTGTTCATCATGTTTTTTGGATACTTTAAAGTTTAAAAAAGTTTTTATTTCTAGTATTGTACTTGATGTTATTAAGATTAACCAAATCAATATTTTTTAATAAGTTCATCAGAAAAAACTTTGTAGGTTGTATGCTATTAGTTATTGATTGATTTGAAATATATTTTTACTTTAAATATTGATTTTAAGTAGTGAAAATAAAATCATGTGTAGTATGCATTGCTAAGGCTTTATTTTTTTATCTAGTGTAGTAAATTTTATCTATATAGTGTAGTAAATTTTAGACTTGAGAAGTAATCAAAGTTAGGTACTATGAATGTTTTTAAGAATTGTAAACAAACTTTGAAGGCTACACCAATTATATTTGTTTATAAGATTAATTATTTATTTGTTTTTGCTTTTATCTCTTTAATGTGTTCAGTAAAAAATAATTGCTGTTAATAATAACACCAAGCAAAGAAAGTTTATTAACTAATTCAATTTGGAACTTATCACCTTTATCATTGCTTTAGTTTTATTTAAATTGATGTCAAGTTTATTAGCACAGTACCACTCAGTAAATTTATTAAATGCTGACTGAGTTTTTGTTATTAGATGGTTAACAGTGGTATCACTTTTCTTGACTTAGTGTTCCACCAATAGCAGTTTGAGAAGCTTCAGTTTTGATTTTAAGTGAAATATTTAGGTAAGGTGTTGCTAAAGATGCAGTGGTTTCTTGGTCTTTTTAGTTGTTTAATGGCAGAGATAGCTTCATCTGAAAGTGGGATATTTTTGCTTATTGAGTCACAAGAGTTAGTCCACAGTGTTATAAAATAGGTTCTAACCTTAACTTTCTGACCCAGGAAAACCCTTTGGTGGAATGATAGCCCTTACTATGATGATCACTTAGATAAAATTATCAAAATCAGATTACAACGTCCTGACAAGTTATTTACATTTAAAATTTTGTCCCAGTCAGCGTGTTTTAAATGTTTAACATACGTATTAACATGTGTTAAAACATATTATAAACAAATAAAACACGTCTTGTGTTTGATAGAATGTTTTGATTGCACCAACATGCAAAATGAGAGCTTATTTTGCTTTTTATAAATTAAAAATCTCTAATGTCAAGCTCTTAAGCTTTACTCAGACACAGTGTTATAAAATAGGTTCTAACCTTAATCTTCTGACCCTGCCTAACCTTAATCTTCTGACCCTGCCTAACCTTAATCTTCTGAGTAAAGCCTAAGAGCTTGACCATGTCTATCGATGAAACCTTTTACATGAAAAAATACTGCATGGACCTTGGGTGTTACAGGCACATTTTGCCATGCCAAATAAGAAACTATGAACGTTTCAATTATTTGTGGGTCTAACTACCCACAAATAATTAAGGTTGCATCCAAAACAGCCAGACACTACCGCATTGAATTTTTGAAAACATCAATGAATGGGATGGCTGCATTGCGTTAGTATTTCTCAGCAATTGATTGAAAAATATCAATATTGTGTAACAGCTTTCTGGACTCATTTCCTGAAAAATGTCCACCATGGTAAGGTTGTTTAATGTGTAATGCATCAATCCAAAGAGTTGCTCAAGGAAAAACTTAAAGTAGCCCAGTAAAGAGATATAATTAGGAGACACAATTCCAAGTACTTGATGCCCACAAATAATATTTGCAAGTTTTAGATCACAGGGCATGACAAACTCCTGGTTTTTCAATTTAATTAACTCAAATACTTGCAAAACGTTATAATAAATTTCTTGAAGCTCCTCAGAGACAGCAACGATGAGTTGTTATTTTACACCAGTGTCCTTAAAAACTTTGCTTGTGCAGTTTAGTTTTGCTTAGAGAATGCTAGGTTCATGATTTAGTTCAATAGCTCCAAGGCTAACTTTCAGAAACCCACCTCCTCTGTCAATTCCAACTTTTAGAAAGTAATTTTTTGATGCACTTCTCATGGCTCTAATTTTCCTTGTTTATATTGATGTAAATTGGAGATTTTTAATTTATAAAAAGCAAAATAAGCTCTCATTTTGCATATTGGTGCAATCAAAACATTCTATTAAACACAAGACATGTTTTATACATTTATAATACATTTTAACATATATTAATACAAGTATTAAACATTTAAAACACGATTTTTGTTAACTGGGACAAAAATTTAAATGTAAATAACTTGTCAGGACGTTGTAATCTCATTTTGATAATTATATCTAAGTGATAACCATAGTAAGGGCTATCATTCCACCAAAGGGTTTTCCTGGGTCAGAAAGTTAAGGTTAGAACCTATTTTATAACACTGTGAGTCAGAATGGTAGTTAGATTGGTGCAGTTAGGGATCAATTTAGCATAGTATGCAAAGAAGCCTATTAAGCTGTTTAATTGTTAAATGTTAGTTAGAATAGGGTATTGTTGTAAGGCCTGGAACCTTTTGGGATCTGGTTTCAACATTCTGTTTCTATTAGGTGTCCAAGAAAACAGAGTGAGGTTTGAGAAAACTTACACTTTTGATTGTTTATTTTCATCCCAAATCATCTAGATAAGGGTAAGTTTTTTGTAGTTTGAATGTTGATACAAAATTATCCATTTTAAATTCATACAACTTTCCATTAGCTTCAAAAGCGATCAATTAATAATCCTTCTTTTTTAGTGGGATTTGGTAGTCTATTTTACTGAATATACTCTTTATAGCTACCTTATTTAGTAGGTCACCTATTCTATGACAAAGGTACGAATCTAGTATGTATATTTATGGTGCCAGAGAAGTCAATTACTAGACAAGGTTTTTTTGATAGGTTTGTAACAAAGCATTGGGCTCTCCAGGGACTTATACTGATTTGAATAACATTATCATATAAGAGCCAAGTAATTTTTCTATTAATAAAGTCCGTATTCAGATTGTGTCATTGTGAAGATGTTGCAAAAGTGAGTTTAGATATGTCGATTACAGGAATAAGTTAATACAGTTTACATTTCATGGAATATAAGGCAAGGCAGAATTGGATTGGTACATGTTTTCTTTCAAAATAAAGTGTCAGAGCTGAGTGTTTATTTAAAATGTTTATACCAATAATAAGAGGTGATATTAGTTGTTTTACTGCAAAAAGTTTAGGTAAATAGGAGTGGTTTCCTATATTTAAGGTACTGTCATATTGGCCAATGATTTGTGCAAGTTAATTATCTGCAAGACAGATTGATTTCCTGATATTTGTGTTAAAGTTAAGATTAATCTTGACATAAAATTTAGAGAGATGAATGATAGGTCAGAGTCTGTTTTGATAAGGGCTTCTACTGTTATTCCATTAACTATTGAATTTATAAGGCCTAGTTTTTGATTTATAGAGGCTAAGATTGTGGCCATATATGGGATGATATCTTGGTTGATCTCATTATTGCACTTGTAGTTTATTTCCGCACCCTTTATAGGTGTTTTATTTAAATGTTTTGGTTTTATGCTGTTGTTTTGATTTAGTTAGTTACTTAAGTAGACAGCTGCTCAGTGCACTTTTTTTCCACAGGTAATACAAGAGTGTTTTGTGGCCGCAAAGATAGGGCATTGTTCATGTAGGGAGAAAGTTTTAGTGTCTTAGATTGCTAGTTCCATAGTTGTTGCTGTAAGTAAAAGTTTTTCTAGTGAGTCATTAGATGATTCTTAGAGGCGTTGACGAATCATTGGAGATAAAAGGCCAGCTACAAATGCATCACTAATTAACATATCTTTATGTTTGTTTGCGGTAAGTGGTTTTATGTTCATTTGCAGTTAAATTGGGATTTTTCTTACTAAAGTTCATAATTTTTTCCATGAATTGGTCAACAGACTCTAATTCAAGTTGTTTTATTGATCTTAACTTGTGACACATCATTATAGGTATAGTTTTTTTTGAAAATTTATTGTCTAAAATAGTTAGTGCATCCTCAAAGTTCAATTGATTTTTGATGAATGGGAAAGATTTAGCGCCATATAGAACAATTAAGACATCTAATTTATTTTCATCTATTACTTTAGCTTTTAAGATACAAGTTTTAGCATTCTTTTCCATTTTAGATATTCTTCTTTTGATGGTTCATCTTTAAGAGTTTTAGGGAATATTTTATGATATATTGTGTAATATGATAAAGTAATAATAAAAATATTTAAATAAAAAAATATAACTTTTTTTATGGGACTTCAAGTTTCATGCCATTCGGCAGTCATTCAGCCATATATTTAAAATCATTAAAATAAAAACTGTTATAAAAAATACAAATTTGAATTGCAACGAGATCAAACGTCAGTTTTCCAAACAGGAATTTATTTAACTTGTGTCAAAATTTGATTGCAAAAACTTTTTTCTGTGCCTACATGCTGAAACCAATTCATTTTTTTTATTTAACAAAGGTTTTTTATTGTATGTTGAAATAAAATATTTCTCATTTATGCAAAGATTACACCTTTTTGAGGATGGGTTATAGGGTTGACATTTTTTAACAATACTCCACTTGATTATTGGTTTAATGCCTTTATTGGTTTAAAACTAATAATCAAATGGAGTATTGTTAAAAAATGTTAAGTTCCCGTTTGGCGCAAAAACTTACGTTTAATCTTGTTGCAATGCAATTTTGTATTTTTTTCAACAGTTTTTATTTTAATGATTTTAAATATATGGCTGAATGATTGCCAAATGGTATGAAACTTGAAGTCCAATAAAAAAAGTTGTATTTTTTTCATTTGAATATTTAATATATTTTGATCTACTTTATAAATATTGATCACTCTTAAACTGATAAAGAGCTCTATTAAATCCAACAGAATGCAAGACAACTCAATATATATATATATATATATATATATATATATATATATATATATATATATATATATATATATATATATATATATATATATATATATATATATGTATATATATATATATATATATATATGTGTGTATATATATATATGTGTGTATATATATATGTGTGTATATATATATAGATATATATATATATATATATATATATATATATATATATATACACAACTCAATAAATATATATATATATATATATATATATATATATATATATATATATATATATATATATATATATATATATATATATATATATATATATGTTGATTTGATACAGCTCTTTTTTGAGATTCTGTTGGATTTAATACAGCTCTTTATCAGTTTAAGAGTGATCGATATTTATAAAATAGATCAAAATGTATTAAATATTCAAATATATATGTATATATCAACCCTCAGAATTAGGTTGGCATTTGGCAATGCCGACCTAACTGCTGACCTAGAAGTGTTTGAGGTTGGCAAAAAATTGTCAACCTTGTTTCTATGTTTTATGGTCAAACCCTTGTTTTACATTTTTTTGCCAACCTCATGCTGACCTTACACAGAATAAAGTTGTTAAATTATTGCCGACCTTATTTTTCCTAATTATGAGGGCTGATATATATATATATATATATATATATATATATATATATATATATATATATATATATATATATATATATATATATATATATATATATATATATATATATATATATATATATATATAAATTAGTAGAAAATCACCTAACAAATTTTTTTTTTCATTTTACACTGTGTTACATCAACAAAGACTCATCAGAAAAATTATAAAAAGAAAAATAGATTTTCTGATGAGTCTTTGTTGATGAAGCATAGTGTAAAATGAAAAAAAAAATTTTGTTAGGTGATTTTCTACTAATTTATAATTGCTCTGTTCTTTTAAGAACATTGAGCACTCTTTTTTGTAGAATACATTTTTTAAAATTGTTTATATATATATATATATATATATATATATATATATATATATATATATATATATACACGCACTTCATATAGACTTTCTAATTAATATTATTAAATATCTAATTAATTTCTTTAACAAAATATTTATAGTTTTTTATACCATGTACAGTGTTTCTAAAGGATCGTTTTCAAAAGAAGAATTAAATTCCAGAAGTAAATAAGAGATTTTTCCAAAAAGCGAAAAGGCATTTGTGTATAATATACAGAAATAAATTTGTTTGTGTATTTGTTTTTAATTTTTTTCTTTTGTTTTTTAAATTTCCAGTACTTTATTTTTTTAAATTTGTCCTAAAATCACCATCATAAAACTTTATTACATAAAATACTTTTATTTTTATTTATTAATCTTAACTACACAAACTTAGAAAGAAGACTGTTTAGTTTTTTTTTTTTTAATGTTAATTCACCTCCCTAAGGTAGAAATGGTCACTATATTTAAGGAGGCTACTATAATTGTGGTTACAACCCTCTCTAAAGCAAGTTGGCAAGTTTATGATGACTTTTTTATGATGAAATTTTTTACATTTATTTTATTTTTCTCGAAGATGTTTTATTTATATATATATATATATATATATATATATATATATATATATATATATATATATATATATATATATATATATATATATATATATATATATATATATATATATATATATATATATATATATATATATATATATATATATATATAGCTAAATGTAAGTTAAAAAGTAATCACGAGTGATTTGAAAGTTTTAATTTATAATTATGATTTTTCAAAAATATATTTTTTTAATAGGTACTGACATTAGTCAAAATTTCATTTATTTAGATGTTTGTTATTTTAATTCCCCTAGCAATGCACATAGCAACCATGGGCGTCCCAAAGGGGGAGGTGTTGGGATGTCCCACCTCTCCCAAAGCTGTAACTTAAGTTAGCACATTGAGCAAGTTTTATATATATAGTTGGCAAATTGCAAATATTGAGGACCTTTTTTTTTTTTTGGTGTTTCTAGTTGGCAAAAAAATGCATACACCCCATGGAAGACCTCTTCGAGGCGGCCCTGATAGCAACTGTTTTTAAGTACTTTTTATTCACCTTTTTTAGCACTATTTTGATGTTGATTTTCAGATTTATGTTTTTGCAAATAACTTTTTGTTTGTATAACTGACATATAGACATAATGCTGAGAAATCACGAGGTTCTTCCAGTTGACTTTCTGATTTTGCATATTGATTTACATTCTTGCAAAAAATTGGTTCAAATATATTTTTACTTTTTAGTTTTATAACAATTTGTTATTCTTTATAAGACAATGTTGTTGCTGTTTAACTATATATTTATTTATATAGTATATCTAATAAGTTTAAAAATGTATATACAAATTGAAATAGAAAAACCATCTCACAAACTTTGATCTAAACGAGAAAAAAGTTTCATAGTAACTAACACTCTTTCATACGAAAGTTTTGATCACGGTTATCAAATTTACAAAAGGTATAGTTACTACAGTTACTTAATATTCTCTGGAGTTATAATTAAAGATAACAGTGCAAAACAGTTTCTGATAAGAACCTAAATGGTTCAAACGTTGAAGTAATTGATGACTGTTGTAAAATAAAAATATTGCAGGGAACCAAATAGTTGGGATGACATAGTAATCTGAGGTTTTTAACATTCTTTTGTTTTCAGAATGTGCACATGTACGCACTCAATAATGTGCGCATGTACGCATTCAATAATGTGCGCATGTACGCATTTGATTTAAAGTTAAGTTAAAATTTTAGTTAAATCAATTTATTAATGAATCCAAAAAATTTTAAGAACTAAAAAAAAAAGCAAAAAAAGTAAAATTGAAATTAAAAGAACTATTGAAGATTTTAAAGACAGGATTGCTGAACTAGAAATCAGAAATAGAAAAGCTACAAGAATCAGGAGCAAATATAGTGAGCAAAAAGTTAAAATATTAAAAAAAAAAAAAACTCTAAATAAAAATTGACATTCAAATAAAAAGGACATACAGAACAGGAAGAAAGCATGAATCTGGATAGAAGTAAAGAAGAAAAATTGAAATCAAATTCTTAAATTTTAAAGGCAAATAAACAGTTTAAGACAAATATAAGACTCAAGTTGTAGAATGAAAGTAAATGAAGATTTTAGTGAACAAACATCCAAAAAAAAAGAACTCCTTTTTTCTCAAGCAAAAGATGTCAACTGAGATCCATATGCTAACTTTTTTATTGATGTGAACCCATGTTGTTCTTATCAATATCCCAATTAATTAAAAGGATTTCTTATTCAAAATGACATTGATAATGAAAAAATCAGAATCCTCCATATTAATATTAAAAGTTTAAATAAAAATTTTGAAAAATTTTGAAATTATTTAGGTGAAATGGGAAACATTTAAAATATTATTTGCTTAACGGAAACTAGGATTTCTTCAAATGAATATAAAAATAATTCTATTTTCTGGTTATTAAACAATTTTCTTAGAGAGACAAACATTTTCGTTACGATTTTCGTAAAGGAAAACATTATATATAACATTAGGAATGGTTTGTCCTTTCTGATGGTGATAAAGGAATTGTAACAAAAAGTGGTCTATAACAACGAAAATTTTTTACTTATAGCCTGAAATTTTTCATAAAGCTAACAAAGAAAAGAAAAAAAGTTTTGTAGTTGGGGACTTAAATATGGATTGTTTAGGATATAGTGAAAACACACACACACACAAAAATTTTATGATGAAATTTGTATATCAGGAGTGATACCGCTGAATAATTGCCCTTCTCAATTAACAGAAAACTCAACCACCCTAATTCATAATATTTTAACAACAGATATAATATAACACTGACATTTCTTAACAATTAACTCAATTTCATCACCTAATAAAAGCTGTATAATAAGAAAACATATTTTTTAATAGAAATTTAAAATAGAATTAATTTAATAGAAGCTTAGAAATATTTAAGCATTAATTATCATTACTAAACTGGAAACATAAATTTTAATGATAATATAAATGCTATCTATAATGAATTCTTTAATACATTTTACACTGTGTTTGATGCAAATTTTCCATTCTCTGAAAAAAATTTTAAACCAAAAATCTTAAATAGTCCTTGGATTACCAAAGGACTTAAAAAAATCTTCAAAAATTATATACAAAATAGTTAAAAACGAAATCCAATTCAAATCTACAAATTTATAAAAGCTACAAACTTTTATTTTAAAAAATTCGTAAAAATTTTAAAAAAATGTTATTACTCTAATCTAATTACTAAATATAAAAATGACTCAAAATATTTATGGAAAATATTAAAATAAATAACAGGAAAACAAAATACCTGCTCAAATATCCTACCAAAAATGATAAAATAAACAACATATGTATATGTGAACCAAATAAAATAGCAAATGAATTTAATAAATATTTTACTGGTATTGGAAGTAAACTTGCTAATAGGATTCCTTCTACTGTTATTTCCTGTTATCATTTTTTAAAATCTACCAATAATTCACCTTTTCACTATGATTTATTGCTAGATTTATCAATTAAAGAGTTTGAAAAAGCCTTCAAATCTCTAAAAAGAAACAAAGCAGTTAACGCGGACTTCTAACATCAAATATGGTTCTCTTGTACACTACTAAATATATAACACCTGGGACATCTGTATTGTACAATGACAAAGCTATTTTAAAACAAATTTGTTCTCTGTAAAACCAATATCATTCATAGGAAGTTCTGCTCAGAACAAGTTCAAATCAAGAACATGGTGTTTAATATTTTCATTATTATATTTTTTTATTATTAAAGTGTTTTAAATAACATTCAAGTTATTAAATTTTTTTTTTAATTATACGTTTTGTTTTTATTTTTAATTTATATAGTATATCATATTATAAGAAAAAAAATATGTGATATTTAATTATTATATAAAACTTAACTATGATATAAATTTAAATGGTTGTAATCTGAATTGATATAAAGTTTATTTAGCAAAATAAAATATAAATGTTTTTGCCAACTCCATCATTACGCCAAGACCAAAATACTTTTCATGTGCTGGTAAGGTGTTTTAGAGAAATTTATTCTGATGAAACTATCACAAAAGAAAAAGTTCAAAATCTTGTGACATCAAAGTATAGAGACTCCAGTAGTCATGATGTTTATGTTGAAAGGCTTGAAGCGGTATTTATTAATATCTTGTTTTCAATCTAATAGTTCTATTTGATATATTAAAGTTGAACTTTTGATAAAATTGTTTTAAATTAAATTTTTTCAGAAAATATATATACATACACACATATATATATATATATATATATATATATATATATATATATATATATATATATATATATATATATATATATATATATATATATATATATATATATATATATATGTCAGGTCAGGTCAGGAGTATGGTCTTCATGATCATCCTGCTACTGGTAACATGAAACCCAGTGCAACCTGTTCCATGTTCTGCTGCCCTGCAGGATTTGTTTTCTAAGCAAAGGCTGGAAGGAGTGTGCTTCCTGTCATCAGTACTATCTTATATCAGTCATGCCTATAGTAATATATATATATATATATATATATTTTCATTTTTATTTTGGAGGTGCCTTAGTTACTGTATTAGCTCACCTGTAATCTACTTTACATGTATGTTTGTGTTCTGTCTGAACCTCTGGCGCGTTGTTCGCTCTCCTGTAAGTTACTTTATGTTTTTTTATGTATGTCTGTGTTCCGTCTGAACCTATGGCGCTGTGTTTGCTCACCCGTAAGTTACTTTATGTTTTTTATGTTTTTTTATGTATGTTTGTGTTCTGTCTGAACCTCTGGCGCGGTGTTCACTCACCCATAAGTTACTTTATGTTTTTTATGTATGTTTGTGTTCTGTCTAACCCTCTGGCACGGTGTTGACTCACCCATAAGTTGATTTATGTTTATGTTTGTTTCTGTTCTGTTTATTCTCTGATGCAGCATGAGCTCAGTAACTAGCTACTTACTCCAACTACAAAACCTACACTCACCTTAGACTCCTGTATTTTGTTGGATGCAGCGTAATGCACTTCTAAAATGTCATGCCTGGTTTTCTCAAAGAACTGTTGCGGGAAGTAACTCCTTTTAACTACTCCAGGTCAGGTCAGGATAATCAAGATCAATCTTAACCCACGTAACCCAGTACCACTTGCCTTAAGCCCTGCTGCCTTGCAGAGTGTGCTCTTCTTAGGCAAAGGCTAGGAGAAATAAACTCCGACTAAAAATTCCCCTGCCTTGGGGCTCTTGGTTGAGTAAAGGCTAGAGATGGTGTCTCGATAAAAATACTCATCTTGGGCAGATGTTAACTGCATCCAGCTACTGTCTTGTAGAAGGCCTCCTAGGCAAAGACTTTAGGGGTAAGCAGAAATATTCTGCTAACCGGCCTCAAACCCCTTCTTCATCTGTTAGGCTAGCGTAGATGTAACCTGTGTTACATTGTTTTCTGCCTAGGATGATGAATGCTGGATCTCCTTGACTCTACTCATAGAATTTTGCTTATACCTCCTTGATAATGGCTATGCAACTCTTCCTGTTATCTCCATATGAGGGTACAGCTCTAAAACTCAGTTTAATGGTTCTGAGGCCGGCTGGTAGTAAGGTTTCCCGAACGCTGTGGCAAAATCAGCTGCAAAATATCAGAGTATTAACAGTGCCATGTTGCGCATGGATGGTGTCCCTGTTAATGCTTTTGGTGTGCATTGTCAAGGCCACATAAGGAGCCCTATGTCACGGCTTAGGGTTAATTAACAGGACTGAGACAACTGCATAGCTCATTGATTAGGAGGCTGTGCACTATCTATGAATGAGTCAAGTTCTCATTAAACCCAAATCATGACCAAAGTAACCAAAAATTTTAAACCTAAAAAACGATCCCCACCACCTTAAAGTCTTACCTTCTGCAAAATTCACCAGACTTGCTTGCACTCAGTGAAACAAATTTAAATTCTGCAATTCCTTCTTCAGATGTCAGTGTTGATGGGTACTATCCTTTGATTCGTAAAGACTCAAATAGTCACATGCTAGGTTTAGGGGTATACATACGCATTAATTCCCCTATTTGTCGTGAAATCAGGTTCGAATCCTTTGACCATTCTTTTATGTGCTTTCGCCTAGCACCTCTTCACTCTATCACCTTTCTCTTTGTTCTTTATCGTTCTCCTTCTTCCCATGATTGCACTCTTTTAGATGTTATCTCTGATCAAATTGACCATGCTCTCTCTCTTTACCCCTCTGCAAATATTGTTGTTGTTGGTGATTTTAATGCCTATCACACTGAATGGCTTGACTCTAACACCACTGATCCTGCTGGAGTAAAGCCTTTAACTTCTGTGTTTCTCAATCTCTTACTCAGATAGTTAACTTTGTGACTCGTTTTCCTGACAACCCTAATCATTTACTTTCACTCCTTGACTTATGTCTTGCTTCTGACCCTAGCTTATGTTCAGTTTCTCCCTTTTCTCCCTTAGGTGGTTCTGACCATGCAATGATCTCTATAAATCTTTCTTCTCGTACTTCTTTTTTGGGCTCACCTTATCATCGCACCACCTACTACTACCCTAAAACTGACTAGGATTCTTTTCGTGATTTTCTTTGTGATGGTCCTTGGGCTAATGTTTTTTCTCTCTCAGCTGACAAATGCGCCTCCTATGTAACCTCCTGGATTCAGGCTGGAATGAAAGCTTTTATTCCTTCGCGTCGGTTTTAAGTCAAGCCTCATTCTACTCCATGGTTTTCTCCTTCTTGTGCGGCTGCTATATCCAATCGTAATCATTTTTTTTATCTTTTTCAAAAGAACAACTCTCTTGAGAACAAACAGCTATTTATTATTGTAAGAAATCAATGTAAAAAGGTGCTTTCTGATGCTAAACTCCATCATTCTCAGTTCACTAAATCTCGCATCTTATCGCAGAAGTTAGGCTCTAAAAACTTTTGGAAAATCTTCAACAGCATTATTAACAAGGGTAGATCTAACATTCCATCTCTCATTCATGGGACTGATCTTATTACCTCTCCCAAAGATAAGGCAGAACTATTTGCAAAGAACTTTTTTTCTAATTCCACTCTTGAATCTTACGGAAATTCTCATCCTTCCATTCCAGTCAAACAGGTTGACCCATTGTTAAACATTCAAATCACTCCGGCTTCTGTTGCTAAAGTCATATCTCAATTAAACTCGTCTACAGCTTGTGGTCCAGACAACATTCCTGTCACAGTCTTGCAGAATTGTTCTCCAGAACTTTCTTCAATTCTCTCTAAACTATTTAACAAGTGTTTGACTGAGTCTTGTTTTCCTGCTTGTTGGAAAATGGCATCTGTGGTTCCAATATTCAAAAAATCTGGAGAAAATTCTGACCCCTCCAATTATCGTCCGATCAGTCTTCTTTCTGTTATTAGCAAGGTCTTTGAGTCTTTGATCAACAAATTCCTCACATCTCATCTCGAGTCAAATAAACTACTGTCAGACAATCAATACAGTTTTCGATCCTCTCGCTCTACGGCCGACTTGCTAACTGCTGTAACTGAAAGATTTTATCGTGCATTAGATGGAGGCGGTGAGGCTAGGGCTATTGCTCTCGACATATCTAAAGCTTTCAACAAAGTTTGGCATGCTGGTCTTCTCCATAAGCTTGCTTCATATGGTGTTTCTAGGAAAGTTTTTGAGGTTATCAAATCATTTCTTTCTAACCGGTTTATTAAAGTCATCCTTGAAGGCCAACACTCTTCTTTATTTCCAGTAACTTCTAGGGTTCCCCAAGGTTCCATCCTGGGCCCTGTTTTGTTTCTTATCTACATAAACGATCTTCCTAACAACCTTTCATCTAAAGTAGCTCTTTTTGCTGATGGAAAAAAACTTTATATTCCTGTCTTGACAAAAAGTCTTCTCTTTTCGATCGCCTAGAACAAGCAGCTGATCTTGAATCCGATCTCACTTTAGTAATAGATTGGGGTTCACAGTGGCTTGTGAATTTCAACTCTAAAAAAACCCAATTGCTTACTGCAAACAACTACTGTAATATGGTCAACATTCCTATATTAATGAATGGCAATCCTCTTACTGAGTCGTCCTCTTTACGTCTTCTTGGATTATCGCTTACTACTGATCTTTCATGGAAACCATATATACAATCGATTGCTAAATTAGCTTCTGCTAAGGTTGCTTCTCTTTATCGTGCTCGCCATTTCCTTACTTCTGATTCCATTCTCTACCTCTACAAATCTCTTATTCGTCCCTGTATGGAATACTGTTGTCATATTTGGGCTGGTTCTTCTAACGATTCACTTTCTCTTCTTGACAAGGTCCAAAAACGCATTGTAAATGTTGTTGGACCTGGACTATCTGCTAAGCTTGAACCTCTTTCCCATCGTCGTAAAGTTGCATCTCTTTCTCTTTTCTACAAATACTATCATGGTCACTGCTCAAAGGAGTTATCATCTCTAGTTCCATCAACTAAAATTCATTCTCCTTTTACTCGTCATTCAGCTAAGTCTCATTCGTTTACTGTATCTGTCCCTGCATGCTCTAAAAACTTTTATTCATCTAGTTTTTTTCCCTGCACTTCAATCCTTTGGAACTTTCTCCCATCTTCATGTTTTCCTGACTCATACAATCTTCAACTTTTCAACTCTTCTGTCAACCGTTTCCTTGCTCTATAACTCTGTTCTTTTTTTTCCTAGTAACTCCCAACTTAATAGTGGTTGCTTGCAGCCTTGTTGGGAGTAAATGCAAATAAAAAAAAAAAAAATAATAATTATATGCAATAAAAAAATCAAATTTAAAAACAGTTAAAATTGGAAACTGATTTGATAAACAAGTTGAATAAGCTATTTGATGTGGCCCATGCAGATTGTGACAGACTTATAAAAATTTAACATGATATAATGTTTCTACAAGACCAAAGAGAATAAAGGAAAATGGTAATGGGTACGAAAGATTTAGAATGTGAACAAAAACAAGTGTGAACATTTCCGAAAAAAACATTGCTAAAAAAAAGGCAACTGAAGTGAACAAATATACCAAGACAGGATTGGTGGAAAAAAATTCAGATTCAGAACATGAAGAAACTGGTGATGAGGAGCTATTTAGCAAGTATCACTAGCAAAAGACTAAAAAAACTGTTATATTAGAAAACCATCGAAACTCTAACTTAAAAATAAAAAACTTAGCACCGAAGCTTCATAGTGTTATTGATAGCTCATTATTTATTGCTAGTATTGATCGTACAAAAACTACATCGGTACAGGCTATGCACATTGTTGTGCCAGTCCTCAAAGCTGTTGGAATTGATATAAAAGATATGACCCTATCTGCAAGCTCAATATGCAGAGCTCATAAAAAAAAAAAAAAATCTATAGCTCAAAACATTCAAGAAACATTAGTACTAAATACCCCCCATTACCCCAAACATTAGTACTAAATACCTAATTGCCCGTTTTGACTGTAAAATTCTACTAGACGCATATGAAAACCTGGCTGACGGGATGTTTAAAAACTTTAAGTGGGCACTATTGAGCTTATGGGAAACGCAATTGTTGAAGTATTGAAAAAATAAAAAGATGTTCCAGATTGGCTGGCAGGTCTTTGTTTTGACACAACAAGTTCAAACACTTCGGTTCACACCAGTGCAATTACTATCATTCAGCAGGCATATGATAAATTTTTACTTTTTTTAGTCTGCAGGTATCATATCCTTGAAATTATTTTAGCTGCAGTATTTACCAGTTTTTCCAGTCTTCAGGACCATAGATTTGAATATTTTGTCGGTTTGAGGAACACTGGAAATTTATTGAAATTATCCAATACAATCCAATTGAGGCTTCTAACATTGAAGTCAAATCTGAACTTACAGTTGGTGAATGTGTATGGCTTAACCAGAAGGAGAAAAATATGTTGGAATTCCTTAGGAATCAACTCTCCCCTAAAAATAAACCAAAAAAAATACCTGAAGCTCATCCAAATGACACTAATCGCACTAGGTGAAAATGACGATGTAACTCTTTTCAGCCCTTTAAGTGCCTATCATTGTGCCAGTTGGATGGCAAAAAGAATATACTGTCTTAAAATCTATTTGTTCCGTAGACAATTCAAACTTACAGCATATAAACTACAAGATCTTCATCATATCTGTTTTTTTATTATAACAATTTATGCGAAAGTCTGGCTTAAAGATCCAAACAGTTCTGATGCTCCATGCAATGACCTTTGTCTAGTACAAACTCCTGAGTCCTATTTTGCTGTTGATGAAAAAGTAGCAGATATTGAAATTAAGAAAATGAGCAAAGATTTTTTTGGACTTGCATTATTTTCTGACTTTGTTCCAAATAGAAAAAAAGAGGGGCTATGATTGTTGCTCTGAAGAAACAACCAATGAAAACTGATCTCAGAAGAGTTGATTCAAAATTAGTTAACCACTTTCAGGAAAAAACTTTGTCAGATTTTGTTACTCAAAGATTAATGAATTTATTCACTGCGCTTAAAATTGAACCAATTTTTCTTACTAATAATCCAGCATGGGTGTTCTGTCCTGTCTATTTCACTGCCAAGCAAAAAATAACAAGCATGAAAGTCACCAATGACTGTGCTCAGTGTGCTGTTAAGTTAGCAACAGACTTTAATAATGTGCTAACACTTGATGAAACTGAACGGCAGTTAATATTTCAGATTATTGAATATCACAGAAAGCTCATGACCATTTCATTAAAGAAAAATTTTAAAGCAGAATAGCAAGTGATCATTCATTACTGTTGTGAAAACTTTAATAATTTATTGTATTGAACACTTAAACATGTTGTAACATTTATATTCAATCAGTCTTATGGGATATGTTTACTGTTTTCTCACCATTTTTGTTACTTTGAATCTCTTGATCAGTCACTAAAGCACATTATTCAAGCTTATAATTTTTATAATTTTCTTGACCACACACACCACAACCACATCAAATTAGAGGTTAGCATATATTTTCATAAACTAAGCATAGTTTTCATAAATGGTTTTACAAATTAAAAATAGCTTTAATTTGTAAAACCATTTTATTAATAAAAAACAATACATGTTTCGACTAACACTTTAAATTTAACAGTTCAAATTAAATATTAAAAATTTGTTAAAATACCCATAAAGGTGTTTAAAAAAAACAATACAAAATAAAATTATTATTGTACAAACTAATAATAATGTAATTACAAAAGTATAACAAAATCAATAAAAAAGTTTATCATGCTATGCAAAAGAAAAAAAAAAAAATATAGAAATAACAAAAGAATAGATTAAAAAGATACGCAATATATATATATATATATATATATATATATATATATATATATATATATATATATATATATATATATATATATATATATATATATATATATATATATATATATATATAAATAGTAGTTCTTCACATGACCTGCCAAAGTATTTTTTTTGGCATATATATATATATATATATATATATATATATATATATATATATATATATATATATATATATATATATATATATATATATAACAGTGTTTTTTCGCGCAAAAATCAGCGTTTTTTTTGCGCAAAATACAATATTTGCATAAATACATTAAAAAAAAATACCTCAAATTTTAATTTGGGGAGTGCCCAAAAATAACCGTTGACGCTGTCAAAAACTGGTCTAGAATAGCCCTTGATATATACATATATATATATATATATATATATATATATATATATATATATATATATATATATATATATATATATATATATATATATATATATTTATATATATATATATATATATATATATATATATATATATATATATATATATATATATATATATATATATATATATATATATATATATATATATATAGATATATATATAGATATATATATATATATATATATATATATATATATGTATAAATATATATATATATATATATATATATATATATATATATATATATATATATATATATATATATATATATATATATATATATATATATATATATATATATGTATATATATATATATATACATATATATACATATATACAATATCGGACAAAACAAGTGCAACCAAGTAATGCTAATTTAGTTTCTTTATATAAAAGTGCTGCATTTTTTCAATTTAGAGAAATAACTTTGTAACTATTTAGAGACAACATTCTTCAAGTTTTATTCATCACAAAGTTCATTATTTGTACACGAAAATTAATGAATTAATCAAAAGTGTTAAAAAAATTGATTTCCTTTTAGACAAAACAAGTGCAACTCCACAAAATGTTGACCGAGCTGTTGCTATCAATATTTTGTGGCAAATCCTTTGTTATTGATCACAGCCTTGCATCTTCGAGGCATAGATTCGATCGTGTGATCACTGAAACTTTGTGGAATCGCTGCCCAGGCCTTTTGGGTTTGTTCAAACAGTTGATCCTTATTATGAACACCTTCACTATTAATTCTGCGGTTGACGATCTCCCACAGGTTCTTGATAGGGTTGAGATCTGGAGATTGAGGTGGCCAATCTATCACCGATAGGTGGTTGTCTTGAAACCACTGCTTGACTACCTTTGCAGTGTGTTTTGGATCGTTGTCTTGTTGAAAATCCCATTTTAATGGCATATTCCATTCAGCATGAGGTAACATAACATCTTTCAGGTCCATTATTTTATCATTTCGATGTATTGGACCTAGACCGTTAGCAGAAAAACACCCCCAGACCATTACATTGCCTCCACCATGCTTCATGGTCTTGTGGCAGTAATGTAAATCGAGGCGTTTTGCGGCCGGTCGACATACACGGCAAATACCATCGCTCTCAATGATGTTGAACTTTGATTCATCACTGAACAGGACAGTTCTCCATTTCTGCACATTCCAGTCAATATGAGTAACAAACAGGAGTCTTTTCTTCTGGTTCTTTAGTTAAATCAGCGGTTTCTTTGCAGGGCTTTGAGAAAACAATCCAGCTTCAACAGCACGACATGCCTCATTTTGTCCATGAGTCTTGGCCAAATCCATAGATATCTTCTTGCAAGTATTTATTTTTTCCCTCAGGCCTACTACTTTGATCTTTCTCTCAAGTCTGGGGGTAGTTATTCTTTTATGCTTGCTTTCAGTTTCCTTTTCATTGCACTAATTGTTTCTATTAAATCCTTCTTTTGTTTAAGACCTTTTGTCCTTTTTTTCTAGAACTCAAATCTTTTCTCTTACCCGTCTCTTTTATATCGGTCAAAAATGATTTTGCTGAACAATTACTTTTTTATTTGCTCAGAATTTGAAATCTATAAATTCTAAGTACATTCCAAGTACACCATATACCACTAAACTTAAAATTCATCAACTTTTCTTGTGTGATTCTTAAATATTCATAGTTTTCTTTTTTTTGTAAAATCCCTATACGGGGAGAGATGTGAAAACAATTATTCTTTTAGCAAGGCCATAAGGGATGTTCTTTTTTATATGATAAGGATGATGGCTGTTGTAGTTTAAGTAGTCATGAGTATTGGTTTCTTTATAATAAATATCCGTTTTTATTTTTCTGTTGTTTTCAAGAATGATAGTCCAAGAAATTAATAATATTTTAAGTATTACCATCTATTATAAATTCTTTGCCCATGTCTGTTGTAAAATTGATTGAATTATCTATTTCGATCAAAGAATTTTCAAACTTAACGATATCTAAATGTTTTTGCCAGATTAAGAAACCATCATCAATCTATCTATAATAAAATTCCTGTATGTCATTTACATCTTTGATGGAAAAGTATTTAGGTAAAATCTTAGGAAAAAGTCTTGTTTCTACTAAATATCCAATTGTTAGGCATGTATAATCTGGAGCGAAATTCGTACCCATGGCTGTTCCAATAATTTGCCGAAACATTTGGTCGTTGAATAGAAAGTTGTTGTTTTTTAAAATCAAGTATGTTGATTTAATGATGAATTCAGGAGTAAGTCTTTTAACTATTAAACTTTTATATTTTTCAATCCAGTACTTTAATGCTTCTATACCTAGGCTGTGTAGAATACTACTTGTGTAGAATACTAGTATATAGATTAACAATGAAACAAATCAAAATACAACTATCCGATTTTAACGCTCTTGGTATCTTTCTTAAGAAATCCCAATCATCTTGAATGAAAGTTTTTTGTTTTGTTACAATTGGAGACAAAATTATATGTAAGAACTGGCTTACAGCTTTTTACAGCAATCTGAAACAACTTTTTACAGCAACCTGAACTGCCAACCTTTTATTACTGAAACAAATCTTTTGATTAATCTATCTTCAAATGAAAGAATGAAAGAAGTTTTTTCTAATATCCAACCAGTAATTGGGTTTAAACAACCACCCAATCTACTGAGAACACTTACTTCTTCAAAAATACAATCAACCAGTAAAGAAGCAGGATTATTTAAATGTAATGATAATCGTTGTAAAATATAATAAATAAAATAATTCTGCTTTCAAGAAGTTAAATCATTTACGACACCAAATGGTACTATATGAAACATAAAAAGCCATATTACTTGTAATAGTAAGAATATAATATACTATTTAAAATGTTTGTCATGTAACAAGAAAGATACATACAACTTTTTCTGGTGTATGTAGCTTTCTTGTAACAATTTAGTTGTAGAACAGATAGGTTTTTCATTTTAGTTGTATCAACAGATAGGTTTGATAACCATGTATACCATTGTCAACGTGCGCATAACACCATTATAGAACCTTTTTTCCAGCATTTTGTGTTTGTGGAGTTAAAAAATGAAAAAAACCTAATTTCTTATGAGTAGCATTTTCACAATCAAAAACATGATACTTTTAATTGACATTACAATATAGATTACAATAATTGCTAACAGCAACATTAAATTTTATTATCATTTTCTGTTTTTTTTTTTTTTTTTTTTTTAAATAAATAATATTTTGTTGTTTTGATAACAAAAACAGCACAACTGATGATTTTTTGAAAAGCCTCTAGTGCTAAAATTACACTAATTAAAATTTTTAATTAGTGTAATTTTTGTAAAATTAAATAAAGAAAATGTTTTGTTTATTGTTTATTTTGTTGACTAACTTTTTTTTCTTATATATATATATATATATATATATATATATATATATATATATATATATATATATATATATATATATATATATATATATATATATATATATATATATATATATATATATATATATATATATATATATATATATATATATATATATATATATATATATATATATATATATATATATATATATATATATATATATAATTAAAAATAATATAATTAAATAACTATTTGAGTTTAGATTCAATTGAATTGTACTTCTAAAATAAAGAAAATGAATGAACTTTTGAATCACATCAAGGAAACTCTTTTTGATGCTCGTTCATTAGAGAGAAAGGAGTTTGAAGAGCAACAAAACAAATACAAAACATATTCAAAACTTGGTTTACCTCCAGGTAGTTTATTCTACCTTATGGTATTTATTTATTTAATACTTATTTAAACTTAATTAAATTAAACCTATTAAGCATCACAGAAATTAAAAAATCTAAGCATTTTGAAAACTACTATTATATGTTTGTGTTCTGTCTGAACCTCTGGTGCGATGTTCACTCACCTGTATGTTACTTTATGTATGTTTGTGTTTTGTCTGAACCTCTGACGTTTGTTCACCTGTAAGTTAATATATGTATATTTGTGTTCTATCTTTAGTGTTGTTTCCAGTACTAATTTCCTCATGCCCTGATGCCATGTAGGATTTGCTTTGTTAAGGCAAAGGCTAAGATAAAATAAATTCCAACTTAAAAATCCCATGCCATGGGGCTCTTGGTTGAGTAAATGCTAGAAATGATGTCTTGATAAAAATAATTATCTTGGGCAGATGTTAACTGTATTCAGCCACTGTCTTGTAGAAGGCCTCCTAGGCAAAGACTTTTGGGGTTAGTAGTATAATTCTGTTGACCAGCCTTGAACCCCTTCCACATCTATTAGGCTGGCGTAGATGTAAACCTGTGTTACATCTACGCCAGTTTCTTGAATAGGATGGGTTGGTTGTGTCTCCTTGATAGTGGCTATGCAACTCTTTCTTTTATCTCCTAATGAGGGTGCAGCTCTAAAACTCAGTTTAATGATTCAGTGGCCGGTTGGTAGAAAGATTTCCTGAAGTCTGTGGTTGCTCTTAGATAAGCTGATTACATTAACACCTGTAAAATATCAGAGTATTACCAGTGCCATGTTGCACAATGATTTCCATTTTAATGCTGATGGTGTGCATTGAGGTATGTTAATTAACAGGCCTAAAACGACTGGACAGACGACTGGCTTACAATCCTTGATTCACTTATACTTACGTATCAGTTTACCTTTCTCTTTGTTCTTTATTATTTTCCTTCTTCTTAAGACTGCACTCTTTTAGATGTAATTTCTTTACCCCTTAGCCAATATTGTTGTTATTGTTGACTTTAATGCTCATCACACTGTATGCTTAGCTCTAATACCACTGACCCTGCTAGCACAAAAAGCTATAACTTTTGCATTTCTCAATCCCTTACTCAGTTAACTTTATGAACTATTTTCTAGACTGTAATTACATACTTACACACCTTGATTTGTGTCTTATCTGTTACCCTTGCCTGTGTTTATTTTTTCCTTTTTTTTCTTCAGGATGTTTCGTCCGAGCAATAATTTTTTAAAATCTTTTATCTTATACTTCTTCTTTGGACTTGTCCTTTTTTTGCACAACTTACTACGATTCTTTTCATGATTTTTTTTTGTGACACTCTTTGGCTTGATATCTTTTTTTTTTTACTTTGCTGATAAATCCACTTCTTACATAACAACTTGGATCAAAGTAGATAAGGAAGCTTTTATTACTTTTTGTCTGTTTCAAATTAAGCCTCAAGCATTCTTCTCTATGATTGTTACCTACCTCTATTTGCAGATTACTCAACTTTATACAAAATATCTTCTCTTTTTAATAGCTTAAGACAGGCTGAATTTAATGTTTCTTCTGTAAAAGATTGTGGCTTACAGTGGCTTGTACTCCAACTTAAGGACCGGCAAAGTTGATTTTTCATGACCTGAATTTAACTGGAAAATGAATTTAGACCATATGTGCACACTGAATTTAATTGGAAGATTAATTTAGGCCATATGTGTACCTCAAAAATAACTGAGAGATGAATTAGGACTTTTAAACCGAGTTTAACTAAAAGTCGAATTTGGATTTTGAAAACACATTTAGTTGAAAAAGAAATTTAAAAAATTTAAAAATAATAAAATTTTGAATAATTCTTTTTTATAAACCAAAGTTATTATTTTGTAGCTCATAATTAACCATATTTTAAAATATAAAAAAGCATAAGTAAAACAAAGTAATTTTTTATTTCTTAAAACAAAAAGTATATAAAAAGCAAAACTTATAATAAAAAAAAATTTCTAAAACCTAAAAATGCAGTAATAATTGAGAATTTATGTTAAAGACTCTTTATAACTCTTAATGTGGTAGTGGTGTGGTAGTGTGGTGGTGTAGTGGTGTAGTGGTAAAGTACTTACCTCATAAGTGAGAAGTTCCGAGTTTGATCTCTACCATGTTTCTAGAAGTACCCTTTGGCCTTGTTTGTCAAGGTTCATGTTTTGGAGTTATATGTTTATAGTTGTAACCACAACTAACGATATTGGCCTCCTCGACTGTAGTGGCCTTCATAGCCTTGGGGAGGTAAATTAAAATAAAAAAGAATTAAAAAAATGTTTTCAAACAAACATGAACAAAAAACATTAACAATATTCATTAAAAAAATTTTGAATGCCAATTTTATAATGGAAAAAGATCACGAAGAGTATTCACAATTTTATTTAAAAATGTTCACCTTTTTTTTACCTTTAGTTTCAAAACCTCATTGTAAGTTTAGTTTGACCTGCTTTCTCTGTCAAGTTTGAGCCACTCTCCCATCATACTATATGTCTAGTTTTTTTATGCACATTAATACTTTGAAACACTCTATCTTCATATTTTTTGTCTTATAACCTACAATTTTTTAAGTCTTCTGTCAACTGTTGCAACTAAAATATTTAGTCAAGTAAAAAATTGCTTAAGAACTTCATTACAAAAAATTTAATGAAGAAAGGTTTTCATTTTCTCTTGATAAGTGGACTTTAGGTGGAGCTAGAAGGTATATGTGTCTTAATGTACCTTGTCACTGGTCTTGAAATGATTAGTAATTGGTTTAATGTCTTCTGAAGAAAAAAAGAAAAATTTATATTGTTATTGAAAAGTTAAATGAATTTAACTTAAATTTGAATAAATATGTCTTTGATGGTGCATTAGTTACAAGAAAACAGGGAAACCTTATCCTCCAGCTACATCAGCAAGTCATATATCTTAAAAAACATCAGTTGAGAATCATACCACCACATGCATATGTGAAAAGTTTGACAACAAAAGTTGTTGCATATGTGAAAAGTTTGACAACAAAAGTTGTTGCATATGTGAAAAGTTTGACAACATAAGTTGTTGCATATGTGAAAAGTTTGACAACATAAGTTGTTGCATATGTGAAAAGTTTGACAACATAAGTTGTTGCATATGTGAAAAGTTTGACAACAAAAGTTGTTGCATATGTGAAAAGTTTGACAGCATAATCTGTTGTATATTATTTTCTTTTAATTAGTTTATTAAGTTTAAGATGTCTTCATAATGTTTTAAACAGCAAATAAATTTTTTGTTGTTGCAGTAAAAACATAAACGTTTTCCATAAATTTTGATATTTTTTTTACTAGTTGCATCAAAGTTGAATGCTTCTTTGAACACAATTGCTTTGCAAGAACATCATTTGATTGTACTAAATGATTCACTTGTTGGTACAACTAACCAATCAGCAGGTAAAATTCATTCTTAGATACTACCTACGAATCGAAACATTTTTATAGGTTTCAATTCGTAGGTAGGTTTAACAGGGGTTGATAGTCCAGGCTAGAACAGGTTTATATAGGTTTAACAGGGGTTGATAGTCCAGGCTAGAACTATTTTATTAATTTTAAATTTACTTAAGCATTATCTTTAATTTTTAAAATTAAAAAAAGATAAAAAAGTCCTTTTAAAAATAAACCAATAATTGTATAATAAACTGCAATGGTTTTTTAAAGTTACAGTTATTTCAAAAAAAAAAAAAAATTAAAATAGCAATATAAATGTTTTTAATTAGATTAGACTAACCGATTGGTTTCTAGAAGGGATCCCAAAGTGCAGAGACAAGTTGTGTTCATTTTAAAAAGAATGATAAAAAAAATGTTTGGACAGAATTTTTTTAAGTACTAAATAAATGTATAACAAGAAAAAAAAACTTTTTTGTTTTATTCGAAGCTTGCCGTCTCCATGTTAGCCAATCTCTCAAAGTCTTTAAAATATACGCTGCTATCTACAGACTTTATAATTTATTTAATTCCAAAGAGTTTCAGTAAATGAGATCATTGTAGAACTTTTTTTCTTTTGATTTATAAGTTATATTATTTTTTTTCTTTTGAATTATTACTTAGTATTATAAGTTAATAAGTAAAGCTAAAACTAAAGTAACTAATTTAAAAAACTATATAGATATATAATAATAAAAATAATAATAATAACTAGCTGTCATGACCTGTACGATATGGGTTGATGAACAAATGTTTTAAATATTATGACTGTTGTGCTCATTAAAGTGTCTTGGCTCGCTAAAAAGTACGCAGTTAGCATTTTACCGGCTACATGAAGTTCTTGACTTTCGGTTAATTTTTAATTTATCATACTTAAGAATTATTTAGTATTTTTAATTATTACATTAATATTTTCTACATAATAAAATAATAAAAGTATCTTTAGCATATAAGACAGTTGTCAATTCTTCAGGTGTTTTTGGAAACTTATGCTTTGATATTTTTTTAACTCTCTTATAAGGATTTGTTTAAAAAGCAAATTTGGATATTGAAAAATGGACCAAGCCAAAAGAGGCCTAAATAATTCAATTAAGTTAGCTTGATATTCTTTATAAACGTCTTTCTGTAAAAAAAAAAACACTTAAAAATTCATACAATTAAGCTGTTTTCACTGCGGAATTAGGCAAATAAATTTTTAAACCTATTGTTTGTGCAATCGAGACTTAATGCAAATGAAAACCGTCCTGATAGTACACAGTGTGATAAAAGTATAAATGGTTTCCATTTACATATAAAAAATTTACGGAAATATAAAAAAATTAAGCAAAAATAGCCAGTATATCTATTCAAAACTCCAAAATTATTAAGATAAAAAATATAGAAACTTATTTGAGAAACAAAAAAGTTTTCTTGAGATAAAATGAGAAAAATAAATTTTAAAAAAACTACAAAAAAAAATTTGTATACAAAAATACTTTTAATTACAATAAATACATTTTAATTTGAAAAATTCTTTTATTATTACATATCTTTTAGTATATGGTATGGAGATTATCAAGCTTCATTTTAATTTATTGAAAACAATCAACATTCAGAACATTTCTTAAATTCTACTGTGTAGGAACATTCAAAATCAGTCGTAGGAGAAGGAATTTGACCTAATAATGGAACATAATTATTATTGAATACACTTAATACACATCAATTTGCTCTGTACTTTATTTATTTGAAAACTCAAAAATGTGACTAAACAGATAACTAATAAGAAACTTACTTAGTGAGGTTGTTTTTCTTTTGTGAAAGTTTCAAGATTTACTGTTGCAAGTTTGGATTAACAACTCTTTCTAAAAAAGCAAGGCTAAAAATAAATGATCAAAATAAAAAAATTTAACCCAATAATCCAATACATATCCTACCCAATACTCATTTCAAAGTAAAGACCCCAACGTGAAAGTAAACCAAATCATCTAATCTATCAACACAAAACAACACAACGAAAGTGTAAACAAAAGGATTTGAACCCACACAAAGCCCTTTAACCACTTTTGGCATGTTTTAAAGGAATAAAATATAATCTGTATTGTATTAATGTATTAACTGGAAATCAATTTATTAATATGTAACAACAATAAATATATATATAAAAAAGTATGTTTACAAATAAAATTTGACTAAATTTGCATTATCAATAATGGATTGGTAGATTAACATTTGGTTTAATTGGTAGAATACTATAACATAAATACTAATTATAGACGCAGGGTTTTTTTTATTTACTACTCACTCTCCTCCTCAACATACGTACATATAAATAAAGAGGTGGGGGATGCTTAAGCCCTAAACTTGAACCCACACCTTGTGAGATGTGGGCCCTTTATTTGTTCTGCAAAATGCTTAAAAAAAAACTGTAAGATGTCTGAATTGACACAAAATTAAATAATGACAAAAAGTAAAGAAGGCAAAATAGCACTGCAATCCAATTAACCTGTTGCTGATTAAACAATCAAAACCTGTAAAAAAAAATACTTTAGGTGTAACAGAAAAAAATTCTTCTAACTAAAAAAACAAAAAAATGTTATTCAACCAGAAATTAAAACCATTCTTACCTTGTTTGCAAAAAAAAAAAACTAATCTTTATTTAAACTATTAGCTAATGATCAACATAGTAAACTTAAAATAATTGAATACCTGCAATAACCAGTGATTATGAAAATTTATTATTCAAAAAATTTGATTCAAAAGAAATTATTTTGACTCAGCTCTTGAATCATTCTAAAATTTTTGTTGACTAAAATTTTTATGGAGTTTAGTGTAAAAACAAAATGTACAACTTTTAACACATTTTTTTGTAAATGTAACTTAATTTTTAACTAAATTAATATTAAAAGAAAAAAAAATTATGTTTTTGAAAAAGTATAATTATTTACAAACAAAACTTAAAAAATAGATCAATAAAAATATACATATAAAACTAAATGCATTCACATACCTCTTTTATTTGTAGATGTAGTTATGTATTTACCACTGCCCACTATACCTTCTTAAACTGCACTTTTGGTAAGGGTAATTCCTTCCCTTTAATAGAGGGATCTTAAATCTTATTGCCTATTCTAGATATAGAAGACTTTATTTAGAATTTGAATATTGTACCTCCCTCCACTTTAAAACCAACTTCTATAAAATTAACAGCTTGTTGAGAAACAATTTCTACACATCATCCACAAAATAGAACATGTTTCATTAACTAAAATATTAAAAAGTCAAACTTTAGTAGCTATAAAAACAGATTGAAAATTACAAAATAAAATTATAAATAGAATTCATAAAAAAAAGTATATTCAATAAATATAGTTTTACGATAATGATTAAAGAGATATTCAAAGATATTAAGAGATTCATGAATGTTTAAAAAGTAATTTAAATACTTATCGCATGCACATCTACAGTGCCTCGTGCATCTCATGTTATTTAAATCATCACTGTAATTGATGCGCTCTTGGTTAAGAATGTTTAACAGGAGCGTTGATAAATAGCTGTAAATCTTTTATGTTCCTTATTATGCTAATATTAAATAGTTTAACTTTTAATTATTTTTAGAAAAATAAATTTTATAAAATAATTTAGTTTAAATATAAAATTACAATTTTTAATTATGTTCTTAATAAAAAATATTCTTTTTAAACCCCCTTACCGTTTTTGAAAAAAGTTAAGGTTGCCGTGTAGCAAGTTCATTAGCTTGCCACGCGGTTTTGTTGTTTAAAATGCAAATCAAAAGTTATATTCTATATATAAACATGTTTTTTATTAATTTTCCTTGCTCAATTTAGTTGTAAATAAACTTGAAAAGTTTAACTAAAATAACATAAGTATCTCAATAATGACACATGCGCAAAAAAAAATTAAAAAAAAAGTCGCTGATGCTAGGACTTGAACCAAGGCTAACTTGGTTTGAAGCCCACTCAACTATGCTGAAACGTTGAGTCTTGAAGATTTCAAATTATATAAAAATTGTTTTTAACGGATATAGATACAAAAGATTAGAAATTAAGCAAAAGTTGACGAAATGCAGTTCTTAGGTGAAAATCAAACTGTTGAACTTGATATACGCTTAAGCATGTTTTAACATTACATAACATGAAGTTTAGGTACGCACAATATGAGTTTCACGTTTGCTCACGTTTTCTTATAAAGCAAAAGTGAGACTCTTTCTCGTCACTACCTCGGATGCAATGGTTGCCAAGAGTATCGTGTCAAACAGGCTCGAAAGCGCACTACAACTATTAAGTCCAGTATTATTATAAAGAGATAACAATAATAATAATAATAATAGCAATAATAACAAGTATGTATAATAATCAACAATAAAAAAAAAAATTAATGAAAAATAAAAAAAATAAAGCTAGAAAAAAAAAAAAAAGAAAAGAATTATTACATTAAATTAAAAGCGCATTTTAAAATAAACAAACTAAATTCTTCTAAAATTTCACTTCAATCTTCTAGCACTTCTATTGTTATTTCTTCTTTCTTTTTTTTTTTAGTTTATTTAATTCTTCCCTTTTTTCTTTTCTTTACTTTTTAATTTATATTTTATTTGTTTACTTCACTTTCGTTCTTTTGTTTCCTTTTTTTTTTTTCTATGTTCAAGTTTAATAAGTGTTCCTTTTTTTTTTAGTTTGTAGTTCTTTTTTTCTTTTTTTTTCTTTCCTTTCTTTATGTATGACTTTTTATGTACTTTTGTTAAAGATGATTTTAAGATTGTTAACAAATTATTTATGCATATAAAATAAATAGTTATTTACTTGTTATTATAATTTAGTTTCATCTTTAATCTTAATATTTTATATTTATCTTTTCTTTTTCTCTTTTACCGTTAAAAAAACGCGACCACCATTTGCAAAGGAACTTGTAAAAGTGTATTTAGCCAAGTAGTTAAATACTTTTAGCTAGTAATTAGGTGAATCTTTTTTTCGTATTGTAAAACATTCTTTTTATACATTAAATGAGTTTTGTTTTGGACTTAATGTTTTAATTACTATTTATAAACAATGGTTTTGAGCACTTTGCATTTCGTATTGTTCAATGATGCGTGTTAGAAACTTATTTAATTAAAAAGTTCATTTGTTTAGGAAATTGTTTTCATTAGTTTGTTATGCTTTTAAAGAGAATTACTATTCGAACTTTAATTAGTTGTCAATGTTATGTCATCCAAATTTTATTAAAATAAAAAGTGCGGTCGCAGCGTAAAGATTTTAGTTAAAGCGACTGGTAGCGAGAGAGTTAACCTTTGGAAAGTTTATTTAACAGCATTTATTTGCTAAACTTTTCATTGGGTACAAGTATTCTCGAAATTCTTATTTAATCATGCGAGAATATATTTAATGAACTTTATTCTGTAAAATATGTATTACTTATTTATAAAATTGAACAATTATTGGTCAAGATTGCAAAAAAGTGCAGCATTTTTTTTCAGAGTAAATTTTAAAATTGAAATCATTTAATGAAAAACTTTTTATTGTCAGTTTTGGTAGTTTTTTGATTTATAATTTTAAGAAACAGGTTTTAATGTAAAATACTTCCCAAAAATGTCATCAATTAAGAAATATTAAATATAATGTTTTTTAACATATTATATTTCATATTTATAAGCGCTGCAACACATTGAAAATTTTAATCGCCATCTGTCTTGAATTATTGCTATAAAACATCAACTATTGCTTAATTAATAAAAAGCTGTCTATAAATCTATTAAGTGTAAAATCTATAAATATTTTTTAATTAAAAATTTCAATTACAATTATATTTTTACCTATTTCATTTTGTCAAAGGTGACATGATGAAACCCTTTATAAGCTGAAATCCAGAGAAAATGTTTGATTATAATCACCGCAGACAAAAAAGAGAAAACTCAGAAAACTTAAGCTTGTGTTGAAGTTAAATCATTAAAATCCCTCTATGGTAAACACGCCACCTATATACACACCCACTACACACCACCTCTATACACGCCACTCAATAAATCAAATCAAATTTTTTTATTAGCAAAACTGAGCAGAATTGTAAATCTATTATTATGCTTAAAAACAGAAATAAGATAGCGAAGTTACAAAAACAGCTAAAAAGGTTTTTTAATATATTGATAAATAATTTATTTTAGTTAATTAACTCTAAATTTATTTTCTTCATTTAAGATACAAACTCAATTTGTCTCAACACTGTTGTTTTTAAGCATAATTTAAGATACGAACTAAACTTGTCTCAACACTGTTGTTTCTAAGCATAATTTAAGATACGAACTAAACTTGTCTTAACACTGTTGTTTCTAAGCATAATTTAAGATTTGAACTTAACTTGTCTCAACACTGTTGTTTCTAAGCTTCATTTAAAATATGAACTCAACTTGTCTATACACTGTTTTTTCATATAAATTAGCATATTTGTGAAGCTTTTAAAGTTTGCAAATACATGCAATGAAGAAAAGATAATAACATTTTGTTTCAAAAGTCAGAGGGAAAAATTGAAAAAAAAATTTTTTTTTTGCTAGATTTATTCAAATAAATAAAAATCCAAACTCTGACCCACTAAATACAATCTACTTTAGAAATTATACAGGAAAAACTTCATGAATATTACCTGACTTGTTGAAGAGTGTCATCTGCCAAAATCTGTATTTTCCCCTAAACTGAAATTCAGAGAAAATTGCAAAACATTAACAAAAAAATTTATAAACTAACTAATAAAAAAAAATTATCGTAATAAACCTAAAACAAAAAGTAATTTTAAAAACTATTTTATTTTAATGGCCTTTATCTAAAAAACATTTTTGTAAAATAAATTTGTGATATGTATTCTCAAGTCCTTAATACATGGAAATGTCGGAATAATAGGTCAGGTGGTGGGGTGGATGGGTGGGGGTGGGGAATTTATTCAAGATCTAATAAACAAGGGGATTTTAGTAAAAGGGAAATTAGGGAATTTTTTTATGTTACCATACAAGTTTTATTATAAAAAAAGTTCAGTTTATAAATTTAATTTTTCTTCAAAAAAAGCTTTTTATAAAACCAGCATAAAGCTATTTGATTCTAACATGGCTTGCAGTCAAATGCACATTTTCTAACAGCTATTTTATCATAATTTTAATAAGATTTGATATAGTGATATAAGTTTTATACTTTGATGTGAAATAAACCGAAAGCTCATTTTTGACAAATCGATATTAACTTGGTCGATGATTTTTAATGTCTGTTTTCACTGAAAGCTTTCGTTTTTATCAGTGATTGAAATTATTATTTTCTAATTTTTCAAAGTAAAGGCCAATTTTTACTGATATTTTGTTTCAAGTTTTGAGAAAAAAGTTAATTTGTTAATAACTAGTAAAAATTAGGAGGAAGAGGGGGGGGGGTGAGTAATCTCAAGCTTGGGTGGGTGGAAAAATTTCCCAAAAGTTAATAAAGGTCTCCCCCTCCCCCTCCCATTTATTAAGGATCTGATAGTTGTGTGATGTAATATAGTACGATATGTAGTGTGTAGTGTGATATGTATGTATTATCTAGTGTGATTTAAAAATTAGTTGAACTACAAACTTCGTTAGGAAAAAAGTGACAAAGTTAAAGAATTTTTGAAAAGAGTGTTTCTTTTTTAGTATATATAAATAAGTGAACACTTCTTAAAACTTATTTGCATGTATTATTTCTTTTTTATTTACATTTTGTATGTAACAACACTTTTTTCAACATTTATTAATAATATTTATTTACATAACATTTGTGTGTATGTAAAATTTATGTTTATGTAACTCTTATGTGTATGTAACACAAATGTGTATAAAATGCTTACATAATTTGTATATGTATTAAGCATTTACATGTCCCTTATATTTTTGTCTATATAGTAGCACATTTTATTATAGTTTGAAGTCTTTTTTATGTGCATTATAAATAATAGCTTACTGAATGAATAAAACATGATAAAATAATAGAACACAACAAAATTTTGTTTTGTTTTGTAGATGTTAGCAAAGATGGTTTAAATAAGGCCATCTTATCTAAAGATGTTGACAGGAAAGATGAGGAAAGAAGGACTGAAAAGGCTACTTATATATTTTTAATATCTTTTTCATATCAAATTTATCAATGATTTTTTTTTATAATTTAATATGTTAAATATGTATATTATCACTAGTTTTTGCAAGTCATTTATAAATGTGTTGTGTAAATTGTTGATAAATTTTTTGAAAATTATCAATAATAAGTAGCCAAAAAAGTATACAAAAATGCTGAGAAATTTACAATGGATTTAGTCATTCTCAATAGATTAAATCACTTACAATGGATTGAGTCTTTTGCAATAGATTGAATCCCTTGCAATGGATAACTCAATTTATTGTAAATTACTTAATCTAAACGGAAACTCAATCCATTTTAAACGACTTAATCCATTGTGAATGACTAAATCCATTGTAAATTTCTCAGCATTTTTGTATACTTTTTTTGCTACTTATTATTGATACTTTTCGAAAAATTTATCAACAATTTACTCAACATGAGTCAATTCATTATCAAAGACTCGAGTCATTTACAATAGATTAAATAAATTTTAATGAATTCAGTTGATTTTTAATATTTTTATCTTTGTTTAATTATGTTATCTATTAAAGCGTGTTAAACCATGTTTTCATTTAACTGCCATATTATCCATTAGAAGTTATTTTTGTAAAATATATTCAAAAATGAAGAGCTCCCATGCAAAACCAGACAAATTTAATGTTTAGCGATAAGGAGATTATGTGTGTTGTGTATAGTAAACAATGTAATTGGCTGATGAATAATTTTTGAACAAAAGCAGACTCTTACTGTAATTACATAGATAAGTTATTAATATTGTGCAAAAGCAGATAATTCCTGCTTAGCATCTTGTGCAAATCCAACAACTCATTAACTTTATCAACACAAACTGCGTGATGTTTACAACTTCTGAAACTGTAAATTTAAAAACAAACGATAATGGTTACTAGCTGCATTTTGCATTGTTTTAATTTTTAAATTGTTGCAAATTAGTTATTAATAGTTTAGACCTGTTATTAATATCAAATTTAATTAGTTGTTATAAATATCAAAATTTGATAAAGTTATAATGCAAAGATGTAGACAATTTAGGGTTTGTTGGAGAAGGTAGTAGCGGTTCTAAAAAGTGCAAAATTATTGAAACAAAGGTGAGAGTACTTAAACGTTCACATGGTAGTCGTGGCCTGTCAATAGAGAGTCAAGGTAGTGAAGGAATATCTCATAAATCTGTTGTAAAAAAGGATAGTGTAAAAACATTTATTAACAGTTTGAGAGGCAGAAGTAAGTCATTACGGTAGCAGCAAAAGTGTATGCATATATCACCTAAATTAAAAAGTTGTAAAAATATCAGGTGTTTTACAAATTTTTTGTTTCTGAGTTAAACATTGGTTTTAGTGGTCTGCAATTAGATGCATCTACCACTTGCAAAAAATTTGATTTTGCACAAGTCAAAAGTCCAAGTCCAATCTGACTTTAAACTGCCAAGGAAGTTTCACTTGCAGAAGTGTGCTGCATTTTATCACTTACTAAAGAACTCTGATGAAGATACATACAAGATTGTGTACAATCTGTAGTAGGTAAAAGTTTTGTCTATGGTGCCTGTTCAGGAAGTTTTCTATGCCAGGCAGCTAGCTTTATACAATTCTACAATCTGTGACATGTCATCAGGAAAAATTTACTGTTATACATGGATTGATAATGAAGGATCTCATTATTCTCATATAGTGAAGGATCTCGTGGTTCAAATGAGATTGTAGTGTACCACTTTCTTAGTAAGATCTCAGTAATGTCGAATTATTCAGCTATGGTTGTGGAGGGCAGAATAAAAATAACATCTTTTTGGGAATGATTCACTATTGGCTTCACAAAATAACTGTTGGTGATGGAAGCCAGATAAAAGATGTGTTGTTGATATTTCCAGTACGAGATCATTAATTTTTTACTGTGAAGAATATCACAAGGTAAAGCAAGAAAGTCAAATACCACTACACTTGAAAAGTGTAGATATCAAAAAATATTCAAAATCCATGCTGATGAAGTGTTATTTAAAATCATGTGATGGTATTGCATGATTTTAAAGCAGCTGCAGCAGTAACATACAAACTGCTTGGACTGCAAGAACTAAAGAGAATACTCCTTCATTCATATGAGTCAAAAGGAAGTGCGTTATTACTGTAAGTGGAGAAAAAGATGATAATACAAGTACAAACAATTATCAGTCACTATTAAAAGGAAAAGCATTTCATTAAAGATGACGCTAAAATAAGTGACAGGTTTCTGACCTTGTCTACCGCAAAACTTGCGGACAAGTGACATTTGGTGAAAGCTGGGAAAGTGTTCCAAAGTTAACTTTCTACATTCCAATGACAGACAGTAAATCTATTATTGATACAAATAATCTTGAAAATGACTGCAACTGTTGTACCAAATATGATATGGCGTGTTTTTGACAAAAGTCTTTAGTGCAACAGCAATAAGCAGTTTTTATAGTCAAAAGTACATTACAGTGAAATAAAGTTAAAGACATGTTCAATCAAGACATGGGGATATCAATAGTTAAAGACATGGGGATATCAATAGTTAAAGACATGGGGATATCAATAGTTAAAGACATGGGGATATCAATAGTTAAAGGCATGGGGATATCAATAGTTAAAGACATGGGGATATCAACAGTAAACAGTATTGTGTATTGATAGTCATTGTAACAGTTCATTTTGTAATACTAGCATCCTTATCAATTATGCCAGACAATTACCTATTTTGGTGCAAATACAGACTAATCCAAATTTTACCCCTTGATAAAAAAACTCTAATAAAGTTTCTCTAAGGAAATTTTCTATGCTATATTAGCCATGACCTTTGTCAATGTTTGCTATGTTATTGACATTAGAAAGTTGCCATCAGAAATCAAGGAATTAAAAATTTCAAGATATGATAAAATTTTTAAATATGGTTTTGTCTGGTTTTGCGTTAGAGCTCTTCAAAAAATCTCTAATTGTTTTTACATTACTTTAAATAGGCTGAATTCTTTTTGCAGGGTGAACATAGTTTACATTCATTCAATGAATATAAGAAGAATGCTGAGTCATCTGATTTAGATAAAGATTTGTTAAAGCTACAAAAGACATTCAATTTTTTAAAAAACCCTCGCTTCACTGACATAAAGTTGGTTGCAACAGCAAACAGTTTATCAGATGAGAAAGTGGAGTGAGTTTTTGATGTTTTAAATCTTCCGTTTTAATTTTATTTGTGCTACTGTTTTTTAACCACACTGTAATACAATCATGTAATGTAGTCACACTGTAGTATAACCACACTATAATGTAACCACACTGTAGTATAACCAAATTCAATAAAAAGTTTTTTACTTTAAAAAATAATCAGTAAAACACAGCAAAAGCATGATTTGAACTAAAATCTTTTTTACCAACATCATTTTTATAAATAAGATTATTAAATGTGGTTTATTTTTTATATCTTTCAAAAAAATTCTTTTATAGATACTGATGTAAAAAATGTTAGTCTAATAAATTAATTTAAGTCTAATAAATTAGATTAATAAAAGCCGTTGTGACTAGTTAAATACATAAAAATAAATACTTACATTATAAATCAATTGAGTAATTGTATTCAAAATTTGTATTCTAAAACAAAAATTTAAATTGAGTAATTGCCCAATCAAGTTAAGTTTTTATTTTAGAATATACATTTTTTTAGTATGTTTACTTTCATTACAGTTTGATTAGAATTTAAACTTTTTTTATATTCTTTTTTTATTCTTCTTCATCATCAGAATCCACCTATCATCGTACCTCTTACAACTACCTTAAAACTGACTGGGACTTTCCATAATTTTCTTTGTGGTGGCCCTTAATAAAATCTTTTGTTTTCTTGCTGACAAATGTGCTTCTTATGCAGCTTCTTTGATTCAGGCTGGCATGGAATTTTTTATTCCCTCTTGGCAATTTCAAGTCAAGCCTCACTCTTCTCCATGGTTTTCCTCTCATTCTCCTGCTGCAATTTTTTTTCATATCTATTACTTCCTGTTTTTTCCATATTTATTGCTGAAGCAATTTTCTAGAAAATAGATGTCTGTTTACTATTGCTAAAAACCATTGTAAAAAGGTTTTGTCTAACTCCAAAGCCCACTATTCTCAGGTCACAAAATTTTTCATCTCAAAAATTCTCCAGAGACCTCTAGAATTTTTAATAATATCGTAGAGTGCAGGTAGAGTGTCAATAATACGACACTCTACCTGCACTCTACGATATGGGCTGTTATTCCTGCTCTCTTCCATGGTTTAGATTTTCTCACCTAAAAACATAACTGAATTATTTGCTAAAAACTTTTCTCCAATTTTCTACCTGATATAATTGACAAACAGGTCGATCCTTTGCTTGATATTTGTATCAACCCAGCTTCTGTATCTAAAGTGATTTCCTGCTTAGACTTTTCTACAGTTTGTGGTCCAGACAACATACCTGTTTTAGTCTTGTAGAAGTTTTCTCCAGAGCTGTCATCTATACTTTAAAAACTGTTTAACAAGGGCATATCAGAGTCTTATTTTCCATCCTGCTGGAAAGCGACATCTGTCAACCCTATTTTCAAAATTTCCGGAGAACGATCTGACTTTTCTAACTACCAGCCCATTAGTCTTTTTCATATCACAAGCAAAGTTTTTGATTCTTTAATTAACAAACACAATCTCTTATCTTGAATCAAATAACTTACTTTCTGATCATTAGTATGGATTTCAATATATATATATATATATATATATATATATATATATATATATATATATATATATATATATATATAGGAAAAATTTATTGAGTTATTTCAAAAAGGTGTCACTCATTGTGGTAGTGTCACTCTTACATTATGGTGTTACTAATACATAATGTCTTTATAATAAAGATATTGACGTCATTAGCACATTCTAATACATGTTTGATCGCATTTTTTACTTTTATTTTTTATTTTAGCAGTTTCAATAATTTATTCAAACCAACACCTTGTCCACTTGTATTTCGAAATTGTCTTGCAGGTGAAATATATGAAGTAAGACTTTGATTTATTTCAAAATAGAGTCTGTTAAACAAGTTTTAAACTGTCAAGTTTTTTTTATGCTAAATATTTTTTCAATGTTTGAACCATTACTTGTAAGCTTTTTTAAAGGGATCCCCAACTGCCGAGACAAGTTATGTTCATATTAAAGAAAATGTTTGAAAAAAACATTTGGGCTTGATTTTTTTGATTTAAACAATATAATGAAACAATTAAATTTAAAATTCACGTTTTAGTTGAAGCTCGCCGTCTCCATTTTTTTTTGCTTCTCGGAGTCTGTATAATGTTAGCCGCAATCTGCAGACTTGATAATTTATACCATGCGTGTTTAATTCATAACAGTTTCTGTATATGATTTCATCGTATAAATTTTTTCTTTCAAAATGTTGTATTATTTTTTTTTTTTTGCCAATCATTAAATCATGTTAATTGTATAACTTTTTACTAAATCCCCATAAAAAGTTTATGATGAAATTAAGAATAAAATTTATAAAATTTATAAAAATAAAAATTTAATATATAACAAGTATTTACAGTAAACGTACTAGTTTAAACTAAATATAAACTAGATACTAAAAGAATAATTTTACTAAAGCGTATAAGTTAATTTAAAGTATAAACTGAATAAAAAACGAGTGACTTGAATAAAACATATAAACTGAACTAAGTAGAAAATAAGTATTAAACAAATTATTTTACTAATAACCGTTCAAATCAAACTAAATTAAAGTTAAAATAAATATTTGTACTAAAATATACAAAAAATAGTTATAATATAAATATAAAAACAAAGAATCACATTAAATTGTTGGCTACCAGCCGAACAAAAATCTTTTTGTAGCAACAGCACATTTTTTTGAATAACATTTGAATATCGTAACATCGACAATTATTTAAAATTCGATAATAATAGTTTTTAACACACATCATTAGATAATAAGAAATGCAAAGTGCCTAAAACTAATGTTTTTAACTAAAACATTAAGTCCGAAACAAACCTCAATTAATGAATAAAAATAATTTTTTCTTCAAAATAATTTGGTAATTACTCAACTAAATACTTAACACTTCTACAAGTTAAATTTTACAGTGTTAACGCTGTTTTATTTTATAACTTAATTTAAAGTTTTTTTTTAAGAAGGATTATTCAAGATTTTTTAAATTTTTGATAACTTTTTTATAATTACACAATATAGCTCTTATTTGTTCTTGATTATGCAGAGAATTTATTAAACCTTTAGAACAAACAAATTCTATGTGTCTAGAATGGAAATCTATGTACAAAAATAAATAAATTGTAAAGCATACTCGAAAGCCGCTACCAGTGGCTTGTGGTAGTGAAAGAGTTAAACCATAACTAAATGTAAGTTAAACATAAAACAAACAACTCTATTAAACCATATGAACTAAATATAAAATGAGAAACCGCATCATACTGCCTTTATTTTTTCATATCCTGCGAACTCTAATAATCACAAAATATGTATAATTGTGTCATGATTTTGGCTTGCTTCTAAAACAAAGTAATAATAAAGCAAGTAAAAAAAAATTATAAATAGAAAAAAAAAATATATATATATATATATATTTGTATAATTTTTTAATAAATCACAAATATTTTTTGTGATTTAGTAAAAAATTATACAAATATTTGATTTTCTGATTGTAGAAGAATAAAAAAAAACAACAAAAAAATGCTTAAAAAGATATTGCGTTGACGTCATATACCGAAACTGTTATGAATTAAACACGCATGGAATAAATTATTGTCTGCAGATTGCGTCTTACATTATACAGACCCCGAGAACCAAAAAAAAATGGAGAAGGCGAGCTTCGACTAAAACAATAATTTTAATTTTGTTGGTATGCATTCATTATTTAGTTTCAATGAAAAAAATTTAGCCCAAATGTTTTTTTTTAACATTTTCTTTAATATGAACACAACTTGTCTCAGCAGTTAGGGATCCCTTTAAGGTTAGGAATCAATTGTTTCACATTTGTTTTGTGTTAGTAATCGAACATAGTTTCACATTTGTATTTAGATGAAATTAGACTTGATGAACATCTCTTCATCAAGCCGACAAATTCGAGTTCTTCCACCTACTACAAAATACTTTAGCTTGAGTGTAGGTGAGTTCAGACTTTTTTATATTTAGATATACTTGTTATTTAACATCTACACTTTTTATGTACACTTTGGTTTCACAATTTTCTCTTTTTTTTTTGCTATTTTTTTACTAAAATAAGACATCATGCATTTCACCTTAATTAGACATGAATATTTTTTTTTGTAAAAATATTAAAAATATTTACAATTGATAATTACAAAAAGTTGAATTTCCTGTTTGTTCAGGACTGAGTATTTTTGTGATATATCACTTGAAAGATTATCACCTAAAGTTTAAGAAATAACAAGAAGCCATCCAAGGTTTATAAACTCCTTTTACCCTTACTTTCAATTAAACTAGAGGTTTTATGTTTTTTCATTCTTTTCCTTCTCCTAGTTAATCCTTTCGTTACCGATACCCTGCATAGCGGGTAATAAAATATGTCATTAAAATACCAGTACCCCGCATAGCGGTGAATGAAGAGTTTTGCTTTCTGTCAACCTAGGGTTTTTTGAGCGACTTTAAAACTTAGCTCAATAGAAACTAGAATAATAATCCAATTATACAGCGAAAACCGCATGAAAAAAGCTTTGTTAGATTAGATGTTATTCAATTTTGAAAAATGGCTAGTTCATCGTGTTTACGTCAAAAAAAAATCTCAAATATTGACGAAATTTTAAACTTTGTACTTAAAGAAAGTGACAAAGATAGCAATCAAAGTATTGATCTTGGTGATAGTGACTTTAGTAATGATGAGGATAATAATTTATTAGAATTTGAAGTTGAAAACAGTATGACTTCTACTAATATTCAAAGAAAAGTTCAAGTTACAAATAAAAACAATGTCGATAAATTGGAAGCTGCTGTTCCTTTTTCTAATTCTATCTTACCATCGATTAACAATAACCAAGGTAGTCTAAATAAATATTGTATTTAAATATTGTATTGTAAATAAGGTAGTCTAAATAAATATTATAAGGTAGTCTATATAAATATTGTAGAGTGCATCATTGTGGTAGAGTGCCTAATCGTGGTAGAGTGCCTAGTTGTAATAAAGTACGTAATAGTAGTCAGAAACTTCCTCTGTCAACTTGGGAAAAAGTTAGTAAAGATGTTCCTTGTAATCTAATGGATTTCCCTGAACTTTTTCAAGAGGGTTTAAATGTTAGAATGGGGAAAAACCCAACTTGTCTTGATTTTTTTGAACTCTACTTTCCGGATGAACTTATAACTTTGTTAGTTACAGAAACCAATTGGTATGCAAGGCAGTTTTTTGCTGCTAATCCAGATAACTCTTCTTTGTGGGAGGAAACTAATGTTGCAGAAATTAAAACCTTTATCGCTGTCAATCTTTTAATGGGAGTTATTTATAAACCCAAACTTAGTATGTATTGGTCAAAAGATGCATTGTATAGTACTCCAATTTTTTCAGAAGTTATTAGTCGAAATCGTTTTAATATATTATTAAAGTTTTTTCATTTTAATAACAATGAAGATGAAAATTATGATGTAACTGATGAAAACAGAGATCGCCTTCACAAAGTACGACCAGTCTAAAACATTCTGCGTAATCGATTTAAAACTGTATATAAACCAGGAAAAAATCTAAGTGTTGATGAATCGCTTGTCCTTTATAAAGGTCGTTTACATTTCCGTCAATATATTAAAACCAAACGTGCTCGTTTTGGGATAAAGTTATATGAACTAGCAACTTCAGAAGGAATAACACTAGACTTCCTTGTATACTGTGGTAAAGGAATGTTTGCTGATGATGATATAAATGATCAGATGCCTTCATCAGCAAGAATACCATCTGTGCTGATGGAACCTTTTATGGGTCAAGGTCACACTCTTTATACAGACAATTATTACACTAGTACAACACTTGCAAAGTATTTTCTTGATAACAAGACACATCTTTGTGGCACAATTAGGACAAATCGATATAATTATTCAAAAGATATTCTTAATGAGGTTTTAGAAAAAGGGGATGCAGTTTTTTATAAAAATAATGATGCAAACAGTCAAATGCTGGCTTGCAAATTCCGTTCATCGAAAGATAAAGCTTCAGGCAAACAAAAAGTTGTCTACATGCTATCAACATGTCACCAACCATCCATGAGACTTATTGAAAATACTCGTGGAATAAATATTCAAAAACCAATTTGTTTATAAGAATACAATGGCCACATGGGTGGTGTAGATCGTGTTGACCAACAACTCCATAGCTTGCACCTGTTACGAAAAACTTACAAGTGGTATTGTAAACTAGCATTGAGGCTTATTTCTCAGGGTATTTTAAATAGCCATAAAGTTTTTGTAAAGTACACTTGCCACAAGAGTATCACTTTCTTAGATTATCTTCACAATATAATTAAAGTAATATTTTTATCATCACCAAAGTTAAATAAATCACTTGTTCCTGATGGTACTATACACAGGCTTACTGGGCGTCATTTTCCAGGAACCAAACAGCCATCACATGATGCAACAGATAAACGTCCATCTAAATTATGCAGAGTTTGCTATGCACGACGAATTTTTAATAACAATGGCAAACCACTAAAAACTGTGCATGTATGCAAAACACTCCCCGGTGAGCCAGGGCTACATATTGATAGCTGCTTTGAAATCTATCACACAGTGCTAGATTTAGTGTAGAAATTAGTGTATACCCACATTTCTTTATTTGACATGTCTTACTGTTGTTACTTTTTGATTTTTTTGTTTGTTTTTGTTCTTTTTTGAAGAAAGCATCATAATTAAAATTTTTGACCTAAAGACTCACTAACCTAATAAATATAATAACTTATGATAAAATGATGTTCAAGACTTGAAACTTTTCAGAATTACTTATTATATATGTCTGATTGTTGACTCTAAATTTGAAAAATATCTGATGAAAATAAGATACATTTTTATTTGACTAAACTTACAATTAAAATATTGTTTGGTTTTCAAAATCCGCCGTTATTGATCACAAGACCTGATGATTTTTTTTTTTTTAGTTTTATTTTTATTTTATGAAAGATAAATTGCTACTTTAAAAAGGAGCCAATTTTTAAATAAATTGAACATTTTTTAAACCCATAATGAAGTTTTGATGGTAGTTGGGTTAAAACACCATTTTTTGTCACGGTAATATAAGGTTGCCGAGCCCGGTAACGAAAGGATTAAGTTACCTTCACTATATCTAGAGAGTTACTTACTATAGTATCAGTTTAATGTCATGACCACGATCTAGTAAGTATATAGTATGTAAATTCCACTTTTGGTAGAATAGCTAATAGTTCTAAAACTTTGTTTTTTTAAAGAGAGAATTTGTCTAATGTGTTATTATAGCCATTTAAACTTATTAACAAGTTTAATAACCAATGTTATATTTAAAATATAAAAGAATATTGAACCTACACAAATTGAACCATTAATTTATTAAACAAAATTATTCAATCAAATCAAATCAATAAGTTATTTAATAAAAATAAATAATCCATCAATTTACTAAACAATATCATCCAATCAAATTACTTTAATAAGTAACTAACATTATTAGTAATATATTTAAGCTGTAATTAAAAAATTAGGAAGTGTGGAAAGTATCTTAGACATAAAGTTGCAGTATTTAAAATCCAATTGTCAAATTTAGTTTACAGATTTTCCAGTAGCTTTAACAAATTTAGTTCACAGAATTCACAAGCATTAACACCATTTGTAAGTAGTTCCAATATTTAACCAACGGACATTAAAAAGATGCTTATTAAATGTTTATGCAAAAGTTCATTATTTTGTGATATTTAATGACTACCTATTCGTTGACAATTTTTTGGAAAAAATTTCAGTTTCATTTTCAGTGTTTCAGTTTCATTTAATACCTTTTACCTTTGACTTGTATTGTTCCAAATTCATTATAACATCACAATTTTACAAACAAAGTATTAAAATTTAACTTATCTAGTTATTTCACTTTTTTAATAGCAGTTTTAATCTTAAAAATTTAGTAGGATAACACTGTATTAAAATCTTTATCTTTACTGTATTAATTGGATTAAAATCTTAATCTATAATCATGTATAAACGTTTTCATAATTATAAAACTTTTCTCATCTAAAAAAATTTTAAGATCTAAAATATTATTAATAGGGAACACTGTTTTCAAGTAATTCAACAACACTCTTGGGCTATTTAATAAATAAAAACCCTCATTCTCACAGCTGTATTTATTATTATAGAATCCTGTATATACTTTATCAAAGATTTCTACCTAGACTTTTAATAACTGTCATTACCTTTCAACCAGTATTTGCTCAGTTTTGTTGGAACACAAAACTTTATCATTGATTTGATAATATAAAAAAATTTATGTCAATGTATATTGCAACTCCTATGCTAGTTCTATCATCATAACGATATTTTCTGAGTATATTTTCTTTCCATCTTTGATATTTTATATTTATCTTTGATAATTTGATATTTTCTTTGAATCCCGTTTTCTTTACTCATATCATGTTTAGGTTTGTCTCTCATAATATCTTTAATTATAAATATCTTAAAATATAATATCTTAAGTTTCTCTATTTCATTATTCAACAATGGATTCACATATTTAATTGATTTTGTCTTCACGAATTGCATTTTCAAGTGTAGTATCAGCAGTAGGTTTAAAGTTTTTGTTTGCAAATCATTTGTTACATTTAGTGCGGTAGAAGGTCACTCTCCTCATGATCATGAGGTTCAAGGTTCAAGTTCATATGCTTTAAAGTTTAGGGTTGACAGTCGGAAAGTTTAGGGTAGAGGGAGAGTTGCAAAAAAAAAGGAAGAAAAAAAAAATTTAATTTTACACGCAATAACAGTAGTAATGTTAATTTTTATTTTCAATGAATTTAGCAAAAATTATATTTAAAAAATTAATTGTAACTTTTATTTTCCAATAAAATGTTTATGGACTATTTATTAGCTTATGGATTTGTAGGAATTTTTATTGAACTATTAGTTCGATAGGCTAAAATGTTCAAACTTATAGAATAAAATGTATTTTTCAGGTGATTTTCCATCTGCTAATGGTGTTGTAGCTCCTGGTATGAGCTGTCAGTTCACAGTCAAGTTTATGCCAGACACATTAGGAGACTATAGTGATGTTTTGGAGGTAATAAGAACTTTTATATTATATTATGTTATATAACTTTTATATTATGTTATATAACTTGTTCAACCCTAACCAAAAAGTCCTATAGGACCTAAGGTTATAGGACCTAGTGTTATATATAGGGTTTTTAAAGAAAAAAAGTTTGATAACTTTAAACTCTTTTTAACTTTTGTGTTTTAATTTAATGGGCTTCAAATCTAAATATTTTTTTTGTTACTAATTCTTATAGGATCCTATAGGACTTTTTAACTAGGAAAGTTAATGAAATCAAAATCAATTTAACAATTTTTAGGTAAACATTTTTTAACTGAATCTAATGAAAATATAATATACTATATTTAATATATTACAATACTATTTAGGTAAAGACACAAGGATCTCAACCCATTTTTATTCCATTAGAAGGACTAAGAGATAAACCATTTCTAAGCAGTGAGTAAGAAATTTATATAAAATTTATTATAAGTTATAATGGTCGTTGTCATAATAAAGAATTTTTTACCAACCATCATAAAACCACCACGTCCTGGTAGCGCTAAACTTGTTTCTCCGCGCTAAACTTGTTTCTCCGCGCAGCGGCCTTGTTCGTCAAGGTTTGTGTTTGGGAGTTATAGAGTTAAGAGAGGGTTATAACCACTATTAAGTAGCCTCCTTGTCTGTAGTGGCCTTCTCGGCCTTGAGGAGGTGAATAACAAAAATATATATATATAAATATTTAAAAAAAAGAAAAAAAAAAAAGGTTTCTTTACCAACCGTCCTAAAAGATTTTTATACCAACTGTCATAACAGTCTTAACACAAACAACAAGTCTATGAAATGATTAAAACCAATGTACTTTTTGAGCTGGAAACTCGAGTACTATTAAGTAATTTGAAAGCTGGAATGTCACAAATTGTTTTTTTAGACCCATTAGTAAAATCTTTGTTCGTTGAGCAATTTCAAGACATAAAAAAAAAATTACAAGAATTAAAGTTTTTTAAAATAATTATAGATATTAAAATAATAATAGATATTATTTAAAATAATTAAAGATATTACCCAATTTTATTTATTGCAAAGAGTTTTGAATTAGATTGAGTAAAAAAGAATAAATGCTTTCCTGCTGATAGAAACATCTGTTAAAACTGCTTGCCCATAAATGTTGTTATTTTGCTGTTTTTTAAATGTAGTTTTTTTGTTTAAATTAATTATTTTACTTACCAATAACTAAAATAAACAAAAAAATATATCATTTTAAACTTCAAAAGCATTATTTTACATATTTATTATTGTGTTTTAGAATAAGTGAGTTTATTAACAATGGGATGGGAGCATTACTTTACGTATTTATTATTGTGTTTTAGTATAAAAAAGTTTATTAATAATGGGGAGTATTATTTTACAAATTTATTATTTTGTGTTCATGAATTAATGGCTTGAAAGCATTTCTTAAACATGGTCATTATAAATTATGGTATCAAAAAATACATAACACCTTAGTAGTAACAGGGTTTCCAATAATGATCCCCTTTATTAATAAATTTTCGTTAAGCAGAGAGGAAGCAGACTTTGTTTCAAAGGCACTGTGTTGAAAAAAGTTATAATAAATTACATAATCATAACTTGAATTATTGTTTTTAATGACAATGACAAAAAAAAAAAAAAAAAAAAAATATGAGCACGAAATAGCTTTAGTACATTTAACCATTAAAAAAAACTTTTTAATGTTGCCACTAAACAAAATTATTTTTACCTCAATAGTTTAGAATTCCGATTTCTTCATAACTGTTAATAATGATTAACACAGTAAAATTCATATCATATAAATTTACTAAATTAAAACCATGTTTCTACAACAAGCAAACTATTAAAGTGATGACAACTAAAAAAAATTAAAAAAGATACAATTATGTTTGAACTTCAAAAAAATATATATGAAATATTTTTTTTTTAATTATCTTCGCTTTCAACAAGGCTGCAAGCAACCACTAATTAGTGTTGGAAGTTACTGGAAGAGAAAAGATGAAGATTGTAGAGCAAGATAACGATTGACAGACGACTTAAAAGGTTGCAAATTATATGAATCAGGAAAGCAAGATAACGGAAGCGAATTCCAAAGAACTAATGTTCGAGGAAAAAAACTAGACGAATAAGAGTTTTTGGAGCACTTAGGAACAGTAACAGAAAAAGGATGAGACTTAATTGAATGACGAGTAACACGAGAATGAATTTTAGTAGATGGCACAAGAGACACTAGCTCTTTAGAGCAGTGCCCATTATAGTATTTGTAGAAAAGAGAAAGAGAAGCAACATTACAACGATGTGACAGAGGTTGAAGGTTGGCTGCAAGAGCAGGTCCAACTATGTTTACAATGCGTTTTTGCACCTTGTCTAAAAGAGAAAGGGCATCATTAGAAGATCCGCCCCAGAAATGGCAACAGTATTCCATACAAGGCCGGATTTGAGATTTATAGAGATAGAGAATAGAATCCAGAGTAAGAAAGTGACTAGCTCGATAAAGAGAAGCAACTTTAGCAGATGCTAATTTTGCAACGGATTTGATATAAGGTTTCCAAGAAAGATCAGAAGTAAGAGTTAATCCTAGAAGATGAAGGGTAGGAGACAATGGTTCCTAGCAGTAATAAACAGACGTCTGTTTTCTGGAGAATTGTTTTGCTGATAGATAAGGAAGTAATGGTTTCAATTGGCAATTGCAGCAGCACAATGTGAGGAAAACCATGGAGAAGAGTGAGGCTTGACCTGGAATAGTCGAGAGGGAATAAAGGATTCCGTGCCAGCCTGAATCCACGAAGTTATGTAAGAAGCACATTATTAAGAAAATCACGGAAAGAGTACCAGTCAGCTTTAAGGTAGTTGTAAGATGTACGATGATAGGGGGATTCTGATGGTAAAGAAGAACGAGATAATAGTTTGAGAGAGACCAAACCATGATCAGAAGCACCTAAGAGTGAGTGTGAAAAAATTGAGCACTGACTAGGATCAGTAACAAGACATAAGTCGAGTAGAGAAGGTAAATGATTTGGGTTGTCTGGAAAGCGAGTTGGAAAGTTGACTATTTGAATCACTGACACTAGAGCCAAGCTATTCAGTGTGATGAACATTAAAGTCACCGACAACAACAATATTGGCTGGTGGATAAAGAATGAGGGCTTGGTCAATATAATCAGAAATAACATCAAGAAGAGTGCAGTCTTGAGATGAGGGAGAGCGATATAGAACAAAGAGAAAGGTGATAGAGTGAAGTGGTGCTAAACGAAAGCACATAAAAGAGTAGTCTGTGGATTCAAACCTAGTTAAACCAAATTAAAGGAAGATAACCATCAACACTAAGATCACAAGATGAGACAGCTGAACTCATTAGTCTCACAAAGAGCAAGTAGGTCTGGTGAACTTTGCAAGAGATAAGACTCAACAGAAGAAAAGTTACTTCGAAGATCAAGAATATTGGTGAATGATAGGTTTAGCGAGCTGTACCCTCATTTGGAGATAATAGAATGAGTTGCCTAGTCATAAAAACAGAGACAAAAGTAAAACCCATGAATTGAGTCAAGAAGATCCAGCGTTCAACATTCTAAACTGGAAACAATGTATTAAAAATACATCTGCGCCAGCCTAATAGATGTAGAAGGTGTGCGAGGCTGGTCAACAGATAAAATCTGTTTACCCCTTAAGTCTTTGCCTAGGAGGCCTTCTACAAGACAGCAGCCGGATGCATTTAACATCTGCCCAAGATGAGTATTTTTATATATTTTATAAATCATTTAATTTTATGATGAGTATAATCAGTTATATGAAAACTTAATAAAATTCGGTTTGTTAAAAAAATGTAGTAATATTAGAACTAAAATATAAGTAACAAGTCTAATAATAGTAAATAAAAACAATAAAAAAGTTATTATTATAGTCTTAAACTTATCAGTCGTTATATCATAGAATATCTGAAAGCTATCAGAAATAAAAAGTTAAGTATAATAAACAGGAGAAATACGTTAGGTTGAATTTCAATTAAAATATAAATATTAGCACTTAACTGATGGGTCCAACAAATTATAGTTGGTAACTTTGAATTAAACATTTAAAAAAAATTTTTAAATAACGCTTTTAAAACAAAACAAACAAAAAAAAAACAGAATTTAAACAAATATACTTTAACATATAATATTTTATAAAAAATTAACATTTATTTTATTACACATGAAAACATACTTATTATAAACTATTAATTAACAACATTTGAAAATAAATTTGTGTATTTTTTTTTACACACCACTATACTGGGTTGCAGGTGAAAGTAATAAAAAGATTTGGTTTACCAGATCTTTTTATTACTTAAACTTTTTAATTTTTATTTATAACCATAGCATTTTCAAAGTTTTTTAAAATAGTTCTAAGTAAATAGAAAACTATAACGCACTCTGGTCTAATATTATGATTGTGTTACCAAGTTTGCTTACATCTTCATGTAAGGTATCATAATACATACTTCTCAGTTTGCTTTGCTTAGTTTTTATGAAAGCTAGACACTGCTCTTCAATTTTAACATATGCATCAGCAGTATACTGCTGAAATAGTTTCTTGCCATAAATTATTGAACAGAAGTTTTGACTTACTAAAGGTATAATTGTAAATATATATATATAATATATTTACAATTTACCTATTATTACCCCATATATTACCCCATAATTGTAAAACTGAAATAATTTAACATGATTTCTAACCAATGTTGCATGTTGTACAGGGTTGTGTACCAATTATGGGTTTTTATATTTTATATATTCAGGATTGCTCACCAATTATAGGATCTAAGTTAGCTGTAGGATCTAAGTTAGCTGACATACTCAATATAACTTCTAAATGACCTTTCGGGTAAATAACTTTTCTTGAATCAGGTGGAACACCATCTTCTCCAACGAATACAACTGCAACTTCACTAACTATAGTTTGCAAATAAAACATTAAATTATGTAAGCAAAGTTGATTGCTGTTATTGCTTTCCAAAATTTACTGTTGCAAGTAAGTCAGAGATATACAGTTGATAATGTTGGGGGAATATCTTGATCTGGAATAAGATTACCTACAGAACGAAAAACTTGACAACATATTTTAAACATGGTGGCCTATGATTCATAGTTTAAACCACATTAGTAAATAAAGCAAAATAAAGACAAGCTTTATAAATTCTAATATATTTTAAAAAATTGATATTGGAATTATGATATATATGATTTCCTATAAATCTTGTAAAGCTTGCAGAAATAGTGAAAATGGAAGCAAAACTATCTTCTTATTATGGCAACATAAAAATGTGTTTCATCGAGCAAATTTTTTAGCACAACAATGCTAGCAGATCTGGTACAACACATTCTTCTGTGTCTAACAGCATTTCGTACGTAATGAGAATGATTAATCTTATTTCGCCTAGGCCTATCTTTTTCATTTATGTTATAATTACTTTCAACTTGCCTCACCTGGATGTTTTAATTTAGGTATAAATTAATTTTTTTTGCCAAACAACATTTCTTACATTTTGACGGCAATTAATTTCAGTTTGTCTAGTTCTAATCATTTCACTAAAGTATCAATTATTTTTAAGTTGATAGTATTTCTTCTAATAATTTGTTCAAGCCTAATATCATCCATTTCAATTTCACTATTATCAATAAACATATTAACAGTAGTATTACTACTGTAGTAACAAATAAACACAAAAGAGTCTTAAGAATTATGATCTTTTCTATAAAATTCTTTACTATTATTTTAAGTCAACATAAAAATAAAATAAATAATTTTGATAAATTGTGGTTATTTAAAAAATAAAGGAAAAAAAGAAAACAAGTTAAATAAAAATATTAAAGTATTATTAGCCTAAAGTGGTGAAAACATATCTACAAATAGATAAATATTAATGTTCAAGTAAAAATGTTCAACAAAAACCTGCGATCCTAATAACAAAGATATTATTTGGTAATAAAAACAAAAATACAATGTTGAATTTTCCTTATCTATTAAACAATTTTATTTAACCATTAAAAACTATTTTAAAAACTTTTTAAAAGAGCCAAAATAAAAAATAAAAATGCCTTATATAAAGCAATATGTTAAAAAAAAAATCAATTACTTCAGAATATATATAATATATAAACCTCTACAATTTAACTCATTAGTTAATTTGTAGAGGTTTGATCTGATTGTTTTGAGGTAGATCTCAATGGTAAAGTAGTGGTTAAACCACTGCTTTACTATTGAGATCAAAAATTGAAAAACATAAAAATAATTTTATTATTCAAAAAAACAATTTTAAAATAAAAACCTAAACAATTTAATTTAAGATTTAATAAAATCATTTTTTTTTATAAGTTTATATATATATATATATATATATATATATATATATATATATATATATATATATATATATATATATATATATATATATATATATATATATGTATATATATATATATATATATATATATATATATATATATATATATATATATATATATATATATAAGTATATATAGTTTACAAAATAGTATGACAAAAAGAAAGTACTAACTGTTTATGAAATCAAATAATTTATTTAATATATAAAACAATATTTATTGTTCTCAATTATTTTTAATTTAACAAAGAATAATTACAATGTACAACATTGTTAACAAAAATGACTACAATGCACAACATTGTTAACAAAGAATGCAGCCTACAATAAACAATATTGTTAACAAAGAATGATAACGTCCAGCACAATTTTTTTACTTCGTCTTTTCTTTATTATTTTTTTATGAGAAAGTATATGTATACTTTCTCAGATACGAAAGTATATGTATACTTTCTCAGATACGCAAATTAATGTATATAAACTTACATGTCCAAAAATAACAGTTTTATTTTATTTAACTTTTCATGTTAAATACATAAATAAAATTTTCTCTTAAAATAAAAATGAATAGTGAGCTTATTCAAATCAGAATCAATTTGATTGTCTAAAAATGCTTACTTTTATTAATCCTTCTAATAACAAAAAATAACAATAAAGTAAGCTGATGTAACTAAAAAGAAATTCAACTCTTTCCAATTGCTCTAAAAAATAAAACCTGCTTAAATTATTTAAAAGACTAAAGACGATATAGGCGTATAGAAAAGCCTAGAAACTACTTTAAAATGACGTAAGACGACTACTAATGTTAAACTACTAATAAATTAACCCATTAATATTTAGATTAATTATCGTTTTATGCTTTATGTGTTTATTAAATTTTAGTTTCTAAACATATTGATTGTGGTTACGCATTAGTGAATGGAAAAAAAAAAGTTTCTTTCGAAGTTGAAAATAAAGGGGGTGCTGGAAAGTTTTTTTTCAAAGAAAACCAAATTCAAAACGAATATTGTATATGGGACCAGGTAAAAATTAATTTTTTTTTAAATATCCTTATATTTATATAAAAGCAGGCTTGGTCGGGAAGCGGGAGCGATCGCTCTCGATTGCTGACCACGTAAATAATATTTAGTTGCGAAAAGCTGGCCAGATTTTTTAGTCGTTTTGAGAACATTTTAAAAAGCAAAAAAAAAAAAGCGACGAAGATTAATTGGACCGACGAGAGACAATTACAAAAAAAAAAAAGTAGGCAAATAAAATATCATTAAACGCGAAAAAATTTAAAGCTAAATAAATTACATTTAAAACAAATATTTTCGAAATATCGCTCTTTTATAATTTTTTTTATAAAATTAAGCAATGTTTTTTATAGAAACATCAACTTTTCATAGAAACATACAACCGTCAACTTAAAAGATTGTTTAAAAGGAAAACAAATATTCTTTATTTAACTAAGTTTGCAAGTTTTAGTTTTACTTAAGCTTAATTTATTTTATAAATAAAAAAGTTAATTTTTTCAATACCTATTTTATGTTTCGCGTAGTTTGAAAAGTTTAACATATTTAAAGCGATTCTTCTTAGTAAGATAAACAAATGAAATAATTAAATCATTGAATTACTATAAGAATTAAATTATCAAGATATAAATCAACTAAAAAGGTTTAAAATACTTAATGACCAGGAAACGAAACTGCTTCACAATATCGCTGATGATGTTTAGTGAGTGGGCTTTTAAATTTTAATTAGTGTTTAAAGCAGAAAAAAGTATAACGAGTTTTAAGAATGGCAACTTAAGCAAAAATAATTAGAGTTAGTAAATCAATATCTAGAAATTTTTCTTTATATCTAATTATTTGCTATATATATTTGTGTTCTGTCGTGACCTCAGGCGCGATGCTTGTTCATCCGCGAGTTACTTTGTATGCGTTGTTTGTGTTTAGTAACCAGAAACTTCTTATATGTTTGTTACATAATTAGTTTTATTAACTTTAACGATTAAAACTTCATTTAAAACACAATTATTTTTGTAAGTCTTTGTTTAAATCATAAAAATTGCTTTAAAAGATACATTACGATAAAAAATAAATACACAAAATTACATTTACTTAAAGAATACAATCTCTTTTAAAATAAAAAATAAGAATATACTAATAAAATCTATGATTTATAATAAACTTTGAAAATTTTAACAATTTAACTAATATATATTTAAAACATTTATTTTCGTAAACAAATAATATAAATTCTTAAAACAATGCTAAAAATCTCAAAACGTAACAAATCGTGAATAATACAATTTCTAAAACATTTTAACAGAATACTCTAGAACTTTATTTCACTTAATCAGCGTATTTTTTGAACCAATAGAATTAGTTTGTTCGTTAATTTGGCGGGTTTTTAGTGTTCGCAAACATTCTTTTTATTCTTTCGCACAAAGATTTTTTGAGAACATTCAAGTTTTTTATGTTTCCATGTATGTCCGTAAAACAAAAATTTTTTGTTTCGTACATAAACTTAAATGTTCTCAAAACGACTAAAAAACCTGGCCAGTTTTACGCAACTAAATATAATTTCCGTGGTCAGTATTCGAGAGCGATCGCTCCCGCTTCCCGACCAAGCCTGATATAAAAGTTTACTCTTAACAAGATTGCAATCATAGATCATTTTCCATTTAAGTTGTGACCATTCAGGCTTGGTCAGGAAGTGGGAGGGATCGCTCTCGATTACTAACCACGATAATAATATTTAGCTGCAAAAAACTGGCCAGATTTTTTAGTCGTTTTGAGAACATTTCAATAAGCAAAAAAAAAAATGCGCAAAAGAATATTTGTACTATTGGGAGACTATTACAAAATAACTAGGAAAATAAAATATCTTTTTATGCGAAAAAACTTAAAGCAAAATAAATTACGTTTAGAACAAATATTTTCGAAACATTGCTCTTTTATAATTATTTTATAAAAGTAAGTGACGTTTTTTATATAAAGTAACATCTTACGATTGAGATAAAGAGTATTGAATAATTTTTTGTTTATATACTCCTGTCTTATTTCCAGTGCTAGATTAAGGAGGGATGGGTTAGAGGGGCAACCTTTAGTTTTATCTAAGTTTATCTAACTTTAGTTTTATTTAAATTAAGTTTTATCAACTTTTAGTTTTATCTAACGCAACTTTTTTTTTTTATCTAAGCTAAATTATTTTATAAATAAAAAAGATTTATATTTTATGCTTTGCGTAGTTTAAAAAGTTTAACATATTTGAAACAATTCTTCTTCGTAATAAATAGAACAAATGAAATAATTAAATCATTAAATTACTATAGAAATTGAGCAGCCGTGGCGTAGTGGTTAGAGATTCTCAGAATCAAGAGGTTCCAGGTTCAACCCCAGCTTTAGCCCAACAAGCGACATTGGTATGGAAAGAGGCGTGAACTTCTTGTTAAATGCCCACGGTGCTCTATGATAAGACCGCAAGGACTTCTGGGAGCACCTAAAATAACTACAAAAAAAAAAAAAAATTAAATAAACTAGATAGAAATCAACTAAAAAAGTTAAAAATACTTTATGACGAGGAAGCGAAAATGCTTCACAATATCGCTGATGATGTTTAGTGAGTGGGCTTTTTAAATTTAATTGATATTTAAAGCAGGTTAATAAAAAAGTATAATAATTTTTATAAATAGCAACTGAAACAAAAATAATTAGAGTTAGTAAACCAATATCTAAAAACTTTTCTTTAAATCTAATAACTTGCTACATATATTTGTGTTCTGTCATGACCTCAGGCGCGGTGCTTGTTCATCCATGAGCTACTTTGTATGCATTATTTGTGTTTACAGGGATTATCTTTTTCCGTAAATTTCCGGAATTCAGGATGTTTTACTCATTTTTATTTATTACGGATATCCAAATAGTTTTCTCGAAATAATTTTTTCTCATTTGTATGTATATATTTATTAATAAAGGGATTCCCATGTGCCGAGACAAATTTGAGTAATTGCTCAGCTTTACGTAAATAAAAATTTATGTATGCATTTAAATTATAAAATAAGTTTTGAATTAATTAAAAATACAAAATCAATTTATTTATTGAGATATTAACAAAAAAGCATTTATTTGTTTGTCATATATTTCTGCAGTATTTATTTCAAAAAAAAAAGTTAAAGATTTTTTTAAAAATAAATACTGCAGAACTAACCTTCAAGAAAAAAATGGTGTTAAAATCAAAACTTACCTTCGTGAAAAAATAATGGTGTTAAAAATTATTTATTTAAAAAGTTTTATGCTTATATTTTGATAAATACTTTGTTTTTGAACGTTATGAAACTTATTTTTTAAGGATTATTTAAGATACTCAGCACTTAAAAATCACTTTTATTATTTTGACTACTTCACCTAAAAATCAAATTTAATTTAATTTATAAACTTTATTTAAGTAAGGATTAAACTACTTTTCTTTTATATAGAAGAAAAGCTGCCAAAGCGTTTCTTTTCAAGCACATGAGATATTCTTAAATACATGAATAAGCCTTTTTAATCTCGGGTTTTTCCAGATATGTCTTTTCTGACTGCGATAAAGAATTTTTAACTATTGAAATCTTAAATAGTTAATCTAAAAATGTATTACTAAGCTGCTGTTATCGACCAACTGATGGCTGAGTAAGATTCTGAGCACGTTTTTTGATCAAAATGTTATCAAAATAGGCAAAATTAGAAAAAAAAATTATTATTGGTGATTTAAACATGAATTTTTTAAACTACGAGAATGACTGTAAAATAAAAAAATTTTATGATTTAATATTTGAAATAGGAGCAATTCCCTTAATTAATTGTCCAACTAGAGTATCAGCAAACTCAGCAACTCTCATTGATAACATTATTACATCTGATGTCTTCGATAACAATATACAAAAAGGTATATTGAAAGCAGATATAACTGATCATTTTCCAATATTTCTATCATTTAACTCTAATTCTAAAATTAAAACCAAAACTAATAATAAAATAAGTAAACGTATATATAATATAAACAATATTGAACAGTTTAAAAAACAATCACTGCTTCATTGGAAGCATATAAATTTTATTTTAGACGCAAATAAAATTTATAAAAATTTTTTTTAAATATTTTATTCTGTCTATGATGTCAATTTTCCCATCTGTGAAAAAACAAAAAATCAAAAAAGCTTAAATGCTCCTTGGATAACTAAGGGTTTTAAAAAATCATCTAAGATCAAACAAAAGCTATATGTAAATTACTTTAAAACAAAAACACCTTTAAACGAAAAATATACAAAGATTACAAATATCTATTTGAAAAAACTGGTAAAAACTTAAAAAAGAATTACTACTCAAAATTAATTGAAAATAAGAACGACTCTAAATGTACTGGAAAATATTAAGAGAAATTGTGGAAAATAAAAAACTTGCTCAGGTTCCCTACCGCAGGTGATTAGAGTGGATAACAAAGATGTTTTTGAACCTAGATTAATAGCTCATGAGCTTAACAAATTCTTTATTGATATCGGTTCCAAACTAGCAAAAAAAATTCCTAATACCAAAGTTGTGTTCAATAACTTTTTAACACCGATGGATGATTGCATTTGCTCCAATAGTTTATCTTCTAAGCTATCATTTGAGGAGTTTCAAGTGTCGTTTAAATCTATTAAAAAAAAAAAGCCCCTGGAGCTGATTAAATAAATGGAAACAAAATTTTAATTGTTCAAAGTCTTAAAATGCTTTGAATAATTAAAAGATACTAGCAAAAAGCAACCCGTAATACGGGTTTTGGTCGGTCTGTTACATAATTAATTTATAGTGGCTGTTTTCCACAATTTAATGTTGCAAACCCTTTTAGAAAATCACCTTCAGCTTGAAAAAATTAATCCATCTGTAAAATTAACATAAAATGTTTGAGGAGGTAAAATAATTTACCAACTACTACTTAACATTTACAATTACTACTTAACATTGTTTAAATAATTAACAAATAGCATAGGTCATAACAGTGTATTGCAGAACCATTTTCATCGACCTTCCTAACACAAAACGTTTTTAGTTACTGACACAAAATAATAACACTTGGTCATGCTTTAAATTGACGAAAAAAAATCAACTAAATCCTTGTAATAATTTTTATAATACGAACCATTAAGATTAAAATGAAGTTAACTTATATTATACAGGAGTTATCAATTTTTTGGTATCCCCTTGATTAATTGTTCTTTAGAAAAGAAAATTGTTAACTTAAAAATGTTAAATGCACACATTTAAATAAATTTATTAAAAATAACAAAGTTTATTATAAATCACTACGCAACTGAGTACAAATATCTTTCAAACGAAAAAATTTAATTTACGATCAAACATGGGTATAACAAATTTTTTAATGCATTAATGCATCATACGACAAACCTAAAATAAAAATTATAAGAGATAAGTAAACATAAAAAATTATAAACCAAGCTGACCCGACCCGGGTCTTGTTAAGTCTGTTCAACACAGACCATTTCTATATTATTTGTTTGGCCTCTTTATTTCATTAATTTTTTAGTAAACGGTAATTTGCCACCATTTACTAAAAATTCCTTTTGTAACTCGAAATTTAATTCTCCTAAATATTTTGACTCTAATAAAGAGGTTCCTCCCCTCTTTTTGCTTTAATGGTGCCAGGTGAATAAAATAATAAAATGTAAAACAATGATCTATATATATAAGAATGTTTTCTTTCTTTCCTCAAAAGTGTTGCAAATACAGACTCTGCTAACTAATTAGTTAAACGCATAAATAAAACTTAAGTAACTTGATATTAATGCGCTAAACTACAATATTCTCCATGTTTTTAAAGGTTTTTAGTTACGACCCCCCATTTACAAAAATCTCCTTAAAATACGTACAACAAATTATTAGGCATAAAATAGATAAAATATAAAATTAATTAATAGCATATATTTATATCTTTTTAACTAACAAAAATTTACAATAAAAAGTAATCAGGTTTTTTATTTTATAAATCTTACAAATACGTACAACAGTATGTAATGAAATTATGATATCATAATAACAAAGAAAAAAAAAAAAACCACCACACTATTACCAAAAATCGATTTACCTATTTATAGTAACCTATTTTGAAATTGCAGTTAAGGATTTATCGAAAATGTAACTATAAAACCTGTTTTTAAGTACCAAAGCATTAACAATTTTAAAAAAAAAATCAAACTAAGATATAAATTGTTGTTTTGGTTTTTATAATTTAAACATATATACAACTATAAACAAATATGACTTTATGTAACACGTATAAACACATTTTGCAACTATTGAATGATAGATATATTTACCAAAAACTATGAAAAAAAATAAATAATGATAAATAAAGTTATACATACAAAATGTGCTCACAACCTTTAACAGTAAATTTTCGAAATGAAAATCAAAAGGCTATAAATTAAGAACATTAAAAATTATAACAATATTTATGTTACATTTTTTTACCTACTTTACCTTGAATAAGATGTTTATCAATTTTGAAAAACAAACTATTAAATGCTATAGTTCTTGAAAATGCAGCATATAGTTGACCATGAGAGAAACACGGTTTTGAGATATTTCTTTTGTCTATGTTTAATTTCGAGTTACGTAATACATGGTGGCCACAAAATTTTAAAAGTTAAATTCCAGGACATTTTGTTGCGTTTTCCAGGACATTTTATATCTTATTAAATGAATATTATCAATTATCTTTACGTTATATTTTTTTCAAATTGATTGAATTATAGAATAGAATATTATATTATTATATTATTACTACTATCTTATTTAAAATTAAATTCAAACCATTTATATAAAAAAAATTTTCGCATAAAAAATTTAATATTACTTCAATATTATTAGTAATTTTTTAACTTGACTCAGAAAAAAAAAAAGTTCCAGGACATTTCAGGACATTTTTGAAAAAAATGTAATTTTCCAGGACACTTGCAAAATTCCAGGACTGTGGCCACCATGGTAATATATAGACGATCCCTAAAAAAAAATACTTGAAACTAATAGATTTTATTTATTACAATATTTGAACAACCAAGGGACAATTTAAAGAATTATATCTTTAAATAGCAAATTATCAATCGCAGTATTAAAAAATACGCAAGAGCTCAGTATTTACAGAGTTTAATCAGAGCTCAGTAATTACAGAGTTTAATCAATTCTCTCTCTACAATTCTCAATACTAATTCTTATTAAGTCTCATCTAAGAGAGAGAGGAAGTGTTTTAAAAACAGCATGTTAGAAAAAGTAAAAAAGTCATGCAATAAATAACAGTAACTGGTTTTATTATGCTACCAATAAACAAAATTATTTTTACCTTAACTATAAGTTAATTTCCAGCATTTCTTAATTAAGTTCCAGCTTCTCTCTAACTGTTGACAAATGATTAATATTGTAAATTTCACATCATATTAAATTTACAAAATTAAAACCATGTTTCAACAGTATTTATTTTAAAGAGTCTAATGTAAAGTCAAATAATAGACATCAACACCCCACTTGACACTGAATTCTGGCAAGTAAGTTTTCGGTTCATCAAGCAAAATTTCTTATATTTCAACGACAATTAATTTTATCACGCCTAGATCTATTTCTTTCATATGACAACAATTTCAAGTCACCTATAACCATTTACACTAATAACTTCTTCGAGCCTAATATTATACATCTGTTATCATTAAATATATATTACCAGTGATTATACTACTGTTACAACTGAATAAATGAACGTTTTATATTTTTACAACTGAAAAATATAAAACAAAATTTATTGACATTATTAAAATTTAGCAAAGAATTTAGAACACATTGCAAAGTTATTTGCATTGTGTTCTAAATTCTTTGCTAAATTAAGAAAGCCTTCAGGCACAATCTTAATGCACAAAAATAATAAATGCAGAATCTTGTATAAAAAATGAAGCAATGTCAGTCTAAAGTAATATATATATATGTATGTATATATATTCAAATTTTTTCTATTCTTTTTAATTTTTTCTTTGAGATGATATTCATATAGATTCAGAGAAATATAAAATATTTTGATATATAGGCACATTTATGTATATAAACTTTCCTGTCAAAAATTACCGTCAGTTTTCCATGTTAAATACATAAAATATATATCTAATATAAAATTAAACAAAACATTAATCTTAATCAAATCAGTAACAGTTCAACTGTCTAAATATTTTTATTATTAACCCTTCTATTTAAAAAAAGTAACAATTGATTTGAAGTGACTAAAAAGCACTTTAGCTCTTTCCAATTGCACTAAAAAATAAAATAAATCTTGCTTTGCTAAGTTGCCTAGTTCTTAAAAATCTGAAAACAAATAAGTAAAAAACCAAGAACAAACAAACATTTATTTACTAAAACTACTCTATTTAAACAAATTAAATTAAACAGAGAACAACATTGATACTCCTTAAAAACTGAAAAACTTTTCAGCTCAAATTTGCTTGCAGACCTTGCTTATAAAACCACTTGAATAAGAAAATCATCAAAAAAGCCTAGAAGCTACTTAAAAATGGTATATGCAACATTGAACTTTAAATGTTGATTGGAGTAGATATTTTTAAAAAATTCAAAATGATTTGTTCTTCTATAGCAAATAAATACACCATAAATCTGAAGTTAAAAATGTAACGAATAAGTAAATACAAAGAAAAACATCATATGTGAATTGAAAATCAATGTACCTGATAGAGATAAGCTGTTGTGATACCTGATTAGTAGTTGCTAAATATTGTTTTTTCATGATAAACAAATTGTATTTATAACGAAATGATGTCTTGAATGAATTTTAGTAAATAAATAAAAGCAGTGAGTTCTAATAATGAAACTACCTATTAATCATTTTTAACAGCTGACACCAACGTAAAGATAAGCCAAAGGTAACAACATTACGCGAAAAATTATTAAAGATAATGCAATGTGTTTTCAGAATAGTTATATTAAAGGCTAGGCAACACTTAGACCTAAAGCAGTAACATTGCATGACTTGTAAGGTTGATAAATCTTGCTCTACACGTTAGCCAAGTCACTTCACTTTGAAATCATGGAAACAACATTATATAAACATATATACTAATATAAAAAAATTCTCAAAACAATTATATAAAGAATACAAACTAATGCAAAATAAAATTAATTTGCCATCGTCAAAAGTAATACAGGTTTCTTAAGTTTATTTGATAGAAGTTGAGAAAAACCTGCAACCATATTAGCAAAAACATAATACAAAAAGTTAAAATTTATTCTGTTTCTAATAAAGTTGAAAAAAACGGGTTATTAACGCAGGTTTATAAATTTTTTTCCCCCAACACACTATTATGCTGCCGCAACTCCAAGGATATACATATATATATATATATATATATATATATATATATATATATATATATATATATATATATATATATATATATATATATATATATATATATATATATATATATATATATATATATATATATATATATATATATATATATATATATATATATATATATATATATATATATATATATATATATATATATAGAACTATTTATTAGCAAAACCATATGAAAACCAAAATTTTTTATATAATATGTATAGTATATTTGATAAATAAACCTCTACAATTTCTTTGGTTCAACAACTTGATTATGAATAATAAATATTTTGTAAATATAAATTTTCTAATGATCTAAATGTTTATAAATTAGATATTTTATTTTATATCTTAATTTTAAATTAAATAAATTATATTTATCTTAACTATAAATTAAATCTTTATAAATTAGATATAAATAGAAAAACAAACATATAATAACACAATAATATCCTAAACCAAAATTCAATCATGCAAGGCAAATTATTAAATTTTTTGAAAAGAAAAAAAAACATTTTTTTTTTAAAGAGCCAAAGTATAAACAATACTATAGATAAATTTTATTTATAACAAAATGTTGTCATGGCTTTTATCCCAATTATTAAAAGCATTTGAAAGCATGAAACTACCCATAAATATCTTTTAATGGTAGACACCATCTAAGAATTATAGTAATCTATATTTTCAATATTAACATGTATAACACGAAGCTTTAAATTTAAAAGTACAATTTAAAAAAGATTACAATAAACTAATTACTTATAAAATTTTAAAAAGATTTTATATATACTCCATGTCTACTTACACATTTTGAAAAGATTACGATTTTGAAAACTTGAAACTTTAAATTTTGAAAAACTGAAACTTTAATTCTACCTCAAAGAAAACAGATATATATTGAAAAGTATTTTTATTTCTTTTTAAAAATTTAAAAATGCTTTTAAACTTACTCCCTCCAATATTATCATATAATATATATAGTATATATGATAAATAAACCTCCAAAATTTCCTTGGTTTAACAACTCGATTATGATTAATAACAACTCTGTAAACATGAATTTTCTAATAACCTAAATAAATTATAAACAATTAAACTTAAATAAAAGTGTATGCAAATGACAAATGCTATATTAAATACAGAAAGACAAACATAAAATAACACAATTAAATCCTAAACCAAAATTCATTCATGCAAGACAAATTATTATATATTTTTTGAAGAGCCAGAAACATATTTTTTTTCAAAGAGCAAAAGTATTAACAATACTAAAGATAAATTTTATTTATAACAAAATTTTCAATAAAAATTAAATTAAGATAAATTTATAACAAAATGTTGTCATGGCTTTTATCCCAATAACCAAAACTATGTGAAATCATGAAACTACCCATAAATATATTTTAACGCTAGACACAATCTAAGAATTAAAGTAATCTATAACACGAAGCTTTAAATTTAAAAGTACAATTTAAAAAAGATTACAATAAATTAATTACTTATAAAATTTAAAAAAGATTTTAGATTACCTGTAATTTTAAGCTACTAAACATTATCTACTTAATGTCAACTTGGACATTTTGAACTTGTACCATGAAGGGTTGAAAGGAAATCTTAAAGAAAGCACGTGGTAAAGAAAAGTCTAGAAACTACTTAAAAAGTGTATTTTACAGATGCAGAACCGTACTGTAACTATAAAACAATAGGCGTAACTATGCGCACTATTCATTAGAGTATTAATATTTAGATTCTTTTTAAAGGTTTCAGAGCGTCAATACAACAAGGAGTTTTTCCTGATAAGTTAAAAATAGCTAAGATAATCCCATTATACAAAGAAGGAGACAGTATTAATATATGTAACTACCGACTTATCTCTATTTTATCAACATTTTCAAAAATTTAAGAAAAAATTATTTAAAATCGATTATATACTTATTTAAAGGAGAAGAACTTTTTTTATAAAAATCAGTTTGGTTTTAAAAAAAATAGTTCTACTGAGCATGCAATCAATTCGTCCATGAAATCTCTAACTCTTTCAAAAATTCACATTTCACTTTAAGTATTTTTTTGGATTTACCAAAAGCATTTGATACAGTAAATCATGACATTTTGATTCATAAACTTGAATATTATGGAGTGGATGGTGTAATTTTGAAATGGTTTAAAAGTTATTTAACAAACCGAAAACAATTTGTTTCTTTTAACGAACCTTATTAAAAAATGTTTTAAATATTTCATGTGGTATTCCGCAAGGATTAATTTTGGGGCCACTTCTTTTTTTAATATACATTAATGGTTTGCATAAAGCTTCTAATCTTTTAAGAATTATGTTTGTGAATGATACTAATTTATTTTTATCTGATAACAATATTAATAAACTCTTCACTACTATGAATGAAGAACTCAAAATAATTTCTAGCTGGTTCAAATGCAATAAACTTAACCTAAATATTAAAAAAATAAAATGGATTCTTTTTCATTCGATAACAAAAAAACGTAATTTACCCCCAACTCTACCCAATTTTTTTATTGAGCAAATTGAAATAAAAATAGATTGCACCACAAAATTTTTAGGCACATTCCTTGATGAGAACATCACATGGAAGCAACATATTGATTATGTTGGTAATAAAGTTTCAAAAATTATTAGAATTCTATATAAGGCCAGAATCTATATAAATAAAAAAGTTTTATCCCAACTTTATTATGCATTCATTCATAGTTATATGAATTATGCAAATATTGCTTGGGCAAGTACTAAAAAAAATAAGTAACAATCTCTCTTTCGCCGTCAGAAACATGCAATGCGTGTAACTATTTTTGCTGATCGTTTTTTTCAGTCTAAACAACCTTTTTTTCTGAAATGAGAATTCTTAATATTTATGAAGTTAATATTTTTAATATTTTATGCTTTGTATATATATGTAAAAACAATCTTTCTCCTGCCGTTTTTAATGATTTAATTGCCTTGAAACCAACCAATAACTACTCTCTAAGAAATAACAACCTTCTATATGAGTCTTTTTGTCAAACAAATTTTAACCAATTTTGCATTGATCATCGTGCACCCCATCTGTGGAACAAAATTGTTTTGCCTAATTTAAATTTTGATCTACTTCTTTGCATCTTTTTAAAGTTAAGCTGAAAAATCTTTTTCTCTCCCGTATTATCAAAATTTGACAATAATATTTATATTATGGAAATATTTATTAAACTTTATTATCTATACTAGAAAGTGATATATGTATGTATATTTTATTTTTATTTTGTTGTACTTATAGTTACTTTATAACCTAATTTATTGTTTACACTAGCATAAGGTTCTGACGATAAGATCTTATTGATCTTCTTTCAGATACCTAGTTTTTCAAATGTTAGTAGTATTTCCTTACTTTATAATTTGTATTAGTTTTTTTTTTACTTACTCTCATTATATTGTAAAAACGAACTAACAAATGTAAACTAAAATGATTGAAATATATATATATTTTTTTACGGATAATATAAGGAAAAAAATCTTCTGGATATTTTAAATATGACCAGGATAATCGATGGTGTTTAGTAACCTGAAACTTCTTATATGTTTGTTATATAATTAGTTTTATTAACTTTGATGATTATTAATAACTTTATTGAAAACGCAATTATTTTTGCAAGTCTTTGATTACAAATTAAATCATAAAATTTGCTTTAAAAGATTACATAACGATAAAAAACAGATGAAAAAAATTACATTTACATGAAAAATACATACTTTTAAAATAAAAAATAATAATAAACTTTCAAAAATTTGACACTTTAAAAAATATATATTATAAAACATTTATTTTTGTAAACAAATAATAATAGTTTAAGAGATTTACGGCTTTGCAGATGTGGCTTCGATGCAGATGTGGCTTCGTTTGCAGATGTGGCTTCGTTGCAGATGTGGCTTCGTTGCAGATGTGGCTTCGTTGCAGATGTGGCTTCGTTTGCAGATGTGGCTTCGTTTGCAGATGTGGCTTCGTTGCAGATGTGGCTTCGTTGCAGATGTGGCTTCGTTTGCAGATGTGGCTTCATTTGCAGATGTGGCTTCATTGCAGATGTGGCTTCGTTTGCAGATGTGGCAGAATGAGCCATAGATGTGCAGATGTGGCTCCGAGAATGAGCCATAGTATTGATAATATATTTTTAAAATAATTTATGCTAGAAATCTCAAAACGTAAGAGATCATTTATTATACAATTTCTAAAATATTTCAACAGAAAACTGTAGAACTTTATTTTGCATAGTCAGCGTATTTTTTGAATTAATAGAATTAGTTTGTTCGTAAATTTGGCGGTTCTCAAATATTCTTTTTATTCTTCCGCACCAAGATGTAAGTTTATTATGTTTCCATGTAAGTGGGTAAAACAAAAGTTTTTTGTTATGTACGTAAACTTAAATGTTCTCAAATCGACTAAGAAATGACCATAAAACATAGAACCATAAAACATAGAACCATAAAACATAGAAACAAGGCAGTTAGGTTGGCATTGCCAAATGCCGCCCCTAATTGTGAGAGATGTACATGTATATTGCATTATATTATTTAAAAGTCATTTTTGACTATCATTGGCTAGAGGAAAAAACACGGTCAAATTTGTAAAAAGTATAAAAAATTAAATTGTCTTGAGAAAAAGTTTACTGATATAATATAATGATATAGAATGAATATAGTTATAATGATATAGAATAATATAGAAGTAAAAGATGATGGAGTGAAGTGGTGATGGACGATGGAGTGAGGCACAGTCCCAGTCCTAATGGGCACAAGACGTGTTTAAAACACCTAAAATATTTTAAAATGTATTAATACATATTTTACACCTTTAATACATGTCTTATATCCTTTGGGGTAAAGATGAATGCTGGAGTGACGTGGTGATGGATGATAGAGTGAAATGGTGATGGATGGTGGAGTGAAATAGTGATGGATTATGGATTAAAGTGGTGGTTGATGTTGGAGTGAAGTGGTTATTGATGATGGAGTAAAAATGATGATAGAGTGAAGTGGTTCTCAAGTGAAAAAAAAATTAATAAATAAAAATATTGCTTTTATGACAAATTTATGTGTGCAACTATTGTAGTCAGATACAACACTGAATCTACTAAATTGAACTTATTCAAAACAAAGAGCAAAATAAAAGCAAAATTCATAAAAAAAAAAAATTATATTAAATACATTTTTTTAGATTGATTATACTGATGTAATAAAGCTTTCAATAAAACCTTTTACAGTTTTTCCTGCACAGTTTCAAATTAATAATGGTGGAAAAATATCATTAACGGTTAGTTTTTTTAATAAGTATTGTTGATGCTTTTAGAGTAAAAATAAATGTCACATCAGTGTCATATCACATATCATTTATTTATTATATAATTTTATTTATTATTTAATATTTTAGATTATATTTGAGCCAAGAGCTGTAAAACATTTTTCTGAAGTTATATACTTGTTTTGTGATGATTGTTCTGTGACCAAGTATACTCTTACTGGTAAGAAGTTAAACATAATATATATTTATTTTTTATTCTGATTCACTCCCAACAAAGCTACATGCAACTACTATTAAGTTGGGAATTACTAGAAAAAAAAAAGTATAGTTATAAAGCAAGGAAAAGGTTGGCAGAACACTCAAAAAATTGTAGGTTTTATGAGTCGGGTACACATGAAGATGGGACAGAGTTCCAAAGGGTTAAAGTGAGAGGAAAAAAATTTGATGTATAAAATTTTTTAGAGCATGTAGGGATAGATACAGTAAAAGAATTATACTTAGCTTAATGGCGAGTCAAGCAAGAATTATTTTTAGTTAATGGAACTACAGGTAATGACTCCTTTGAGCAGAAAGCACAAAGAAAAATAGATTATAGATTAATATGTTGACTTGTTATTGATTAATATGTTGCAATAGTTGTTTGCAGTAAAATAGCGTTTTGTTGGAGTTAAAATTCACAAGCTGCTGCAAGCCCCAATTTGTTACAGAAGTAAGATCAGATTTAAGATTGGCTGCCTGTTCTAAGTGATCAAAATAAGAAGAAGACTTTTTGTCAAGACAGGAATAAAAAATTGAGTCATCAGCAAAAAGAGCTACTTTAGATTTTAGATTTTCGGGAAGATTATTAATGTAAATAAAAAATGAAACAGGACCAAGGATAAAGCCTTGTAGTACCCTAGAAGTTACTGGAAATGAAGAAGAATGTTGGCATTTAAGGATGACTTTAGTAAAGCGGTTAGAAAGAAACAATTTGATTATCTCACAAACTTTCCCAGACACACCATATGAAACAAGCTTATAGAGAAGACCAGCTGAGAATGCCAAACTTTGTTGAAAACTTTAGATATACCAAGAGCAATAGCCCTAGCCTTTTCGTCTCTATCTAATGCATGATCTTTCAGTCACGATAAGTACTCTAGAATTTTTGGAAATTCGAACAGCAAATAACATTTTTAACAGAAAACAAGATTTAGTCAAGCATTTATTAAATAGTTTAGAGAGAATTAAAAAGAGTTCTGGAGAACTATTTTGTTACACTATGCCAGGAATGTTGTCTGGACCACAAGCCATAAAAGAGTTTAATTGAGATATGACTTCAGCAACAGAATCTGAAGTGGTTTGAATGTCTAATAATGGGTTAACCTGTTTTATTGGAATGGAAGGAAGAGAATGACCATAAGACTAAAAATATTTGTAAAAGATATATTAAAACAGTTTAGTGGTGAGGATGGTTTTTTATTTTTAATATTTTGGGTTACTTTTAGTATGATTTAGGTTTAAAGAGAACTTGACTCAGTCATAGATAGAGCACAACCTACTACCTAAACAATGAGCTATACAGTTGTCACACTCCTGTAAGTTAACCTAAGCTCCTTATGTTGCCTTGACAATGCGCACCAAAAGCTTTAACATGTAGTAAGTAAGGCCCAGCTAAAAATAAGACTTTTTTCAAACCTGGCTCTGGCAAAACTATAAGATTTAGCAGGGGTTGATAGCGAGGACTAAAAATTTATAATTAAAAATTTATAATTCTTGTAATATTATAATTTTATGTTTACCTTTACTATTTATTAAATACTGGCAAATATTTATATATTTTCAAACTATGATTTACTTCCAACAAAATTGCAAGCAGCCACTATTAAGTTATGAGTTACTTTAAAATAGAGAATAAACAAAAATACTAGGGAATGGTTAACTGAAGACTGAGAAAGTTGTAGGTTGTATATAAAAGAAAAACATGAAGATGGGTAAGAATTATAAGGTTTTTTTGATGTGCAAGGAAAAAAACTGGGTTGATAAAAGTTTTTATAGCATGAAGGGACATATACAGTAAAAGGATGCAACTTATTGAATAAGAACCAAGCAAGAATGAGTTTTGGTTTATCGTAATAGAGATGAAAGCTCATTTGAGCAATGACCATGATGGTATTTGAAAAGAAAGAAATGCAACCTTACAACAATGGGAGAGTGACTCCAGCTTGGCAGATAAAGCCAGTTTAATTGGATTGAATGGGAGAGTGACAATGTGCTTTTAGACTTTGTCTAAGAGTAAGAGGGTTGTAATTCGTCAATATAGGAATGCCAATATTGCAATATTTTTATAAAACAATATTTCAATATTTTTTTGCTGTAAATAAATGAGTTTTGTTGTCTGAAAAAATTGTGGATTTAAAGTCCAGAGTTTAAATCCATAAGCCACTGCATACCTTATGCTGTCAAAGAAAAGAGATCAGATAAATATTGGCTGCCTGTTCTAAGCAATCAAATAGTGAAGATTTTTTTGTCAAGACAAGAGTATAAAGTTGAGTCGTCAGCAAATAGAGCCACTTTAGATGTTTAAATTAAATAAAATTTTCATGAAGATTGATATTGTTGATAAGACAGTACAGGAACAATACAGGAGTAAAGATAGAATATTGTGGTACTCTTGAAGTTACTTGAATAAAAAAAAGTGTAGACCTTCAAGAATAAATTTAATACTGAACTTAGAAAGAAATAATTTAATAATCTCAAAATTTTTATGTAAAGAAACTAATAACAGAGTAATAACTAATTGTAGGATAGTTAGAGAGGTCAAATTTTTCTATAGTTTTAAAAATTGGAACCACTTATTTAGCACTTTTTTAAAATTTGGCAAAAATTAAAGAGGGTTCTGGAGAACACTTTTTAAAGACTATGATTGGAATCTTGTCTAGTGCACAAACTGTATTCCTGTATACTCTTCCTTCTCAATAAAAGTGTTTTATTGAGAAGGAAGAGTATGGCCATTAGATTCAAGAGTCAAATTAGAGTGAGATTATTTTGCAAATAACTCTGCTTTATTCTGGGAAAATATAATAAGTAAAAAGATCAGACCCATGAATTAGAGATTAAATGTTAGACTTACTTTAGTTAGTGACATTTTTAAAGACTGACCAAAAGTCTCTAGAATCCAACTTCTGATATAAGGTTCAAGATTTAGTAAACTGAGAATAAAAGAGCTTATCATCAGACAGGACCTTTTTAGATTGGCTTGTTGGAATAATAAAATAACATTTGTTCTTAAAAGTTTTTGTAAAAAAGATGAAAAAAATGATTAATAAAGCAACTGCTAAAAATGGTGAAAAATGTGAAGTAGAGTGAGGCTTAATTTAAGATCGGAGAGTAGGAATAAAAGCTTCCAAACTTTTAGTTCAGAAGGAATAAAAGCTTCCAAGATGTGCTTACATATTATGGATATAAACATATATGTTTGGTATTTATTTTGATGCTGGCATACAATATCCTTTCATATTTATACAAACTTTATTTATATGGTGTAGTATGCAAGAAACAATGTAACAGATTTACATTTATGCCAGCCTAATAGATGAAGAAGGGGTTCGGGGCTGGTTAGCAGAATTATTCTGCTTACCTCTAGTGTCTTTAAAGTCTTTGCCTAAGAGGCTTCCTTCAAGACAGTACCTGGATGCAGTTAACATCTGTCTAAAGTGAGTATTTTTATCAAGATACCATCTCTAGCCTTTACTCAACCAAGAGCCCTTAGGCATGGGAATTTTAGCTGGACGTAGTTAACATCTGCCCAAGATCAGTATTTTTATCGAGACAATATCTCTAGCCTTTTCTCAACCAAGAGCCTAGAGGCAGGGGAATTATATTTCTAAATAATTAATATCTAAATTTATTTTTAACTGGAATATGTGATTATTAGAAATTATTTAGGCAATTCGTAACATGCATTAAAAAATGCGTGTATATATATCTATATATATATATATATATATATATATATATATATATATATATATATATATATATATATATATATATATATATATATATATATATATATATATATATATATATATATTATATACATACATTATACTCAATACCCAATTCAACATACAATTTTTTTTAGTAGAATACTCACTATGTAACTCATCATCTTTTTTGAGTAATTTGCGTAAACTTATGCAATTTTTTTAGTTTAATATAGAATTTTGTTTTTACAGAAATATAATAAATTTTATTATGTATATCAATAATTTTGTTCTATATAAAATTTATGTTATGTATATCAATAAAGGTACAAGTGAGGTTGCTCATGTTTCAATTAACAATATCGAGGGAGGTTTTACATATGCACATGTTCAAGAAATGATAGATGAAACTGCAGAACAGATTATAAATTTTGGACGGAGTTATCCAAATGAGTTAACAACTAGAGTGCTTGTTATAAAAAATGATATGTAATATATTTATATTCTTTTTGTTACTGATTTATTTTAAAATATTTTAGATTATTGGAATTGTTTGTTTTTTTATTTGTTATCTTTTTTATTATTTTTTTTTTCAGATCTGTACCATTAAATTTTTATTGGACTATACAGTTTCCAGATTTAAGTGTTAATAAAAGTGGAATAAGTAACCTCAGTTCTTCTTGCAACAACCAAACAGTTTTTAAAGTGTTACCAGAGTTTGGAGTTTTAAAAGAAAATGTTTTGACAAAATTTTTGGTCCAGTTCAATCCTTTATATGTATGTTAGTTTATGTTTGTTTTTATTAATATGCATATAGTCAATTTATATTTATATATATATATATATATATATATATATATATATATATATATATATATATATATATATATATATATATATATATATATATATATATATATATATATAGACACACACACACATACATACATACATACATACATACATACATACATGCAGGGCTCGAAATAAGCGCCGGACATTGGACATTGTTTGGCACTTGTACGGTAAAAAACAACATCTATTGGTCATTTTTTGTGCATTTATTTTCTAATCATTTTAGTTGTTCTAAAATTATTAATAAAGTCAGTATTGCATATAAAATTTATTTTTTGAATTTTTTATTTTTTATACAAAACAAAAAGTTAAACACTCAGCAATGTTAATAAAATGTCATTTTTTTGAGTTAGTTCATTTTTTAAACGACACCAAAGAATTACATTTTTTTGAAGTAGCGCGGTTTTTTATACTTTTGTAATTTTTATACTAAAATTTTGCAATTAGTTATAAATTTATAATTTAATTTATAAATTTAAATTTATAGTTAAGTATTTATTTCATTTTTTGTCCAATGGTTTTCATAAATTTCAAACAGATGTTTTAACTTTTAAAACCTCTTTTAAATTTATTTTATAAAAATTTTAACATAATAGTAATCAGACTTTTTTTCTCAATTAATTGTCATTTTTTGATATTGGATTTTTTGTTACAATCGTCGTGGTTACAACAAAACTGTAACATTTTTGTCACAATTGTCACAACTGTCACAACAAAACTGTCACAACAAAAAAACCTAAAAACCTAAAAATGCTTGTAAAACTTCAAGTAAAAACCCAATAATGCTTGTAAAACTTCAACTAAAAACATAAAAAAGCTTGTAAAACTTCAAGTAAAAACGTAAAAATGCTTGTAAACCTTCAAGTAAAAACCTATAAATGCTTGTAAAACTTCAAGTAAAAAACATAAAAACCCTTGTAAAACTTCAAGTAAAAACTATGAAACTCAGCGTATAATAATATCAATATGTGTTAAATACACACACCAAATCATTTTCTTATCGCTGCATTAAGTCTGACAAAGTTGTTTTGTTCTGAGGTGATAAAAAATAAAAGTTACAACCATCACGACCATCGCTATCACATCGCTATGTAGAGTTAATTTTTGAAAAAGTTAAACTCCTTAAAACTTTTGCATACTAAATTTTATGTGTATATATATATATATATATATATATATATATATATATATATATATATATATATTTGAAAATGTCTGCTGACACCTCCTAAATGTGTTCTATATAATAAAATAATACTGGGTTTAAAAAATTTTTTAATAAAAATTTTTTTTTTTGAATAAAGCATACTTTTGGCAAACTTTATTTTGTTGATAATATTAGGAACCTGTTTGATGTTTAAGTGTCTTGTGGCATCCCTAAAAATATTTTTTATTCAAAATATCTTTAAAACCAACTCAAACTGTTTTTATATATTATATATATTATATATATATATAATTTTTTTATATATTGTTTTTATATACTATATATATATACATATATATATATATATATATATATATATATATATATATATATATATATATATATATATATATATATATATATATATATATATATATATATATATATATATATATATATATATATATATATATATATATATATATATATATATATATATATATATATATATATATATATATATATATAATGCGGTAGTGGTGTAGTGCTGTAGCGCTTGCTTCATAAGCGAGAGATTCCGAGATTTCGATCCCCACCACGTTTCTGGTAGTACCGTGCTCAACTTGTTTCTCTGCACAGTGGCCTTGTTTGTCAAGGTTCGTATTTCAAAGTGATAGAGTTGAGAGAGGGTTATAGCCACAATTAAGTAGCATCCTTGTCTGGAGTGGCCTTCTTGGCCTTGGGGAAGTAAATTAACAATATATATATGTATATATATATATATATATATATATATATATATATATATATATATATATATATATATATATATATATGTTTTAAAAAATCCTTATATATATATATGTCCTTTATGTCTTAAAAATACCTTTGTATTATGCTTTGATTGCTTGCAAATTTATATATTTGTTGCTTGCAACCTTGTGAAGATGAGTTTTTTTTTTTAATATTAAGGTTGTTTAATATACAATAAAACTAATTATTTATTTATATATTAATAATTTGCTTAATGATTAATTAAAAAAAAAAAGGTAAGCTAAAAACCAATGGCAAATTTAAAATAATAAATTATATTAAATTTAAATTTTTTTTTGTTCACATTTTAAAATAAAATAATAATTTATTTAATAATATATTAAAAATAGTAATTGATATTTTTAATTAAAAGAAAAGTTAAAAAAGTTTTAATATTTATAATTATTAAGAATAAAGTTCATAATTTAATCTTCTTCACTTAACTTTGTTTGTAGATTAAGGTTTGAATTAGGTGATAGCCATTTGTATTATCCACAAATATTTCTGGTCATTAAATGTTCGGTTTATTAAAAACCATGAACACTGTTTTATTAAAACCATCAATTTATCATATTGCAAAACTTAATAAAAAAGTCAAAACAATAAATTTACTACTGCAAAAATAAATACAGTCAAAACTTACAAATTTTCAATTATTGTTTATTTAAACACCAAGTAATTTTTAGATAATAAATAAATAAAAAAAGCTTAATAAATAATAATAATTAATAAATAAAAAAAGGAGGAAAACTTATAATTGTTAGCAAAATTTTTGCGCGTTAATTTAAAAAACCAATAAAAAATTATGCTAAAGCTATTTGCACATTGTATAATATATTAAAATTGATTTTGTTTAGGGAGAAACTTTGAGGAATAATTTATTTAAAAATTTAATTTTTTTTTAAATTTGAAATTAATTAATTTATAATAAAATTAATAATAAAAAAGATATACTTTAATATAAGTTATAATAATAAATAAGAGTTTTGAAATAACTATAAAAAGTTTAAATTAGTTTTTATATATTTTTAAACTCCTCTGTCTATAATTTTGTATACATATATGCAAAAAAGTTACGAGCATTTAATTTTTAAGGAAATATTGAATAAGATTTAAATAAAATATAAAAGTATTTTATATTTCATTTCATGATTTCATTCATTTAAAATATTTGATCACTAAATTCCTTTAGACTGTTGTGATTACCGGTTGGTTTTTTAATAATTATATCCTACTTTATTGTGCTTTATTTTTCTAGTTTTATCTGATGTTTTATAAAATGAATTAAAATAATAAAGTTTAAATCATAATCTATAATAATAATAAAAAATAATAATAACAATAATAATTATAAAAATAATAGTAATAACAATAATATGATTTTACAATAGGATTTTGTAACACAATTCAAAGTCAATATAAATATTTTTTACTGAATAACAGCTATTGAGTTTAGTAATCAAAACAGATTGTACAGTCTTTAAAAAGCTAAAAGTTTAAAGACCAGAAGCATTTCTAGATATCGCAATTTGCGATCACTTAATTTGAACCCTGCAATTATCATTTAATATTTAACTGAAGATAGTGTGATGATTAATTACACGATTTTGTGTGTAAATGTAAAAAATCACAACTTCCATTAATTTTTTTTTTTTTTTTGAATTTTTATTATTTATTTTAGATTTTTTTTTTTTTATAAGGTGGGTCAATTTTATGATATTGCTGCATTATATTTGGAAAATATACCAAATGCTTATGGTGAAAACACTGTGGAAAATCCAATTAAACTTTCTGTTAAAGGATTCGCAGAGGTTTTTATTTTTATTTTCAATTTTTTTATATGTTTTGTTTTCCCTTTATTCATTTTTAATGAGCATTTCAAAAAATCATAAAAATTGTTAAAAAGAATATTGCACTACACCAAACTTTTTAAAATTTATTTTATCATATATATTTAGATCACTTTTTTTATTGAAATGGTTGATTATTTTATAAATATTATTTTGTTTCACATTATTTCTTATTTTATATAAAAAGTTAATTTGTTACTCTTCTTCTTTGTAAAATTTTTTTTCTTATTTGAAAAGTTTAAAAATCACACTGAAATACTTCCAAGCGAGAAAGGATAGTAAGCAAGGATAGTAAGCGAGAGAGGATAGTAAGCAAGAGAGAGAAAGTAGAAAATAACTTTAAAATACCTCCAAGCAAGAGAGAGTAATTAGAAAATAACTTGAATAAAAGTCTTTATACTTTTTATTCTAATTTATTAAATATGTGTGTATCTATTATTTATTTTTTTTTAGAATACAAGACGTATTTAAAATTAAAGTCTTTTTAGTCATGTATTTTATTCGTATTTTACAAACTTTTTTACACTATAAATATATTGCACATTGAAAAGTTTTTTTTGTTTTTAAAATGAATAGTTAAAATTTTACATTTTATGTTGATTAAAATTGAAATTTAAATAGCTTTTTAAAAACTGTTATTTTAAGTTCTTTATTGTTATTGTTTTTTTTTTTTTTTTTTTTTTTTTTTTTTAAAAATATTTAAAAAATGATAATTATGTCAAGACATTAAAAACTCAAAGTTCAATAAGGAACTTTTTTATCTTCAAGATGCTCACAAAAACTTAATAATTAGATTTTTTTTATTACTATAAAATTACATAATACTTATTGAGGTAATATTTTATTTTAAATGCACATTATGTTAATTATTGTTTATGTAAGTAGAATACTCAGCCTAAGTAAGTAAAATGACTCAACCTAAAAAACATTAAATTTTGATGTTTTAAAAAGAATAATTTTATTTATGGATGGGCTTTATTTCATCTGTAAACTGACATAGGTGTGGAGGAAGGCGTGGACAATTGTCCGCCATTCCTGCCTCAGCCTGATACCACTTCTGCTTAATCACAAAAGTTATGTAGTACAACTTATGCATAAACAATTTGTAAACAAAGTGCAGGAAAGTAAACATTTTTAAAACAGTAGCTTTTTCAAATATTATTTTTGCTAAGTAATTGTTTCTATTTTTTTTAATTTTCTAGCAAATATCTTGTTCGAGGTTTTTTGATATTTCTTTATTAAAAAACCAAGAAAAACTTTATTATAAAAAAGCTTTTTAGCACTTGGACTTCATGCAAAATATGTATGTCAGATATTACTATTTTTTGTTAATTATTTATAAAAAAAGACTCAATTAGATTCAAAACATTTTATATTTCATATTTAGATTTTAGTAAATGATTTGGCACTTTACTCAATATTGCAAATTATTGGTACACTATTTGAATTAATAATGAAATCAAAAAAAGATAATTATAAGAAAAAAAGTATTTTCAGTTTTCAAAAGTTTCTGATAGGTTTCTTAAACACTTTTTATTCATACCTTTTATTTTTTTTAAGCACCTATTTTTAATTTTTTTTTTCATTATTATTATTTGATTTATTTATATTTAAAAAAAAATATAAAAAGGTGATACATGTAATATCAAAATTACTTGTTTATTACACCAAGAAAAACAAGTTAGTATAGTGCGCAGTGGTGTTTAGCATTGTACTTTTAATTTTGTGATTAGCATTAATTTTGTGATTAGCATGATTAGCTTTTTAATTTGAATTTTGATAGCATTAATGGTGATTAGCATTGTATTTTTTTAATTTTGATTTTAACAAAGACAAGATGGATGTATAAACAATATAATGAGGAAGAGAATTCCATATCTTAATAACTTTTTCGTAAAAATAAAATCTTAGTGTATTGCTATAACAATTGGTACATGGAATTTTAGAGCATGACACTTTGTAGAATAGTGTAAAGCTGTAAATGTGAAAAATTCAGAAAAAGATTGACATGGTTGTGTATAATATTGTATATCATTATTGTGTATAATATTGTATATCATTGTAAGGACAAAAGTGTAAACTTTCAATAAAAAACCAGTTATTGTAAAACCTTATATCCGAAGACACAACCATACCAGTATGTGGAATAGATTTAATAGATATGTTCATTGAGTATTAATGTAATGGTAAAAGACTGTTACCACAGAATGTAGGTGAAAACATTTTTGAATGCTATATTAAATTCCCAAATATTAAACATTATGAAAATTTTAAGGTTTTAATGAGGTGTGTGTTGTTTCTATTGTCTCTTGCTTGATAAAATTTGCTGTGGTCCACAAACCAGCTTAATATCTCAATCACAACCAATACACAAGGTTACATCATTTATAAAAACCAAAACAAAATGGGGCGTAAGACAGTCTCTTATTATAAGGTATTCCACTCTTTAAAATTATTTTGTTTGATACGAGTTACCAGCACAGATTTATTGAGATTTTTTAAAAAGTTTTAATATTTTGTAAGTTTTTTGTTGTTACAAAAAATTATTAGGTTATTATTAATAATTATTTTTATTTTTTATTATCAAATATAATTTTGTTAAATTTAGACTGTGACAGTATTACCAGAACCACCATTAATAATTTTTTCTGGAAAATTATTCATTGGAGTAAACTACAAGCAAACCATCAAGGTTTTTTTTTCAATTCATTTTATATATCATAATAAATATATATGATAATTAATAATAATTTATATATATATATATATATATATATATATATATATATATATATATATATATATATATATATATATATATATATATATATATGTATATATATATATATATATATATATATATATATATATATATATATATATATATATATATATATATATATATATGATTTTTAACATATTTTTAGAGTATAGGGGAGAGCTGCCTTAATAAGAACAAATTGTTAACCAAAGATATCTTAACTATGAAAACATATTATGTATAAAAGTTTCAACTGTTATGATGTTTTCTTAATTTATTAAAAATCACTAAATATTATTGTTAAGGTTTATGGTTGTTACTAAATATTTTAAAATTGCGTTCCATTAAATGGAACATTCCAATTAAAGTTCCAATGGCATCTCACACACTACTTGACAAAATAAAAAGTGACGTGCATAATTTAAAAAATTCTGAAATGTATTAAAATAATTTTTTTATCAACTTTAACTTTTTATATTTATTAGTTTTTTATTTAAAAATCTCTTTTTTTTTTCAAGTTTTCTAGATCTAAACAATGTTTTGAGTAAATATAAATATACAATAATTTAATAAAAATAAATAAATTTAATAAAATCATTAAAATTCAATTTTATTGGTGTTAAAAGGTTTTGCATTTAAATAGTTCAAAAGTTGTAAGTAATTAAAGTATTTTTATTGTTATTTAAAATTTTTAAAGCATTAGAAACCGTCTTTAAATTTATGATCACTGCCATAAATGATTTAGGTTACTTTTCATTTGACTATTCACATTAGTTTTTAAAATTGTTTTTAATGTTTCTGTGACTTTTTCTTGTTTTTAAGTTGAAAAACTTGAGTCTGTGTAAAACATCATTCCAGTGGAAGAAATTTGTCTCAAAAGAATGTATTATCAATGTGTTACCAGAAAAACAAGATATAGGTAAACATATAACTATTTGAAATATTCCAATGAAATAAAATTGTTTTAAACGAAATTTTTAAAATACTTTTAGGTAGTAATGAGAGTGTTGAGTGTTTTGTATCTATTGAAGGAATTATCCCATCAAACATAAAATGTGATATAAAATATGAAGTTCCATTTTCAATGGCTGATCAATATTTACGAGTTGAAGGAACCTTTCATGTTTGTACATATGTTTTAACATTTTCTTATATATAAATATATGTAAATTTTTTTTTCAGTAAAAACACTTATTATTTATTATTTTCCACTATTTTCTTATTTAAAAACACAATATATATTTAATATATACATAAATATATATGTATATCAGGGTTTCCACTCTGCTGGAAAAACTGGAAAAAAAGCTGTTTTTAAAAAACATGCTGGAGAAACTGAAAAATGCTTTGGGCAACATTGATGCTGGAAAAACTGGAAAGTTGTTTTATTTAAATTTGCTGTTTTCTTTCTTTCACTTTTCTTAATTCTATATTGTGCTTTGCTCTTTTTGCCACGCAAAAGGAGCAAAGCACAGTATAGAGTTAAGAAAAGTGAAAGGTTTCTTTGCAAAACCATTAGAGAAAAAATATTTTACCATCTGTCTTTTCTGACTCTAATGAGTGAATTACAGAAAAACAAAAGGCATTAGACTTGTGTGTAAAAAAAACAAAAGACATTAGACTTGCGTGTAAAAAAAACTACTGTTTTTTGATGCACAAAAGAAATGTTACAAAGACTAAAGTTATCTGGTAGCTTTAGAATATGGATAGTGGAATGTGGATAGTGGATTTTCTATATGTTTAAAAGATGACTTGAGCTATATTTTTACAGTTATGTTTCCAGACAAGTGTCAAAGCTTTACAGTTTCAGAGTGTTGTACTAGTTAAATCACAGTTCACATCCATATCTATATACCCAGACTTCTGAAATGAATTTTATATTAGATTCTGGGATGTTTGTAGAAACCATGTAAATATTGGTTATTTTGGATCAAGTTTCTTAGGTTAATCAATACATTAGGACTTATTGGAAGTAACAAAGCTATACCAAATATAAATAGATGGTCCAAATGTCAATATAAAATTTTTCGATGAATTCAGATTAAGACTATATTACATTTTCTTATTAACATCGGAACTTGCAGTTTGCACATTCCCCATGGCAGTTCAAAAACTGGAGAGGCTGTCACAGAATGGAATCTAAAAAAGTTTTGAATGCTGTTTATTTAATTTTACATGATAATCGTGCAAGAAGAGATGACTTTAACTCTGTTACTCGTTCTTTTGTTTATCTTTTTGTTTAACTTTTGCTCAAAAAGGTATTTACTTTTACTGTACTAGCTCCATGGAAAACATTAAATCACATTCTTGAGACAATCAATTTTTTACAAAATATTCAATTTTTTACATAATATTCAGGACAATTTTTTCACATAAAATTCAGTTACTGGCAATTATAGTAAGACAGACAACATTCATTGTAAAACATCTGACTTGCTAGCTGATACCAAAGTATTGAGAGAAGAATGAATTAAAGCTAGGCAACATTAAAAAGATCACTTAATGTTTTCTAAGTTACATTTCTTTGCAAGAAATTTAAAATATGTTGGAACCTTTTCTAAATAAACTATCCATTTTTATTATCCATATTATGGATAATAAAACAGACTATCCAATGGTTCCATTTCTATACATTAATGTAATGGAAATAATAATAAAGTTGCTTGAAGTTATTGCAAAACCGTATGTTCTTGAAAAATGCAGAAGCTGTAAAGTGTTGAAGTCTGTAAAGTGTTGAAAGATCTTCTTTAACTTATAATCTGCTACATGGCGTATATATCTTCTTTAACTTATAATCTGCTACATGGCGTATATATCTTCTTTAACTTATAATCTGCTACATGGTGTATTCTTTTTCAGATAATGCAGTTCTATAAAGAACTGCATTATCTGAAAAAGAATAATTTGATAACATTGCTTCAAAGCAAAGAGTTCTTTAAGTTGGCCAAAAAATTTGTTGTTTCAATGGTGAAAAACTTTGGTGACAAATCTTTTTTTTTTTTTTTTTTTTTTTTTTTTTTACATCTTCGCTTCCAACAAGGCTGCAAGCAACCACTGTAAGAGTTGGAAGTTACTGGAAGAGAAAAGATGAAGTTTATGCAAGATAATGATTGACAGACAACTTAAAAGATTGCAAATTATATGAATCAGGAAAGCAAGATGAAGGAAGCAAATTCCAAAGAACTGATGTTCGAAGAAAAAAATTAGACAAATAAGAGTTTTTGGAGAACTTAGGAACAGTCACAGAAAAGATGAGAATTAATTGAATGACAAGTTCTTTAATGTAAATTAAAAGGAGTATATGGCCAAGGATTGAACCTTGGGGAACCCCTGAAGTTACAGGATATCAAGAAGAGTGCTGTCCATTGAGGACAACTTTTATACTATGAAAGAAAAGGAAGGACTCAATAATCTTAAAGATGTTACCAGATATATTGTTAGAAGAAAGTTTATGGAGAAGACCAGCATGCCAAACTTTATCAAAAGCTTTAAAAATATCAATAGCCTTAATCTCTCCACCTTTATCTAATGCACGATAAAACCTATTGTTTATTACTGTTAGCAAATCAGCTGTAGAACGAGAAGATCGAAATCGGTATTGATGATCAGAAAGTAAGTTATTAGATTCAAGAGGAGAGACTAAGTTTGTTAATTAAAGATTCAAAATGGTTTTCCTCGCAGCACAATGTGAGGAAAACCATGGAGAAGAGTGAGGCTTGACCTGGAATTGTCAAGACCGAATAAAAGATTCCATGCCAGCCTGAATCTACGAAGATATGTAAGAAGCACATTTGTCAGCAGGAAGACAAAAGATTTCTACCCAAGGGCCATCACAAAGAAAGTCACAGAAAGAGTCCCAGTCAGCTTTAAGGTAGTTGTATGAGGTACAATGATAGGGGGATTCTGACAAAGAAGAAAAATGAGATAATAGTTTTAGAGAGATCAAGCCATGATCAGAAGCACCTACGGGTGAATGTGAAGAAACTGAGTACTGACTAGAGTCAGAAACAAGTTAATAGGTCAGGGTTAGGGTTAGAGTTTTATTATTTATTGAGAGCATCTAGTAATTTTGACTTTTTTGATGTCTTGATGGAGTCAGCTAAACAAAAATTGGCTATCATTTAAAAACTTTACTTAGGTACTTCATGAGTTTTAGGATTTTATTACCACAGCAATATGATCTTGTGTGAAAACCAAAGTCATAAAGCCAGAATCTTTTAGTTCATCAATTTTATATTTTCAACGTGCTTGTGACAGCAATTAGATCGACTTGTTTTTTTGTCATTAGATTAATTTTAGCACTTAGTTATGTCCATGGTAGTAAGCAACTAGGGTTGATATTTGACCTGGGTCGGGGCCAGGTTTGATAAAATAAAGCTGGGGCTGGGGTCAGTAGTGAAAGATAATCCAAGAAGTCATAAAGTACAGGACTCAGTAAAAATGTTGAATAAGTTTTTTAATTCAAACTTTTTTTGAATAAATTAAATGTTGTTTGTCTTTTAAAGGGGCCGAGCGTTTCATTTGTTGAAGATTTCTTAGATTTTGAACTTTTGAGGATTGGAACCTACATTAATAAATGTGCCACTCTGATAAATTATTCACCTATTCCTGCTGAATGGAAGTTAATTAAAGTGGTATGTTTTTATTTTAACAAAGTATATTTGAATAGTATAAAATACAAGAAACAAAGTGTATATTTTTATTCAACAATATTTATATATTTAAATAGTATAAAATATAAAAAACATCGTAGTATGTTTTTATTCAACTATATATATATGAATAATATAAAATCTAAGAAACTATGTTGTATGTTTTTATTCAATAAAATTTATATATTTGAATAGTAAAAAATGAAAAAAACAAAATAAAAATTTATACTTATTGTTTAATGAATAAACAATAATTTTTGGTTTTATTATTAAATAAGAGTAATTAAAAATATAAATTATTTTACTTTTTTTTTTTAATAGTTTTAAAAAATATTTTTTCTCCTTTCTGCAATTTTTAGAAAATTATTAAGTTTGGCAACAATAAAAAGATTTTTTTATTTTACTTAGTTCACTTTAGTTTATATTTTACCTTAGTTGACTTTTTTAATTATATTTTCTCTAGCTTTGTGCACAAATATGTTTGCAAAAATGATAATTAAGGTACCTGACAGTTGTGGCAATTGAGATAAATGCAATTGAAATAAAGTTTTATTACTATTATGTTATATTGTTTGATATTTTAATGCAACAAGAATTTCATGATATTTATCACATAACAGTAGTTCAAAATATTTATACTAATCATAGTTTCAGTGTATTTATAGCTTAATAATAATTTCAGAATATTTATAACATTTTTAAAATATTATGATAATAATTGATTTAATAATTTTAGAATATTAATGGTAATAATTCCTCTGAAATTATTTAAAAAATTTAACATAAGTGTAATAATATTGAAATTAACAATTTAGTATTATTAAAAGTAACAAATTATTGTTACTTTTAATAATGCTAAATGTAACATTAAAATTACTATTAGTTTTAATAATTTATTACAATTAGTGTAATAAAATTTTTAAAACAAGAAGGGAATATGAATTTAATTATATTATTAAAAAAAAAGAAGGGGGTTATGAGATTAAAAATCTTATTAAAAGAAGAAGGGGATATGAGATTAGCAATACTATTAAATGGAGAAGGAGGATGGGGTGGAGTAGGGTGTTGGTAATACCATTGGGGTAACGAAAGTGGTTGTAGATAAAGTTATGAAAAATATGATTAGGTAATGCATTGTGTAGAATTTTTTTATTTATTTCTATATTTATTAGGATGAAGATCTGCCTTTAGCATTTTTTCCTGAAGAAGGGAAAATTAAACCTAACGGAAAGCAAAAAATTGCTTTTCATTTATCTCCTCAATTTGCATCTTTTATTGATTCATATATTAGTTGCAATGTTAATAATGGTTTACCATGGTAATTTTATTTTTAATGCTTATTTAAAGTTTTGTTTTAGTTCTTTTTAAAATGTTTTTATTGCTTATAATGCTCTAAAGTATGATCGAAATTTCTTGTTTATTTTTAGTTATCTTCCAATACAAGCACATGTTCAAAGACCGTACATCTACACCAATCAATGCTTAATGGTTTTGGACACATTGTTTGTTGGTGTTCCAACTCAGACAATTGTTACCATTGTTAACTCCACTTTTTTAACTTCATCTTATGAATGGGTATTTATTTCTAAAACCTGTTTTTTAGCCATAAAATGTTTTTTTAATAATATTTTTATATATTACTTTTAACTGTAGTATTTTGATTTGAACTTGTAAGTATTTTATTTGCTTGTTTAAATTAACAAAATTTATTTTGTTGCAGCTTTTTTGTTTTAGAATTTTATAAAAACTCATGGAGTAGATGTTATTTTTAAACCAAGGGTTGGAGAACTAGCATCTTATGAAGAAGCTAGTGTTGCTGTAACAATCATATGCTTGCAAACTGTAAATACATTTCATATTTATATCTTAAAATCTTCTGATATGTAAGCTTTTGATAACTAAGAAGTAACTTTAACATCAGTTTTTTAACATCAGTTTTTTATCTTAAACTGTTTCTTTGTGATTTTTAAAATCTTATTAATTGCTAAAAATTTCTTCAAATAAAATTTAAGATATTGACATAATACTAATCACTATTGACCCAAAAAGTGAAAGTACTTGTTACCATGACCACTGACATCATGACCATTAAAAATCCTTTTATGGGAATGATATTACTATAATCTTACTAATATTATTATTTACTGGAATATAAGTCCAAAATTACACTGTTTTCAAGGATAAAATCTGATTACAAATTTTGCATAAAAACATAAAAAACATAATTTATATATACTTATATAAATATATATATATATATATATATATATATATATATATATATATATATATATATATATATATATATATATATGGGGAGGAGAGAGAAGTATTAAAAAACTTATTATTTTTTATTTATTTCATTTTTTATCACATTTATTTTCTATTAAGCATAATTATTGCTAGAGGATTTTAAAAATTTTTTGAGTTTTTTGGTTTTTGACTTATCAACTGTTAATGTTTGTCCTATTATAAATAGGTTCTATTTAATATTGTTTAGTTTGCTCAATTCTCAATTCAAAACACAAATTTTCACATCCAGTCTTACCAACCCAAGAACCTGAGGCAAACAAAACACAAATAAATAAAGGTTATAAATAAAGGTAATCTCAAACGTTCTTCCAAAGTGTGATCTTTACTCACAAGTCAACTTTGCAAAAGAATTTAGTAGAATGTCAAAGCATGAAGAGTTTTTGCAAAGTTTGGATCTCTTAGGTATTTTGATCAGGAGAGATTTAAAAGTGTTTAGTATGGTTGGTGCAAACATCATGAAGCCAAGTGCATTCTAGAATTCAGTTTAATCATCAATATCTCTGATAAATTTTTTGTCCTTGATGTGCTTCAAGTAATGGAGCTCCATCTGTTGCTTGCAGTTGTAAATCATCTCCTACAATTTCTCTCCAAGATTTACAAATATTTTTGAATGACTAGCTTTTTTTTTTATAAACAATCAGTGGTTATTTTATGGTAGATAACTTGCTGGAAATGAGTACATAAAGCTATTAAATTATTGAATGTGGATGTCTTGGTGAGATTAGCCTTGCAATGTTTCGTTTTTCCAGATGTTTTCTTTATTGACACATAATTAAAGTTCAATGATGAAAAAAAATACTAGTTTAGGGTCTCCTATTTAAAACTTCAGGATTCCATTCTAAAATTTTATGCTGTTATCCACCATATTTCATAATTAATCCGAGACCACAATAGCTCTTTTGAATTTATTTAGAGCAAGTACCTGGAGCACTTTATTATCTTTTAGATCTGGGATTCAGATCCAAGTGACAACCAATAATAGTACTATCATTCCCTTAAAAATTTTTCTTGGGTCATGGCATAGCCTAATTTTTTTGAACAACATATAATTAACTACTAAAATCATTTGTAATGATACCTAATAAAAAGATTCATTTATCTTAAATGTTTTATTTCAAATTGGTTTCTTGCTAAGCATGTTGATACTACTTTAACATCCTAGTTTAGTCTTAATTCTAGTAGTCTTGATCCTAGTTTAGTCTTTATTCTAGTAGTCTTGATTTTAGTTTAGTCTTTATTCTAGTAGTCTTGATTTTAGTTTAGTCTTTATTCTAGTAGTCTTGATTTTAGTTTAGTCTTAATTCTAGTAGTCTTGATTTTAGTTTAGTCTTTATTCTAGTAGTCTTGATTTTAGTTTAGTCTTTATTCTAGTAGTCTTGATTTTAGTTTAGTCTTTATTCTAGTAGTCTTGATTTTAGTTTAGTCTTTATTCTAGTAGTCTTGATTTTAGTTTAGTCTTAATTCTAGTAGTCTTGATCCTAGTTTAGTCTTTATTCTAGTAGTCTTGATTTTAGTTTAGTCTTTATTCTAGTAGTCTTGATTTTAGTTTAGTCTTTATTCTAGTAGTCTTGATTTTAGTTTAGTCTTTATTCTAGTAGTCTTGATTTTAGTTTAGTCTTTATTCTAGTAGTCTTGATTTTAGTTTAGTCTTTATTCTAGTAGTCTTGATTTTAGTTTAGTCTTTATTCTAGTAGTCTTGATTTTAGTTTAGTCTTTATTCTAGTAGTCTTGATTTTAGTTTAGTCTTTATTCTAGTAGTCTTGATTTTAGTTTAGTCTTTGTTCTAGTAGTCTTGATTTTAGTTTAGTCTTTATTCTAGTAGTCTTGATCTTAATCCTTCCTTAATACACAAATTTAGATAATCATACAACTTAGGTTAATAAAATGTCAACATTTTTGAATTGCTTAGAACAGACTGCAGATTAAGATAATGATATTTCCTGAGTGACTGATTGGGTTTTGCAATAGTTATAATAATAATAAACTATCATGCTTATGTTTGGTAATTCAGTGCAAAAATATCTTTGAATTGAAAATTTTTTTGTTAACTTTTTCTTAACTTGTAACTCTAACAAACACTAAAACAACGAACGAGGATTCTACACAAAGAAACTTTTTTATCCTGCTCAAGTTAAATGTTACTCTTTAACTGTTATCTTTATATTCTCAAAATATTTTTTATTACATACATACATACATACATACATACATACATACATACATACATACATACATACATACATACATAGATATATATATATATATATATATATATATATATATATATATATATATATATATATATATATATATATATATATATATATATATATATATATATATATATATATATATATATATATATATATATATATATATTAGTTATATGCATATTTAAGTTTTGTTTCAAAACAATCTTCTAGGGAGAACATGAAATAATGTTGTTTTGCAATGTACCAGATATGTTGGACCCTGTGGTTGTTAATATATCTGTTTCAGTAAAGGGATTACAAGTTGATGTTTTAGTTCCTCATATTAAAGATCTACAAAGGTAAGTAAAAAAGTGTAAAGTTTATTAAGATGTATGTTTAACAAGAACTATTGATTACGACTTACTTACAGTGGTTGTTGATTACTTACTACTGTTTAATTGTCTGTATTATACTAATATATTCCAAGGAATTTTTTAAATGTGCTTGATTGTTCAAACAATTTTTTAGAAAAAGAATTTAATTGATGTTTTAAAACTTTAAAACATCAAATAATACAAATTGTCTTGATAGTAAATAATTTGTTTGAAATTTTTCGCTGGATTATTAACACCGACATTATCAACATATAATATAATTTCAAAAATTGTGACCATTAAAAAAAAAAAATTTTTAAGTTTGATGTCAGCTTTATATTGGTTTTTCTTTCATAAATATGAAAAAAATGAAGACTGAAAATTTGTTTTAATATATTGTTCATTGTCTAATTTTATACTACTGTACATTGGAGAACATTGATGTTTTTGATCTCCAAGGTTTTACAGACTTTTTTATCAATTTTTTTAGTCTCCACTCTAAGTGTTTTTTGTAATGAATGGAATCAAGCAAAAACACATAGAGAGGAGGCTAAAAAATTAGATAAAAAAGTCTGTAAGGGCTTGGATGTTTTCTTTTACAAGTATGAAGTAACTTGATCCAGCGTTTGTGGAGGGCCCTATAAATGTAAAATAGTACTCCATTGTTTTATAAACAGTTCTAAAAAGTCAATTTTTAAAAGGTTTTTGTAAATATAATATTAGGATATTCAATTTCGATACAAAGCCATTGTTTATTGACGCCTAAGAATGACATTTAAAGGATATATTATCTGGAAATCTGAAATGCGATACAGCTGTTGGATGCATTATTTGGTTTATAAATACTAAATAAATAAAAATAATTTATTTGGCTTTTGAGTAAAAATCTGCCATTTCTCTTTTTTTACTTTTTGTTTACTTCTTTAATGATGTTCATAATTAGTATAAAGGTAAACCATGGGGGGCCTTGATACAAAATTCTAATTTTACTTTAAATAGTTCCTCAAGTTTAATCTGTTATATTTTGGTATTTGATAGATTTAATTTTGTACGTATAAATTTATCAATTACCAATTGTAAAAAAATCTAAATTTTAATTTTTAGTGATTTAGACAATGTTCATGATTCAAGTAAATTGGATTTTGGAATGAATGTACCCCTTGGAGAGGTTCGAAAATCATATTTTATTTTAGAAAATAAGTCAGCCATCAAAACAACATTTAGTATGCAAGCAGAGAATTACTATCCTACTGAAATTTTTGGTATGCTTTGTTTTATTCTAATCTCTAGTGAACCTTGTGTGGTTGTGTGATGAATTTTGGGTGGTTATGTGGTGAACTTTGTGTGATTATATGATGAACTTTGTGTGGTTATGTGGTGAACTTTGTGTTATGTGATGAATTTTGTGTATTGACTATAAATCTATTTTATAAGAATGTAATAGATAAAGGCATAATGTATGTATGTAGTAGTTGACGTGTATGTATATAGGGGTTGGCGTGTATGTATGTAGTGGTTGTTGTGTATGTATATAGTGGTTGATATGTATGTATGTAGTGGTTGATGTGTATGTAAATAGTGGTTGTTGTGTATGTATGTAATGGTTGTTGTGTATGTATGTAGTAGTTGACATTTTTTTAAGTATATGATGATTGATGCATTATATACATATTTTATTGATATTTGTGTTATGTATGTGTGTGATATTGGATAAACAAATGATTTTGCTGAGTCGTGTATGTATGTGGTTGTTATGTAATAAAATTTACTTATAATTGTTGACCTAAAACTGTAATTTTTGCTAAATTTATTTTTGAGTATTTTGTTAAACTGATTTTTTGTTTATTATTTTTAGAATCACAACAGAGGTAAAAAAAAAGTTTTTTATCGTGTAATTTTAGTTTTCACTTTTTTCTTTGCTTAAGTTACTAATTGGCCAGGAGAAGTGTGTCCAGGAGTTGATTTGACCAGGATCAGTTTTTATAAATGTTTATGTTTTTAGAAACCAAATTTTTGTTTAATGAAAGTGTAGCATGTACTAATGAAGTACACTTTCAAATTTATTATGTTCATTTTATTGTTTTCATGATTATTTAAAATAACTAGTAACTAGGTAGTAAAATCAGTATGATCCACCTGATCAAACCTTACAATACTTGTTTATCTTAATTCAAGTAGCATTCACAAATTAACATTTTTATTTTAGCCAAATAAATGCTTTGTTGAAAACACATAAAGTTGATGCAACTAAAATTGAAATAAATCAAGGTATTATTGTGCAACAAGATATTTTATTTATAAATTGAACATATTTAAGGTTGAAAATTAAAATGTTCTCTTCACTGTTCATTAAAGAGATTGTATCATATCATCCTTTCAAAAATTAAAAAAACATTTTAGTAAAAGAAAATCTGTAAACTTGGTCCCTTAATTTGTTCTTATTTAATATTTTAATTGTTCTTTTGGGAATTTCATTTCTAAATATATTTCCATACGATTCAGACAGTTTGTTTCATATTATAAATGATATGCTTCTTGTTAAAGTGCTCCTGACGATGAATGGTATTATTTTTGCAAACATTATTGCTTTTATAAACAATCACATTTTTAGCATGTTTTTTTAATTTTTGCTTTTAGCATTTTTTTTCAGCATGTTTTTTTTTTTTTTTTTTGCTTGATGATTTTTACAAATTTTAATTTCTTCATCAGAGATTATTAAAAATAAGTAGTATGAGAATTGACTTTGATAAAGTTTTATAAAAAATGGCTTGCTATTCTTTTATTTGATTTGGGTAAACAGCTCAAAATATTTTTAAGCCTTTCCTTCCTTTACAACTTTTTATCCATGATATATATATATATATATATATATATATATATATATATATATATATATATATATATATATATATATATATATATATATATATATATATTAGGGTGGTTCTAAAAACAGTTTTATTTTGAAAATGAATGCTGGCACAACCTGAATATGCTGTATATAACAAAAAAATGCTGAACTTAATAATTTTTTTAGTAAAATATATTTTAAGGGGTTGCTACTGATCTTCGAACATTAAATAGGTCCCTAATATTATAAAAAAAAAAGTTCTTAAAAGTATGTCATGTTGGGTCTCAAACGAAGCGAAATTATATAAAAATTTCAAAAATATTAATCATTTTATAATTAATTTTTTATTTTAGATTTTAGTGAACAGAAAATTACATTTTTTAACTAAAAACGATTAATAGAGAAGATTAAGAAGATTTTTTTATTATGATTTTTTTTATCAATGTTTTTTTATAAAATGAATATTATTTTTGAAATTTTGATATATTTTTACCTTGTTTGAGACCTACTTTTGAAAAAAAAAAATATAATAATGTTAGGTACCTATTTAATGTTTGAAGGTCGGTAGCAACCCCTTAAAATAATTTTTATTCAAAAAATTTTTAAATCCAGAATTTTTTTATTATATACAACAAATTCAGAGGGTGCCAGCAGTCATTTATAAAAAAAGTTGTTTTAAGAACCAGTCTAATATATATATATATATATATATATATATATATATATATATATATATATATATATATATATATATATATATATATATATATATATATATATATATATAAATTTGGCGGTAGAGGGTGATAATAGAAGGTGACAGGCAATGCTGCATTTGTGGCTACAGCGCTTTCAGGCATATAAATAGTTGTTGCTCTTCTATTCTTAATAGAAGTTAAAACAAACCATATCTACAGTAGAACAATACATATCTACAGTAAAACAATAAGGTAAACTGGGTAAAGTGAACTGTTTTTGATATTTAAAGGAAATATTTTTAAAATAAAAGCCAAAACATTTTGCAGTTTTCAAAATTTATACCATTTAAAGTATTAGGTACAATATAAAACAAAATACTAAGATTAAAAATTATTATTACAATATTAAATATATATTCAAAAAAAACATGTCCACTAGTTCACTTTACCTCCACATTGGGGTAAAGTGAACTACTTCATCTTTAACTCTTTTGTGTTTGTTATTTCTGATAAATTAGTTTTTTTATTTTGTATTTTGCCTTGCTGCTTGATCTTTATTTTAAAGCATTCATTTTCTTCATCGTTTAATCTTTTAAATGCATCTTCTAATGTAAGACACTCACCTCCATAACGTCTTTTTATTTTTTTTTGTAGGTCGTTTGTAGTATGAACGTGTGGCCATTAACTGTGCTTTCACTATTTCTCTTATGATTTTCCAGTAAAACAATCGTTTGATATTGATAGTTGATTTATTTTTTTATTGTTTAAGTCTTTTCCTACTGATATTATAGTTTTTTGTGCATTGTATTTATTTGTTGATTCAATAAAAGAAATTTCGCAAGTATCGCTCTGATCATTAAGATTGGTGACTAAAATGATGTTTTGAGGGACGTTAATATTATAATTATTTGTTTTCCGAGAAAAAGGGTGTTCATAGATTTCAGAAGGATTTAACTTGTCAGATGCTATAGCAGATGGATTAAAGGGAAAAATTCCAGTTTTGGCAAACGATTGTACTAAATGAGCTGGCTTAAAGGAGGTATCATAAAGTTTTTTTAATAAAGATGGAAAAACAGATTTCCCAACCACCTTCAGACTTGACTCGGTATACCAATTGGCCAGAATTTCATGCCATACATGTTTAACTTGGCAAAAGACTCCTACATCAAGTGGCTAAAGCAAATGCGAACAGTGTGTTAGCAAACACAAAATAGTTATATGATTTTCAACAGCTTTTTTAACAGTTTCTAAAGAAATATGACTCATGTGACCATCAAAGATAAGCAAAACAGGCTTGGGTGTGTCTTTCAACCATAAAACAAGATGGTTAAAGTATTTAGTGAAAACTTCTGTTTCCATCTAACCATTTTTTGTCACCCCATATAAGGAACCCTTTGGTCCACCAGTCATCCACTCTTTATACAAATTCTTACCACCAAATAAAGTAAATAAAAGAAAATTTCTTCCTGCAGCTGATATTGTTGCAAGTACAGTAAACTGCTCTTTTCCTAATCCAGGAGCAATAGTTACAGGGTTTTTAATACCTCTTTTGCAAATAATTTTTTTATTTATTGAGTTAGTGCAAAACCCACTTTCATCGCAGTTTAGTATTTGGACAGATCGATTCATAATGTCACATTTTTCCAATGTAGCTTTAAGTAATGAAAACTAAGCATCAATTACAGTTTTGTTACAAGCATAGGCTCTTGGTAATGTCAAAAGCTCTGGAGTTCTTTTAGATATTTCTTTCTGCCAACGATTTAAATAATTACAAAACCACTAATCACCAGCAACACCATTCACAAATTTTTCTGAAATCCATTTATTTCAATATACATTTGAACAAGTTTCATAAATTGTTTTTTATCTAATCCAAATCCAAAATCAGAAAATCCAGATAAAAGTGAAACAAGATCTTTTTCAGCATCAGCAGATAATCGGTTTGGTTGCCCTTCACCAACTTTTGAGCATTTTATGCTTAGAAGATGTCTTGCAATTGTACTTTTTGGAAAACCATATTTTTTTGATGCAGCATACAAAGACATTTCTTTATTTTTAACTTTCAAAATGGCATTTTGCAACAAATTAGGTGCATATGTTTTTCTTCAAGATTCTTTTTTCTTAATATAGTTTCTTGGCATTATTTCAATATATTATATTTCTGAAAATAATTTTAAGAATATTTAAAAAAAAAAGACTTAGTTTAAGAGTAAACAATTTAGTTAAGTAATTACGATGTATATATTCTACTAAAATACTGTACTGTATATGTTCTACTAAAAATATTTGATGGAAAAACATAACAAAAAGACTAGTTCACTTTACCCCCAATAAGCAGAAAAACAAGGGGTAAAGTGAACTAAATTGATTTACAAACTAAAAGCTTAACTTTTTTATATTATGATAAAAACTACAACTTTTTTTAAGCAGCATTATATTATCTTTAAAATGTATATAAATTATATAACTGATATTCACATTAATAACAACAAATCATGAATTTACTAAAACCTATCGCAAAGTTTGAGATAGTAATTTTAAAACTTCCGCCAAACTCGCTTTTTAAAATGGCTATTACATCAAAACAAAGGCTATATTTTATTAATTTTTTTATTTAAAAATTTTAAAATGTTGTATTAAGCAAAAATAATGCTAAATTACTTAACAAAATGTTTTTTAAACATGATAACTTTTTAATTTAAAAAATAGTTCACTTTACCCCTAGTTCACTTTACCCCAGTTTACCCTACATATCTACAGTAAAACAATACATATCTACAGTAAAACAATACATATCTACAGTAAAACAATACATATCTATATTAAAACAATACATATCTACTGTAGAAACTAATTATCTGTTGTTTTTGTTAATTTATTGATTTAATAAAAATCAAAATATTGACAATTAATTTTTGTAACGTGACTTTTTAGCACTAAAGTTTTGTTCGCTTTGAGACACTCTATACCTATCGTTGCTTGAAATCTTCATTGTTTATTTTAAACTAATCATATGAATAGTTTTAAACTTATCATATGGATAGTTTAAATAAATCCAAAACTAGTTCTGGTTATGTGATAAAAAAAAAAGTGTCTGACAGTTTTTTTCAGAGAAAGTAAATAATTAAGTGTTCTTTTTTAGTTGGCGCCCCTAGGCATTTACCTAGATTTGCCTAACAGCCAAAATAAGTGTTGGACATTGCCGCTCCTTGGACTATTCTTGAGACCTTCTAAAGGAGGGCAACAAATGATTTTTTCATTTTTTTCAGTAAAAATGAACAATGTTTGGTTGTCCCCATAAATCAGGTCTCAAAAACAGTCTGGGGGCGCTAATGTCTGACACTTCTTTAGACCCCTGCTTATGGCAAATGCATCTAGGGTCGCAAGGCAGTATATAATATTGTTATTACATTTTCCATTATTAAATTTTTAGTGTATATAAAGTTGATTCATAAATAAATTTTTTATTATTATTGTATGACAATTGTTATTATTAGTAAGTTGTTTTCTTTTTTAGTTTTATATCCATCTCAGTTTTAAAAGTAAATTTAATATTAAGTAAGGTTGCTAAAGTGCAGCTACTGCTACTACTGCAAATATTATTTACTAAAGTGACCATTGACCACTACTGTGGCCTGTTTGATAGAACAATTTAAAAAGTCTAACTTGTGTTTTATTGTGTCCACTTGGCTACTACTGCAGCCTGTTGGTTAGGGCAATATGAAAAGTCCAACTTGTGTTTTTTAATACAGGTTAGCTAAGGTATTATCTCCTGTTGTACAGTTGGAAAGTATGAAAAGTCAATTGAGTGCTGTTATTTTTTGGCAGGATAGCTCATAATAAGTTCACATATTATCTTAGTTTATGTTAAGTTCAAAATAAATAAATCAATTTCATGCAACTTTACCATGTTTTAAATAACTTTGTCTAGACATTTGTAATGAAGCATTGGCGAATAAGAAAGGTGTTGTTTTTATAATTTCTCCTAATGTTGGAATCCTTGAAGCTTTCGAGAAAAAACTAATTACTGTGTTGATGATGTCAGATATGTGGGGTGATTACAATGATATTATTGCTATTGATGTGAGTGATATTATTAGGTAGTTAAATTTAAATAACTCAAATATTTTAAAAATTAAATATAAGTATGAGTTAATGATTTTATTTATTTTTTTTTTTAAATCCAGTCTTTTACAGGAAGACGTGCGATCGCATGTCTTTATATGACCAGGCAAATTATATTTTGCTTTGACAATTTGACCGCGACTTTTTCAAAAAACATTTTAAAAATGCGCTGAATGAAAAATATTCTGAGTTTTACCTTATATGAAATAAATTACATCAAAACTTTTATAAAATATTTTTAAATTAGCGAAACGCTTTTTAAAAAAGTAACAAAACACTTCTAATAAATTTTTATAAGAAATATTAACTGTTGTCTTTTTTTTACTTATCTAATTATGTATTTTTTACGATAAATGTTTATCTTTTGAAATACATTAAAAAAACAAAAAACAAAGAATAAATGTTAAAACAAAGAATAAAATGGTTTTTTGATTTGTGAATTAAATAGACTAAGTATTATTTTTTTAGGCGATTCTACAAATAAAATGAGGGGATGGGGGGTGATTCCTCAAAAAGTACCAATATATATATATATATATATATATATATATATATATATATATATATATATATATATATATATATATATATATATATATATATATATATATATATGTATATATATTAGGATAGGTCGATTTTTAATTTTTTTTTTAATTTCGTAACGACTAAGGTACTGAAAAGTGTATTTATATATGTAAAACAAAAAAATGAAAAGTTGAAAGTATTTAGTCAAACAGCGGCTTGCGGATTAGCGATCAAAATTTAAAAGTACCCTCATCAACATTTCCTATAAAAATATTAACTTTTTGCTTGTGGTTTCATATTTTTCAATATGTTCACATTAAATTATATTCAAAAAGAGTTTGACACACCAAGGAAAAACTCAAATATTGTATTTAAATTAATGATACGGTTTATCGTTTCGTTTTATTATGCAAAAATGTCCAATTTATATTTAAGTATAAATTTTTTTTTTATTGAGTTACATAGACTATCGAATTAAATGCTAATTAAAATTCAATAAATAATCATTATTAGTTTAATAAGTCATTTAAAAAGCAATAATAAACTAAAAAACAATTATTTCAAGAATGTAACAAGCAAGTTAAGCAAATAAATTATTGTACGACTGAGAATAATGTCCTTTTGAGATAAACCTTTGACGCATTTTTCTGCTAAGTAGTTTTGTTAGTATAGTTTTATGCCTGGCTTCAAATCCATATATTTTGTTAGAAGCTTCAGAAACTAATTTGACACACCTCTCAATGCTCTGGGAATGAGAGGGGAGATCTTGAATATTGGGCTTTATTTTACTTTTAATGAATGTGTAAATATCTTCATCAGAAAAATCTTTTATAGCTGGTGGCTCCATTTCGATATAAGCAAGATCAGCAATATCAATAAGAGATATCCAGCTTGTAGCATTTCAATTTATTTGAGGAATTTTCTTTTCTATTCCATAACTGCTTTCGTTTCTGAAAATAAAAATATTGTTACTTTCAAAAAACTTGCTAAAAACAAAAAAAAATGATTATACTTAATTGAAACTTAATTAGCACAATACACTTTTTAAAATAGCTTTATATACAGATACCTGATGAATTATAAAGAGGAAAACTAATTTTTAAAAGTTTACTGTTTTCTGAGAGTGAGTATTGTCTTAAATCCAAGAGGTCTGCTCATCATTATTTTTAACCATTGCGTAGAGAAAATTTTCAGGTCTTTTAATATCTAATCTGAAATAAATCCTTCAGTGATAGAAGTTTCAATTGCTTCTAACTCTACTTGAGGTTGTCAATGAATTTCTTTGGAGCATCTATTCCCAATTAGTCCACTAAAATTTTGTGGACCGGTTGTTTTTCCATCTAACTTTTTAAAAAGGGCTTTTAGTGGGAGTTCATTCTGATGAAGACTACAGCCTATAGTGTGAAGTTTTCTTCCTATCAACTCTTCTAGATTAACCACCAAGCCACTCCTCCAACCTGTGTTTGATGCAGTATTGTCTAAAAGATGGATGCTCTCCAAGCTGTCATATTCTTCAAATACACTAAATGTCTCAAGTGCAAGAACATCCCCAGTTGCACCAAGAACGGGTATTGTTCTGTGTGTCAAGTAGATTCCGTGAGATTTGCCATCCTCATGTGTAAAAGTAAGGTAATGCTCTGCACCAAAACATTTTACTATGAAATTTTTTTCTTCAGAATTATTTGCTTTTAAGTACATTTTCGTGTTCTTATCTATCTTTCCATCTAAACCAATACAAAATAATTGTGTCTTTTCTTCTGAATCTGCATTTTTTGAAATTACTTTTACTTTTGACTTAGCTCTGTCTAATTTACTCTTATCCATTAGAATATTTTTGATGTCAACTTCCGGTAACAATAGATGCTTGATATTATGGAGTAAGGCATTTCCAAGAGCTGCGCCGAGATTTGAAGAACATCTGCCTCTGACCAGCTCCATAGCATATCTTGGAAACTTTTGAATACTATAATCTGCCTGAGTTCTTTTACTCGGTTGCCATTCATCATGTTCCTAACTAAAAAATTTAAAATATTTATGATAATTGATTTTATTATTAACAAGTGTTAAATATATAAATTAAAATACCTGAGGTTTTATAATTTCAAATATGCATTCTGGGGGATCTGGTAATGAACCTGAAACCTCATTATTAATATGTTTGTAATGTGATATATTTCCTTCCTTCTGTTTAATCCTGTTATTGTGTTTTAAAACAGACATATCTACTAAAGACATCTGATATAGACCTTTTGGTCCTGTTTTTAAACGCTGGTCTCGTATATAAACTCTTTCTTCTATTGGGACCTTTGCTTCTTTAGGGCATATGCAAATAATGTGTTCCGTTTTGCATTTTTCTTTTTTGCACTTTACATAAACATTGTTACATGAAACAATGTCCAATGAACAGCAACAAGCAGATATGTCAAAAAGTTTATCTAGTTTAGAATCCAGATTTCGTTTGATATTTGTTTTTGAATGTTTACGATTTATGTTTTTTACAGTTGCAAATAGATTTTTAACTTTTGTTTCAATAGACTTATCGTTTATTAAAGGCAACCGTGGATTGACCATATAGATTTTAAAACACATGAAACACGCTTTACAATTGCCCAAAAGTTTGGCTCAATGTCAGAACAATCTAGGAACTAATAAAACTGAATTAATTGTCAGTATGTTCTTGGATCCGTTGTAACTAAATCACAAGGGCAACCTCCATAATTCTCTTCACTTTTCGATCGCGTAAAGGGCCCTTTTTTTTATTTTTGGCATTTTTATTTTCTAAAACAAAATACTTTGTTCATATTATCATTACGAAAAAATTTGCAATAAACTAATAACACTTTATTAAAGTACAAAACTATTTAAATTTGCACAAAATAAAAACTTGTTAACAATATTTATACAATTAGTAAAACGTGCTTATCGTTCACTTTAATCTATTTCAACTACATTATGTCATTCTACAAAAGTAAATAGGACGAATTAAAAAGTACATTTTAAGAAATATTTATTACCCGCTTATAAATTTGATTTTTTGGCATTTTAAATGTTAAAAGCAGTAGCAGTTAAAAGCAAATGTTAAAAGAGGCTTTACTAAAGACTAGGAAACTACGAAGTGAAATATTGTTTACAAACAAAATACAATACATGCGTGCTTTAAAAAACGAAGAAAAATAAATTTTATGAAACAGTGAAAAGTTTTTAACAAAGTATGCAAATCCACTAACTCTATCAAAGTTTCGCAAAAAATAATTAATTTAAAACACTTAAGTTTGCTATTTTCGTTACTTACATATAAATATCCAACTTTATATTGTTTAGCCGTACTTACATACCAAAATCGACCTACCCTAATATATTTATATATTTATATATACATATATATATATATATATATACGCAGTGGAGTGCTGCTACATCGACTGAGGGTTTGGGATGGGTCAGCAATTGTTTCATTCATCATTTTTTGTTTTTTTTCTTCTTTTTCGAAAAAGCCGTATGGGTTAAGGTAAGCAACAAAAGTGAGCAAATGCTTATAAAAATGCGCTTTAATATGTGTATATATATATATGTGTGTGTGTGTGTGTGTGTGTGTGTGTGTGTGTTTTTGCTTTAGTTAGTTGTTTTTTTTTTTTCTCTTTCATAAAAGTTTTTTTTTCTTTTTTAAAGTTTTTTTTTGGATAAGTTTAAGTAAGTTTTTGTAGCGCATTTTTAATTTTTGAAAATATGTCAAAAGCCATGGTTAAATTGTCAGATAAAAACAAATTACTTTTTGGGTGGTCATATAAAGATGCGCAATCGCACGTCTTCCTTTGAAAGACTGTTAATCTAAAAAGTTTTTAAATTTTGTTTTAAGATTCTTATTATAAAAATATTTTTCATTATTTTTCAAATATTTTTACAGTCAAAAAGCTTGATTCAAAATCAAAACCTAATAATTTGATTATAAATTTTCTCATTTATTGGAAAAAGGAAATTTTTATTATCTTTTTATTCTTATATTTTTCATAAATATTTTATTTTTATTGGATATGTATTATATAGATTTTATTAATTTATAAATTTTAATTTATAAATGTTAGGTTCCCAGCATAGCAAAGCAATATGTACCTGTGCATGTAGATGTTGTAGGTTACCCTTTAGATTTTCGTATGGCAAGAGGTCAGACAACTGCTGTTTTAAGGTACAAGAAAGATTTTAAAGTAAATGTGATATATATATATATATTTTATTTTAATTTATCTTTTTTTTAATAAAAAAAATTAGTTTTTTTAAGTTTTTTAATTACTAATTACTAAGTCAATTACTTTTAATTACTCAAGTTAAAAATAAATAAAAGAAACACAGTGTTAGGGTTGTAACAAAATTATTTGGTTGTTGTAAAATATTCAAAAAACTCAAAAAACACTTTGGCTTGCCATTATTATGACTACAGTAATTGCTTAATAATCAAGACAAAAAACTGTGGATGGCTTCTACGGAAAACTACAGATGGCTTCATAGACATTTAAATGATTTGGTTGTTGATATTACACTTTGTGCTATCATTAGAATTTGTTTCTTAATAATCAAAATTTTTATTTGTGTATCATCAGTATTTGCCAATTGTTTTATGGTAAGATGTGTGAATATTCAATTTCAAACTTTAAAAAAATGAAAGCAATAAAATCTTTTTGCATTATTACAAAAGATAATCAGTACATAAAACCACATTAACAAGGTGCTTAATTTAATGATGAAGCAAGATTTAAAAATTTACCATTTTATAAAAATTACTGTGTAAGTTATAAAAAGAACAAGTACTTTGTTTTGATGAGCCCCTCGTTGCTTTGCTCCCCTTAATTATAAAACATTCATTATTTTTCTTAATTATAGAACATTTATTCATTCATTAATTTTCTTTGAAAAAGGTAAAATTATAAAAATAAAGGTATGATTTTAAAAAATTAATATATATAACATGTATTTTCCATTATTTGTATACATATAATATATACATACATATTCAAAAGTATATATATGTATGTACATATATATATATATACATAAGTATATATACAAGCTTAAATTGTTGATGATAAAAGGTGTTTACTTTGTTGATGAAACAAGGCACTTACTTTGTTAATAAAACAAGGTACTTTGTTGATGAAAATCAAAACATAAATAAAAATGCAAAAAAAAATTACATATAAAAATAAGTTTTAAAAAGACATCATGTGTTAAGTCATTTATCATTCAAAATAATAAATTTGTCATAAAAATTCCAGCAGCTCTAACACTATTTTTATTGATGCTGTGTTTTCTCTAAATGTTTTCTATTACATTTAGCCAAATTTTAAAATTTTTTTTCGATATCATTTCCTTAGAAACTTGTTATTTGAGGTGTCCTATGAGAAGAAACTTATCGTTTGTAGTTTCTTTTAAGAGTCTGGAATAAATTTTAATTTATTTCATTTTAAATACTTATACCTTTTTTTTTTCATCATATTTATTTGTATTATTAACATCACATTCGAGTTTCAGAACTTATAAATCCACTAATGCTTCCAATTTAGTTTAAAGTATAGAGGTTCCAAGCATTTGAAATTTAGAACAAAGGTGAACCACATTGATTAATTAAGCAATATGGTTCGTCTTTGCATTAGCAACAAAACTGAAACTGTTGTTTAACCTTTAAAAGGATTTCATAGTTCAAATAAAACAAAGTTTAATTTTTTTTTTTTTTTTTTTTTTTTTTTTTTTTTTTTTTTTTTTTTACATTATCTTTGCTTCCAACAAGGCTGCAAGAAACCACTATTAGAGTATTAGAGTTAAAAGTTAATGGAAGAGAAAAGATGAAGTTTTTAGAGCAAGATAATGATTGGCAGATGACTTAAAAGATGGTTGGAGGTTGGCAACTCTCACAGCCAACCTCCAACCAGGTCCAATTATGTTTACAATGCATTTTTGCACCTTGTCTAAAAGAGAAAGGGCATCATTGGAAGATTTGCCCTAGATATGGCGACAGTATTCCATACAAAGGTGGATTTGAGGTTTATAGAGATAAAGAATATATTCCAGAGTAAGAAAGTGTAGACCACGATAAAAAGATGCAACCTTTGCAGATGCTATTTTTGCAATCGATTTGATATATGGTTTCCAAGAAAGATCGGAAGAAAGAATTAATTCTATAAGGTGAAGGGTAGATGACTCATCGAGTATTTATAAATGTTTCATGATAAATTCAAAAAAAACGAAGTCATACCTTTCTGGTGGACATTAAGTATAGTTTCCTCTAAAAAAACTATAACTGTGTTTTTTACAAATTTTTATTTTCATAATATATAGGAATACTTAACTTCATAATACTTAACTTTGAAATATAATATCTGTATACTGCACCCCTTGGCATAAAGAAAATTGTCCGGCGCAATGATTCGCACTCGTAAAACTCAAATATTTTTTAGCAAGCGCGATTATGTGGGCTCGTCATTAAGTTATCAGGAGCGATCTTTTATTTTTGGATATGGGTGTTCCACACAATTTTATTAAGTTTTAATTTGTTATACAGCGTTTTTTAGACGATAAATATTTTAAAATTATTATTTAGCAGCATAAAATATAAATTCATAATGTTTTCGCATCATTAAAACATTAAAACAATGAAATAACAATTTCTTTTCGTTAAAACATATTTAATGTTTTATCGTTGCTAACAGTAATAGAATTTTAATAACTTTTTTAGCAAACGTTTTTACAAACTTAAACTTTTCTTTTTCTCAAATAAATTTATAAATTTAATTAAGTTATAAATAATAAGTTATAATTTTAATTACAAAAGCTTTTTAAATTTAGTTAATTTTTGGCCAAAAACATTTTAGGTTAACATTTAGAAAACGAGTTTTTTAAATGTTTTACTTCGACTGCCAAAATGCAATTAAAAATATGTGAATAGTGATTATTTTGTTTTTAACGATAAGCAAACTATTCCCTTCAAAACATTTAGAAATAATTTTTTCGAAGTTAAATAAAAAACTTTTATTATTATACATATGGTTTTTAGCAAATGCTTTACAAAATTAAATTAACAACGTTTCTCATAATTAATTTGTATTTATTAGACAATTTAATATTATCAATAAACTTATATAAATAAATAAAATTTTATTTAATTTCGTTAAATGTTTGCTGTAAATTTTTTACATAAAGAAGTCTCATTCACAAATCACCATTCGGTGGTTTGTAGAAAATTGCTCTCTAATTTCAACACAATGGCATAAGTTATTCAACACAATGGCATAAGTTATTCAACACAATGGCATAAGTTATTCAACACAATGGCATAAGTTATTCAACACAATGGCATAAGTTATTCAACACAATGGCATAAGTTATTCAACACAATGGCATAAGTTATTCAACACAATTGCATAAGTTATTCAACACAATGGCATAAGTTATTCAACACAATGGCATAAGTTATTCAACACAATGGCATAAGTTATTCAACACAATGGCATAAGTTAACATGAAAAAGAGTTTTTTAATTGAAGTTACTTTTACTAAAGTAACAATTTACTAAAGTAAATTGAAATAACTTTAACATTTTACTTCAATTGAAAAAACACAATTGAATTATGTGAAAAGATATTATTTTGTTTTTAACAATAAGCAAACTTTTTTTAATTAAACAAGAATCTTTAAACAAAAACTTTTTATAAAAAAAATTTAATATAAAATCAAGTAAGCGATTATTAGTTTTCTCCCTCCCAAATTTTTAGGATGAGCGCAATTTTTTACTCTTGTAACTAAATTAGCAAGCGTTTTTTATCGCGTTTTACAGTTTATAAATATTCCAGTTAACAGTTGGGATTTAAAGTATTCCTGTTCAATCTTTTTTAATAAAGAAATTAGAGAAAGAAAGAGAAAAAATTAGTTCAAATGTTAACTTAAATTACTCAGTATTTCAAGCAAATTTGTTATAATTTGTGATTAAATTTTAAATAAGTCTTTAAATCCAGGGCTTTCGAGCCAAGGTCTAAAAATTGGCTCCGGCTCCATTAGAAATTTCGGCCCCAGCTCCGGAGCAGCTCCACAAAAAAAAATCAAAATTTTTTTAATGTTTTAAGTAACTTATAATAATTTTTTCAGTAGGCAATTGTTGACACCATTCTGGGTTGATAAGGCTAGATTTTCTTTCTTAGCTCCTTCACTTTCTTCTTCATTTGTATCCTATTGTAAAAATTCCACTTTTTCTTAATCATGCAAAGCTTGATCTCAAAAAAAATTTCTTTATTTGTTCAAAATTGTGATTGCTCTAATCATATAGGCAGCATTTTATACACTTGCACATACTATTTGATCATTACTGATACCAAATCTATATAAGGTATCTTCCACCATTTTTTTGATAGCAACAGGGTTGTGCTGCTCTTGTGTATCTATCAGCGCCAAAGTTTTTAAATTTTTTTTTCGCATAATAATATTGAATATTTTTTTATTTCCGAATAGTTATTTTGGTGTCAAGTGGCTGCATCTATTTTCACATAAATAAGTTTCTGTAATAATATTTCCTTTATTTCAGCTTTCTTTTTTATCAGCAAATTCATTAATCAAATTACATACAGAATTGTGTCCGGTACTGAATCCAAGAGTTTTACCTAGTTGACTTGTAACCAACTGAAATCCTTCATCCGTAAATGTTTTCAATTAAACTCTGTTTTTCACTACCATTTTAATAATTTCAATTTTAAAAGTTTTAGCACTAACTTTGGTTTATTGTTCAACTACTAGTGTTAACAAAAAAATCTAAAAAAAAGTTATCTGTTAATTTTTTTTAATATTAAAATCTTGTGAATGTGAGAAAATGTTTTCTTTGTACCTTAAGGCTCATTTCAGATTCGAGGATTTTATATTCTGATAAATATGATTTTTCCAAATGCTGTTTCATATTGTAATTTTTTAATTTTTTTATTTGCATAGCACATAAAATCATGTTATCATTTATCTTTTCTGTAATCTTACATGGAACCAGTTTTGTAGTCAATTAAAAAATACCTCTCAAGGTTTGAGTTTGAAGTTTGAAGTTTTTGTAAAAAACTATGAAGATAAAGTAAATGATAAATTTTAAAAATAAGAGAAATAATAAAAAAGATAATATAAATAAAAATAATATCAATAATATCAAAAAAATAAAACAATTAAAATCTTTTCTAATTTTAATTGGAACTCACATGTTTAAATCTACTTTGAAAATATTTTAATTAATTAAAAATGTTAAAACAAATCTTGTGACTTAACACTTTGATAAAGTATTTTTTTGGATCATCCATAAAGTACATACATAAAGGTTTGTATATAAAGTACGCTCAAATTGGGGAGAGGTGTCAATTATGAAAGTAAGGAGACACTAAACTAAAAAAAATATCATAAAATGTTGAGTAGGTAGGTTAAAAGGGAAGGTACTTTTAGAGAGGTAGAGGGCACTCAAAGTGTAAAACAAAATGTAGTATTGGGGGGGGGGGAGAAAATAATAAAAAAGCTTATGTACTTTATAGACGATCTCATAACCAATGGTTGACATTGTTTAGAAGTATTGTTTTAAAGTAACTTATCATACCCTACAATATGAACTACATGACATATGACACAAAATAATTGGGTAAAATTTAAATTCTAAAAAAAAATTTCTTCCTGTTATTTTTTTAAACCATATGAAAAAATGCATTATTTAGAAATTATAAATATTTTAATTAACGTAGTTGTTTAAATTCTTTAAAAAAATCTGATTATATAAAATAATAACTTTATGGAAATTTGATATTTTAAAATATCACAAACGATTGAGCTGGCTCCAGAGCTGGAGCTAAAATATTTCCGACAGAAAATATTTTAGCTTCAGCTTCGGCACAGCTCCATGTAAAATCACCAGCTCCAGATAGCTCCGGAGCTGCTCCAAAGCCCTACTTAAATCAAAAATCTTTCTGTTAATTGGAATAAAACACTAAAGTGCACATTGGTGCACTTAAGTGTTTTTATATATTGTTTATTATTATAGATTGCTATAAATTTTGATTGAAAAAAAAAATGAAACAGAAGATATTGTGTCAATGTTATTCAATCAATTTTTAGAGAGTTTTAACCATTATGGATGTTCCAAATGCTGTTTTAAAATTTTTTTATTGAAAAAAAAAAAATAATTTTTATTAAAAAATTTATATTTAGTAGTTAACTGAAATAAAACACTAAACTTTAGCCATTGTTTACATTTAAAGCCAAACTTCAGAGCCCTTTTCAAAGCCATACTTCAAAACCTTTTTTTTTTCATGCTTAAAAACCTTTTTTTTTTCATGCTTAAAAACTTCAGGTGTGAAGCAACCTTGTTATTGAGTAGTCTCTTAAGTTACAATATGTTATTGCTGAGATAATATATTATTTATTACTGAGACAATTAAGGGACAATAAGAGATTTTTTTTATAAATAAAAATTTAATAAACATAAATTTGAAATTTTAAGGTTTGGTAGCCATATGTCTGGTGATAAAGAAGTTTTAAGAAAGATTTTTGTTAACAATAATAGTTATGTTGGTAAGTTATGTTTATTGCCTCTATTTTAGGTCTTTGATTGCTTTAATTTAAGTCTTCACTTGGTCTATTTTAGGTCTTCACTTGCTTTAATTTAGGACTTTGCTTTTTTTTTTTTTCTTGTATGTATTTTAAATTTTCAGACATTCGTTTGGATTGGAAAACATATTGCATTGATCCTACTGATAAAAAATATATTGATTTGAATGTTTTCATTGGTAATCCATTTCCTCTTTTAAATGAAGAGCTTGCAGTCAAAGATGATATTGAAGAACTAAAGTCTGAGCATTTAATTCGAGTTATTATTGGAGAACATGTTGGTGTACAAAGTGATCTTCCTTTTAATATTAAAACTAAACAAATGGTTTGTTTTTTAAACTCCAATTTAATTGTTTGTTTTATTTTTAAACTACCTATCAAATTTTATTTTGTTTTCAAACTACCAATTAAGTTGTTTTGTTTGTATTTAAACTACCAATCAAATTTTATTTTGTTTTCAAACTACCAATAAAGTTATTTTGTTTGTATTTAAACTAACAATCAAAATGTTTTATAAAAACTTCCATCAAACACTTTAGTTTAAAAGTTGTAAAAGTTCTTATTGTATACATAATATTAAAAATAAAATAAAATATATATAAAAAAAGTGTAAGTTATAAAATTTCTATTTTTATTTTTAAATATTTTTAGACGGTTTTAGGAAAAAGTAATGCGTATTTTGAAATAGGATTTCAACCTCCTATTGGTGTCAACAAAGTAGGCAATTTTGTAGGTTATGCACTTGGTTATATGAGCATAAATGATAAGGTATTTTACATCTATTTTTGATGACAGTATATAATTATTTTTCAAATTTTTATAAAAATTTTAACTATAAAAGTTGTTTTAGTTTACTTTACAACTTAGTAAAAAATTTTGTAAAGTTTAAACCCTAACCCTGACAAATACATTATAAATTTTTTTAAACTTAAAAATTTTAGAATAAAAATATAGTTTTAGAAAAAAAGAACTTTTTTGTACTAAAACAAATTTTTTTTGTTTTATTTAAAAAATATAAGTTTATTATATTTTTTCAAATTTTGGCAATTTTAAAATGTAAGTTGTTACATGTGTTTATTGATCACTTTTTTGGCTGTTAAAGCTTAAATTGTTAGATGAGTTTGGTTTAATTAAAATCAGTGGCAGACTGGCTAAATATATTTTACCGGCCAGGCAAATAAATAAGGAGCCCTCATACATATATAAAACAGCCCAGTCTGCAACTTTCTGAAAATAAGCAATACCCAGAAGACACAAACTAATCAATTTATAATGAATGAAAAAATGCTTAGTGATGTACAAAGTACAGCAACTATTTTTTAGGCTGTTTGTTAATTTAGAGAATGAATATTTAATAATTTTATCACATTCAAGTTCCAAGTATCATCATTGCAGCATTTGATTTATCCAACCAGATAGTTTTACCAATCAATTTCAGTCTTTTCATCTCGTCTATTTCAACTTTTGTTTGAACAATTTAAACTTAAGCACCTCTTTCACAATTAAGTTGAGAGCATGACCATATCACCAAATATTTACATAGTGGTCTTCAACTTCAGTGATCTTTTGTTGAAGTTCATTGTACTAACCATGACAGCTTGAAGCATCATCAGTGTTGTTTAGTGGGTAGTATTTTAATTTGAAATCAAGTTACTGTATTTAAGAGTTTTAACAATATTTGATCAGCGCCATTAGTCTTGCTGACGCTACGAATTCAATATCTCAACTAACTTGTGCTTGTATATTGCTGATGTATTCTGTGAGTTCGACTCAATATCTCTTTGACATTGTGGTCATTCTGAAAAAAATTGTGAGAATAATTTGCACTTCTTTGCATAAATTTTGCAGATATCCAAAAACTAGATTTTCGTACTCCAATTTTTGGCATGATGACATGAGACATAAATAAAAGAATAATTAAAAAATAAAAAATTAAAATCAAAATCAAAAATAAACCTTATAATTTTGATTAAAAGTTAAAAAAACAATTTTCAATTTGTGTTTAGCATTTCTAGAGTTGTTAAGATTTACTCAGTAAGTTAAAGAAAAGAAATTCTCTTGTTTTCTTCAACTGTTTTTTACTTCTGTTATAAAATGTATTCACTTGTAACTTGAAAATCTTACGTAACTTTCTTGATTTTCGTAAATAGTGTTACAATATAAGGAGTAAAACAGTTGCTTTCTTTAAATAATTGTTACATTCTTAGGATTTTAACTCTATCAAGTCCTTATAAAATAACTTGCTAATAAATATGCTTTATATATCTATAAATTTGCTTTTAATTTTGTGAAGTGTATATCTATAAATTTGTTTTTAATTTTGTGAAGTGTAACATTTTTTAGGGAAGGAAACATATTCCTTTTACCCCTTCCCCCTCCCTCCTCACTCTTCCTTTTTGTATAAAGGGTTTATTTAAAAATAAAATTAAAATAAAGTCGATTAAGTTATAAAAATAAATAAATAAAATACCTATGAAAATATGTGTTTTTTAATTACAAGCAGCTATTTACATGCAATCTTGTCATTTTGTTAAGGGAGTGCAATATAATGTCAAAAACTAGGTTTTTGCGGTTATTTTTTAAAATATAGTTAAGAAATAAATGTATTAATAACATTACTACCAAACATAAATTATCAAAATATCTTTGATGCATAACATAATTTGTACCCAAGGACAAAATAACAATGTACTTTTATTAGGCATGGAGCATAGTATCACATAATATGAATTTCATTTATTTGCTTGGCTTCGAGTTTAATGTTATCTTAAGTCTACCATACCGTGTTGTCTATAAATCTTCTTTATAGTTCTTCTAAATAGTTTTAAAATCACACATATTGTAAAGACAAAACAAACAAAGTTGGTGTCAAATGAACTCAAATTAACTTTTAATAGCATATTATTCATGGTATGCTATGTAAAGTCTAAATTTACATAGGAAATAAATTAAAAAATAGGAATTTATAATAAATATTAATTTGTTCATGGATAATTATTTCATAAAGCGGTTCCTAACAATGCCACTTAATCAGGTCTAGTTCCAAATGAAACACAATTAGCGGGGTTCAAAACAGGAAAAAAACAAAAATGTAGACAATAAAGTCAAAAGCCTAAATCTTTTTTCCTTTGTACATAAATAAATATATATATATATATATATATATATATATATATATATATATATATATATATATATATATATATATATATATATGTATATATATATATATATATATATATATATATATATATATATATATATATATATATATATATATATATTTAAATTAATTCAATTTGCCCACTGCACAGTGGAACAGAACGGCCAATTTTGAGACAAAATTAATTACTTATTTAATATTAGTGCTACATTTACTATATTTGGCATGAGTACCAATATAAGGTTAGAGCTTCTTATGAAGGTGTTATTTTTTATTTAGTTGCTATAGATATCTATTTTTTTGCATAGCAACAACCTACTTTTTATAGTTGCAGATTTGTTATGTGTGCTATATACACTAAATTTGGCATGAGCACCAGTGTAAGGTCTGCGCCTCTTATTAAGATGTTATTTTTTTATTTGGTTGCTATGGATACTTATTTTGGCGTAGCATAAACCTACTTGTAGTTGTTATAAACCTACTTGTAGTTGTAGTGTGTCATACACATTAAATTTGGTAAAAGTACCAATACGAGATATGCGTTTTATATTATGATATTTAGTTTGGTTGCTATGGATATCTTATTATGCATAGCAACATCTTATATATTTTTATAGTGACAGTCAATTTTATACAAATTCTTGACTTATTTACTGCAAATTATTAAAAAAATAGGATTTTTAATGTTCTGGTGTTCCAAATAAATGTATGTGGGAAATTTTTAATTTATGCTAGTTATAGAATACTAACAATTTTAATTTACAATGCATAAATTTAAATTTTAATAATAATTAAAGCAAGAAACCAAAAATTAGCCTGTAAAATTCCATAAAAAGAACAACTAGACACTGTTTCTTAAAAGTTGCAAAACACCTTCTGGCAAAACCTTCTTCTTAGTACTAACTATTATTCTTAGTGAAGAAATGACTGGATCACTAAAAAAAATAATCACTTAAATAAATCTTCATTACATTTGATACGGTCACACTTGCGTGTAAAATGTTCACAATACTTTTAAAAATCTTTATTCCGAGCCTCTATAGCTTCTTCACTTAAGAGCCCAATTGGTAATGTCATGTAATCAACAACACTGGGAGCACGAATTAGCATTTTGTGAATGCTCTGCGGCATATAATACCATGGATAGCACTCCACGTAAAACCTAGCTGTATGTGTACAGTATTCCCTGAATAAAACTGCATCAAGCTCAAAACCACATGAAATACAAGTCAGAACAACATGAAACATTTTTATAAGTTTAAAATTGAGTCCTGTGATTTCAGAAAACAGTTGTTCATTCTGAAAGGCTCTTTGTGAGGTGTTGCCATCATTAGATGTTCCTGAGCCGCTAGCCTTAAGCCTATCGAGTGTGCAACTTCAGTAACACCTGTAATAAATAAAAACTGCATTTTAAACTAATCAAATATAAATATATATATATATATATATATATATATATATATATATATATATATAAATATATATATATATATATATATATATATATATATATAAATATAAACAAATTTTAAAATGTAATAATGTTATTAAAAGAACAGCAATAATAAATTAAATTATAAAATCACTTTACAAAAATTTTTCATTCAACACTGCGTTTCAACAATAAAGACTCATCAGAAATGATGCATTTCTGATGAGTCTTTATTAATAAAACAGTGTTAAATTAAAAAAGTTTTATTGAGTGATTTTCTACTAGTTTATATATACAATATTTTCTATATACCTTGTCAATATCATTCATTTCTTTAGGACTAACACCACAAAGAGAGCAACACTGTGATGAGTCAGTTACATCAGATAATGCAATATGGGCTTTGCCATCAATCATAGTAATTTCAATTTTATGGTCAAAATCAATAGGCTTACCATTAAGTAGGATATAGCTTGTTTTAGTTAGCTGTTTGATCTCATTTTTTAATGTCAATTCCTCACTACGAAGAAGGTCTGCAGTTTCCTCTTCAAATTTAAATTGCAAAGGTTGGTGGTACAAAGTAGATGATGGTTTCTCCAAAGAATAATCTTTTTATCATTAACAATAGATGAGAATTCTAAAAGTACAAAGCATGTAATAAACAGAGATTCTTCACTCTTCAGATTCCTAGTACACTCATTATCATTACATGTTTTTTTATAAATACTATGCCCACTTGAGCCATCAAAACCAGCTTTGTATATTAGAGTTACTCTATTATACTCATTTGCATTTACAACACCAGTCTGTGTCTCCAATAGTCTTGTTGTAGTGTGATCCAGTAGATCTTGGAACACTAGCAGTGTGATCCAGTGTGATCTTGAAGTGGAATCACAAATTTTTTTAGGATAGCATCGATCTTTTGCCATTCTAACATTATTATATGCTGGGTAGAGATTGCATTCCTTTTTATCAGCTTTGCTTTTCATCAGTTGATGCTTTTGTTAAATTACAATCTAAAATAAGGGCCAAAGCTTCATCACTAGACATATAAGATGGGGATATAGTATCCACTTACAATTTCTTTGCTAATTTAGCTTTTTTAGGCTGATTATCTTTTCCAAATTTGACTTTAGTTGCAAATAATAGTTGGCTAACAGAGTATTGATCCATTTCAGCAACTTTTCTATACTTAGATCTCAAAGAGGACTCAAAATTTAAAGTAGGCCTTCCAAGAGGAGTGGTAACAATTGTTGGAGTAGCAGGTGGAACATATGCAGAAGATATAAAGTCAGTATCCAACCAATTTGCATACTTTTTCTCAAATGCTGCAGCTTTGCAGCTAACATCATTCCAACGAGTTTTCAAGTTCTTTAAGAATGCAATCAATTTGTTTCTTATAATTTCAGATTCATCCAAGTCTAACTTGACAACTAATTATTCATAAATTGTGGGAACTTGTATAGACATATTATTGGATCTAATGCAATTGTATATATGAGTCTATGAGAGTAAAAGTGGACCAAGTCCAATTTTTTTCAAATGACCCTTATGTATGTAAAACTGCTAAAAATTTGCTATATTTTTAGAGCAAAAATGGACCAAGACCATAACACATTTATTTCTTATTCAACAGAGGGCAGCACATTTTTACTCTAACAATAAATCACCAGATATAGAGAGTAATAGTGGACCAAGTCCATTGATAGTGCATTAATGTAAGAAATCAAGATTCAAGACCACATAAACTACAAATTTTCTTAGAATTATTATTATTATATTAGAACAAGAATAACATTTGTAAGATGTTTGATGTTTGATCAGGTAAGATGCTTTAAATCAATATCTGATTATGGTTTTATATTAATATAGTGAAGTATACAGCACTTTCACACTTTATAAAGTGACAAAACTGAAATAGTTTGGTGAGCGATAATATAAGATTTATTCAATTGCTCTCAGCAGGAATATAAATATTGATTTGTTAGACAGTAGATATAATGGTCTGTCACTACCAAAGTTACAGCCTCTTTAGAAAGGTCAATTTTGCGGCTTTAATAACATCTAGCTAGGGGAGCACTTGCATGCATGTTGTGTACATGTACATTATTCTTTCTAATAATATTCTGAATGTATGTAATATTTAAAAAATATTTATTGTAGAATAGTGTAAACATGCATTCACGAGCCGCACACATGGTGTCACTGGCATTGATAAAGTGCAAGAAGGTTCAGAGATCTCTAGCTACAGATACAACAGTTGCAGCAGATATACAGACAGAACGTTCTACATTAGCAGCTGAATCTCCGATTGTAGCCGATAATTCACCGGTTGTAGCAGTTGAATCTCCGATTGTAACAACTGAATCTCCGATTGTAACAACTGAATCTCCAATTGTAACAACTGAATCTCCGATTGTAACAACTGAATCTCCGATTGTAACAACTGAATCTCCGATTGTAACCGATCAATGCCCTCGAAAACGAAAACGTTGTGTAACGAACTGGAAGAATAATGTGATTAAGCGCTTACGAAATACAGGTAGCGAATATGTAAAGCATAGCGGAACGTTACAAAAAGCTAAGAAATTAAACGAACATTATTTAATAAATCACAGTTGCAAAAACAAATGAGCTGAAAATTTGACTTTAGAGCAGACTAAAACTCTGTTTGAAAATTTCTGGAAATTGGGAGATTTTGATGCACAAAATCTGTTTCTTGCTGGCTGCGTGAAACAATCAACAGTAGAACGTAGACGACCAAGAGTAAGAAAAAACAAAATTATGAAAAATAAAAAAAAAAACATGCAAAGGATTTTGCACGAGTATACTCTGTGTTTGCAGATAATAAGCCCGTTACTGTTTGCAAACCATACTTCTTGGCGATATTTGACATTAGCAGAGGTCGACTAAATCGTGCATTAGTCAACCAACGGGAGAATGGTGGTGTGTCAGGCAAAGATGGAAGAGGAAAATATGATCACAAGACACAACGCATTCATGAGGAACACATCACTCGCATTAAAGATCATATTCGCATGTTTCCCACATACGAAAGTCACTATACTAGAAGTCACAGTGCATCTCGCCGCTTTCTACCTGCTCATTTGACGGTATCCACTATGTACGACATGTATAGAGAAAAGTGCATACAGGATTCAGTCGAACCCCAAAAAGAGTGGAAATTTCTGGACATTTTTAATCATGAATTTAACTTGACGTTCCATCATTTTTAAAACAGACATTGAAATAGAAAAAACTGAACACAAAAAATCTCAACTAAAAGCAGTGCATGAGATTTATTTGCGCAAAGCAGAGAAGGCGCGTCAATCCTTAAAACTAGAAAAGGAAAATGAAGACAATAAACATGCATCTTTTTGTTTTGACCTGCAAAAGGTCATGTCATTGCCTTGCCTTACAACCAATGAAGTTTATTATTGCCGGCAATTATCAGTGTATAATCTAGGCATTCATGACCTTAAAAATGACAATGCAGTGATGAATGTATGGCATGAGGGAACAGCCTCATGAGGTGCAGGTGAGATCGGTTCATGCTTATTGGCATATTGTCAAAATCTGGCAAATAGGGATAGTACGTCTATTACAGCATTCAGCGACTCGTGCGGCGGCCAAAATCGAAATATAAAAATTGCACTGTTATGGATGCATTTGACGCAGACGACGAGTATTGAACTGGTGAATCATAAGTTTATGGTCTCTGGGCATTCTTATTTGCCTAACGATGCAGATTTTGGAATAATTGAGAGAGCAAAACCAAAATCCACAGAGATCTTCGTGCCAGAACAGTGGTACAAATTGATCGAGAACTGCTCTATGAAGAAGCGCTTCAGTGTTGCAAGATTAAGCACTGATAATTTCAAGAGTGTGGAGCCCTTATTGAAATAATTACAAATCAGAAAGTGGATGAGAGTGATCAGAAGGTCAACTGGCTGGATATGCAATGGCTGCAACTTAGAAAGAACGAGCCATACAAACTGTTCTTTAAATACTCTTTAGATGATGACGCATCATTCAGTTTCATTTGGCTAGCGAAACGCGGGTGTCAAACGAATCTTAGTGAAGTGAGTTTGGCTCCACTGTACTGTGAAGCAACAAAACTGAGCAAAGAAAAATACTCGGATCTTATAATTCCTCCCATCTATCATGACTTCTATCAAAAGTTGGAACACAGCGGTCACAACAAGGATGTACTAGAAGATGAACTGCTCGATAACAGCGGCGATGATGATCAGTAAATTTGTGTGGTTTTTATTGTACTGTTTGTAATAATGAGGACTATTTTTGATTTGTTGATTATGTTTAGAAAAAAATGGACCAAGTCCATAACTATTATTATATTATTAATAATTATTCAAAAATTTATTTGTGCATTTCCCATATCTTGTTGTCTAAGAAAAAAGATTTAAAATGATACTAGACATCAATAATATTACATATGGCTGATTTATAATATATGCAAACACTAACAACGCTTATTTCTAACAATATAGAAATATGGACTTGGTCCACTTTTACTCTTATGGGCTCATATAATAGTACTTCATTGTTATATTGTTATTTACTCTAAAAATAGAAAAGTCAACCTATTTATATATATATATATATATATATATATATATATATATATATATATATATATATATATATATATATATATATATATATATATATATATATATATATATAGGTTGACTTTTCTATTTTATATAAATAGAAAAGTCAACCTATTTATATATATATATATATATATATATATATATATATATATATATATATATATATATATATATATATATATATATATATATATATATATATATATATATATATATATAGGTTGACTTTTCTATTTTTAGAATAAATAACAATATAACAATGCAAAAATTATATATACAATTGCATTAGATCCAATAATATGTCTATACAAGTTCCCACAATTTATGAATAATTAGTTGTCAAGTTAGACTTGGATGAATCTGAAATTATTAGAAACAAATTAATTGCATTCTTAAAGAACTTGAAAACTCGTTGGAATGATGTTAGCCGCAAAGCTGCAGCATTTGAGAAAAAGTATGCAAATTGGTTGGATACTGACTTTATATCTTCTGCATATGTTCTATATATATATATATATATATATATATATATATATATATATATATATATATATATATATATATATATATATATATATATATATATATATATATATATATATATATATATATATATATATATATATATATATATATATATATATAACATATGTATATAACAATATATACATATGTTATATATATATATATATATAAATATATATCTTTAAAAGTCATTTCTTGTTATACGATATATATATATATATATATTTAATATGTAAGTTGATTTTAATAAAAAGGCAGCGTATAACTATTTTTAAATATATTTTGATGTAAAAATATTTTTATATATATATATATATATATACATATATATATTTATATACATATATATATTTATATACATATGTGTATATATATATATACATATGTGTATATATATATATATATATATATATATATATATATATATATATATATATATATACATATATATATTTATATACATATATATATTTATATACATATGTATGTATATATATATATATATATATATATTTATATACATATATATGTATGTATATATATATATATATATATATATATATATATATATATATATATATATATATATATATATATATATATATATATATTAAAACTACAATTCAAACTCGTAGTAATATAAATTGCCTAACATTAAATAGCAAAACATATTAAAAAAATATTTTTTTAAACTTTTTTAGAAAAGCCCTTGACCGCCAAAAATATTGTTAATATCTTAAAATTAAAAAATATTGTAAATATCTTAAAATTAAAAAATTTTGGTGAAATTTTGGAGCATTTTTTGATCAACAAATATGTTTTTATGTATATATACATTCATTGAATAGTAGTTTTTATACAAAAATTGAATAAAAATAATTTTGACTCTTGGTACACCATGGCCCACTGTGCACTGGCCAGGTGGCTGGTGGATCGATGGGCCAGTCTACCACTGACTAACATGTTCAAATGTTATAGTAAAATAAAAACATTAAACTAATTGTAATGAGTGAAATACAGTGACTTAAGCATTCTTTAACATAACTATAAAACGGTTGCCAACATAACAAAACAGTTGCCAACAGGTACAAATAATAAATAAAAAAACCTTAAAGTTTCATTTAAAAATGTTTTTATATTTGTCAATTTTTGTTAAAAATTGTTAGTCTATCTGAAATTACCTTTAATCTGCGATGATTTGTGATTGTGATTTTTGAATTGTACATTTGTACTCCTTTTTTTTTTAAAACTTAGGATCGTAAAAATGGAGAATGGATGAAGCGAATGGATGGGCTGGATATGCTACCATTCTCAATAAATATGACAGGGGCTGTAAAACCATCACAGTAATAGTTTGTGATTTTTTTGTTGCATGATTTGATTTTTTTGTTTTGTTTTGCTTGCTTTTTTACTTCATTATTTTTTGTTCTATTATGAAAATAATGTATTTATTTTAAAGGATTCTTGTAACTCCTTGTGATGATGATTATGATGATGATGGATTTATGTTTCGAATTTCGTGTAATAGTTTGCTTACAATGGTTAGTTTTAGAATATATAATTAATTATCCTCAATCTTCATTACGCTCTCTGTTAAATCCCCTTGTTGGTAGATACATTTGCTGTTAATTCGTGTTATGTATAAAGTTTTTGTTTATCTTTTTTTTTTTTTTTTTTGATTGAAATAATATTAGTCATAATTTTTTATTTTTTAATAATTTTTTATGTTATCTTTATCTGTTCATGGAATATCACATTATCTTAATTTTTAGTATATCACGTTATCTTATTTTTCATATATTGCGCTATTATTTATTTATTAAATACTTTCAATATAAAAACATTCCTTAAAATTAGAGTCTGCATTCGGTAAAGTCGACCTAACTGCCGACCTTAAAGTGTTTGAGGTCAGTAAAAAATTGCCGACCTCATTTCTTTGTCTTATTGTAAGACCTTTGTATCAAATAATTTTTGACCTGATGCCGACCTCTAAAAGATCGGTAAATTATTCTAAAAAGTCAGTAAATTATTGCCGACCTAATTTTACCTAATTCCAAGGGTTGGATATATATATATATATATATTATATATATATATATATATATATATATATATATATATATATATATATATATATATATATATATATATATATATAAATTGATTCAAAGTTGATCAGTTATAAAACATTGACTCAAAGTACAATGAATAAAGTGATAAAATATAATCAACATTAACTTTAAAATTATTTGTTAATAAGGCATATTCTTAAAGAAATGGTTTTCAACTTATTGAAAAGTTTGAATCTGTGTTCTTGACAACTAACAAAATAAATTAAAATTTTTTTACCTATTAAGATAATATTTTAATAGGTAAAATAAGTTTTCAATTATTATTCGTATTAAAATTCTATAAATTTTTTTTTATCACTTTATTTATTGTACTTTGAGTCAATGTTCTATAACTGATCAACTTTGAATCAATTTTTTATAATATTGAAACAGGCAAGAGTATAAGCTTTCTTTTCCATACTAAAACAATAAAATTTTGAAAGTTTAAATTTGATGTCATATAAATTTAGTGAATTTAGCAAAAAAGCATTTAACATAAACACAAAAAATCAAAGTTAAAAACAAAAGCTTTTTAAATTTTTTAAAAATAATTCAGATTTTTTTTTTCAACAGCTCATAATTTATTATTTTCTCAATGTTTTCTATAATTCACCGGTTATAATTTATTATTATCTCAATTTTTTCTATAATTCATAATTTATTATTATCATAATTTATTATTATCTCAATGTTTTCTATAATTCACCGGGTTTTTTTTTATAATCAAATCTAACAGATTTTTCAGCCAAATAAAAGTGACCCTTTAATCTGGTGTTTTGGGGTTTGACTTTTTATCATTTTATTTTATTTAAGGAATCCATTCAATGTGTTCGTCGATTCATCTTGCTTAATAATAGTGATGTTGTGGTGAACATTTCTTGTCAAATCGATCACCCATTTAAAATTGTTCAGTTTGGTGAACATAAACAAATAAAACGTAATATTACATTGTCACCAAACAAAAATGTCCAGGTTTGTTTTAGTTATCCAAATATCTGTGGTGTCTTGTTGAAGATGAATGTTGTGGTGTCTTGTTGAAGCTGTCTGTAGTGTCTTGTTAAATGTTGTCTAATTTTGTAGTGTAATTTTTATACTTAAATGTTGTAAGATGAAATAAAGTTTATGATGAGGTAGAAGATTAATGATACCAAATTTGTTTTAGCTTCATATATCATTTGAAATTTCTCGTGAGTTAGCAGTGTCACTTCATAAGGTTAAGGATGCAAATTCTCATGAAGCATTTGTTGAAAAGTATCTTTTTATAAAATTTAGTAACCAGCAAACTCAGGTAACAATTTCTCTTATTTATTTTGAAAAAGTTTTTAGTTTTTACGATTTAAAACGGAATAAATTGATATTCTTCTAAAAACATGTAAACATTTAATTTTTATTTATTGAAAAGTCACGAATTTCTTATCTTTTTTTTTTTTAACATCAAACTTTAGAACACAGAGTAAGAGTCTAAGAGTCTTAAAATTAAAAGAATAACAACAAATATCAAACCAAGACATAAATTTAAAAAAAAAATTTTAATTATAAAAAAAAAAATTACAAAGTGCATTTAACTCAATCTTTTCTAAAATGAGTATACTTTTTAGTTTTGTGTTAGATCAATCATAAGGGTATTGGAATTTCAATGGTATATCATTCTTTAGTAATAGCTGTCTATGCTTAGCTTTAAACTCATTAAACATTGTTAAAGTTTTAAGTTCAGTTTTAAGTATTTTATTCCATGCCTTTGTTCTTCTAATTGAAATTGAAAACTCAGTTGTTGTAAAATAGCATCATTTATTGATTGAGTGTCATTAAATCAATAGTGTCAATATCAATAGAATAGTAGCTATCATCACTGACATCAATATACTCCTTAATTCAAAATTATTTATGTACCAGAAGTGAAACCACTGACATTAATATACCCTTTAATTTAAAATAGTGAGCATTCTTGTGCATAAATATTGCATTTATTTTGTTTTTGGAAAAAAACTGACTTAAAAGTCTATCAACCAACTTATTTCTATTTGTGCTAAAAGTCTGTAATATGCTCAAAATGGTTTCTACTAAAGTGTTCTATGAAAGTAAAAATGGTTAATTTTATCATTAAAGAAAAACCAGTTTAATTATTAATGGTTCTAGTCTGGTTTTATGTCTGGTTTAATAAGACTTGATGCAATCTTCAGCCTTTCTTACCTCACTCAAATCAACATTGACAAAGTACTTGACTAACTTAATACAGGTTTTGCCACCTCATTCGCAGATTGTATCAATCAATTTCAACATTGTATCAGTATGTTTCAACACCCTTACATTTGATTTGACACCGTTACAATCAATTTTGACACTATTGCATTCAAATTTGACACTATTGCATTCAAATTTGACACTGTTGCATTCTATTTTGACACTGTTGTATTCTATTTTGCATTTAATTTGACAGTGCTAAAAATAAATTAATTTTTATAAAATAAAACAGTTGGATTCTTTCTAAATTATTTACTATAATATAATTTTAAATTTGTCATAGACAAATTAACAATAAAATTTAAACAAAGTTCAAAATATTGAAATTGCTTACGTATATATATTGCATATACAAAAAATTATTTTCGAAACCAGATTCATAATTTAGGTATTCACCTATTTTAGAATTTAAAAATTAACCACGTTAGTTATTTTGCCCAATTAAATACAACGTATTATTATTTAGCAAACATTTTCATTACTAATATAAAAAATTTTGAAATTTGTTTTTAAATTGTTAAAATGTGATGCGACACATGTCGAAATTGAATGCAAAAATGTCGAAATTAAACGCAACATTGCATTACGCTAGTATATTAATTACGCTGGAAAAATAAAGTATAAACATTTGTCGCGTACAAATAAGATATCTATTATGTGAACATTATTTGTACGGGCGTACAATGTCTTCCATTATCTAAAGTTGTGCTGTTTGCAATGAAAGAAAAAGTTTTTTCAATAGCTAAACGGCTTTATGTTTCTGTCTAAATTGTTTGTGAAAAGTGTCTGTTTTATAATCTATACCTTTTTAGACCGAATAAAATAATTTAAAGCCAATAAATTTATATTTAACTTGTTTAGGCTCAATAGAATTGTAAGTCATTAAAAATTGTTTTTATTTGATTAATTTTTTTTTGTCGCCTAAGTAATTATTTTTATTTTATTTTTTTGTTTAATAACAATATATTGGTATTAACTTTAAATATTCGTTATTTTTAGGTGACTGCATGCTCATTTATTTTTTAGATATGCTGCATGACTGGTCAACTACTTTATCCTTTTGTAACTGTTCAAAAAAAAGTATTTAATTTTGAAACGTGTTTCGTAGGCGAAGTGAGTGAAGACATCTTAATTATACAAAATGCAAGTAATACCGATCTTCTTTGGGAGTTATATAAAGGTTTATGTTTACTTTTAGTTTTTATAAATTCTTAAATATCTAAATAGTATTTTTCTTTTTAAGAATAACTTTCGAAAAATAACAATATACTTAAATAAGTTGATTTAAAATAATTTTTACCTTGACATTTTGTCTATTTGTAGACTTGAGCTGTCCGGAATCTATTAACAAAGTATTTCATATATCTCAAACATTTGGTACTATAGCTTGTGAAGCATCAAGCGCTGCAAGAAACGAGGCTAAAGATGCCAATAAAAACGAAGCTAAAGTCAAAATAAAGTTTGCCCCAGCGTAATTTTTTTAATAATTTTTTTTCTTTTTTTTTTTTCCTTTTATATTTTTAACTTTTTCATTTGTTACATTAGAAATTTTTAAGTTTTATCTTTAGCTTTTATATTTTTAGACATGGGGTAGAATATGAATGCGATGTTTTTATACGTACAACTCTCGATGTTCTGTTTAATGAACAACCTCAGAAGTTAACACTTCATGGAAAAGGTTCTTTTGATGAAGCCTACTCTACAAAGAAATTTTTCCCTTAGTTGCAATTCGATTTGCTTGTTAAAATTTAGTTCTATCAAATAACTTGTCTCTCTCTAAAAAATTTTAAAGTGTGTTTTTATAAATTATTCGATATTTAAATAAAAAAATTTCATATATTTTAATTGCATTGCGGCATTTTAAATTTGTAAAATAAAATATTTATATTTTTATATAAACGTTCAATAGATTTTAATATATAATTTGTAAATGAAAAACTTGTCGTTTTTTTAATATAAAAAATAGATTTAATTTTTTAAAAGTATTTGCCACAAATTATTTAAATGTTCACAGCAAATTTTTTACCCAGACCAACCCTTTTCATTTTCTTTTACCCAGACCAACCCTTTTCATTTTCTCTTACCCAAACCAACCCTTTTCATCACTAATTTTCAAGTTTTAAATATTAAAATATTGGCAGCTTTTCAAAAGATAATTCATAACATCTGCTATCTTTGGATACGGTACTGCCATCCTGCTGTCGTAAGTAAAAACATAAAATTCGCAAAACTTAAATTTGAACTATTATTATGCATCAAACATCATAAATCTTCTTTCTTTAATTTCTTAGTGTACATTAGGGTGATAACTTTTTTTAAATCTTGTATGGCCATGGTCCCACACAATGAGACTAAAGATAAAAGATATTTTAATTATAATAAAAAATAAATAAAGATTTTTAATGATTTTAGGCCTTTTCAATATAAAGTCGTGTATTTCTAATAAATAATAGATGTTTAAAAAATTAGTACCAGTATAACTTATAGATTTTATAACAAAAATTTGGTTTTTATTGATTGTTCTTTCAGATTTTGCATAAACCATAATTTATTGCATTGTTTTTATTGCACGTTCTGCACAAATATTGGATCTTGCAGTGTTTATAACAATTTCTTGATTACACCAGTGCACAGTGGTCTAAATAACTTGAATTTTGGACAATATTTTAAAAAAAAAATTCAAATTTTTGTTACTATTATTATTTTTTAAACACAACATTATAATGTTGTGTTTAAAATGAATGGATAATATTATCCATTCAAAAATATATAGTTTTCATATTTTTTCTTGAAAGAAAAGTTAATCGTATCCAAGAGCAATTAAAAATCGATGAATAATTTCTTGTTCAAAAATATTTCGTTTCTGTATAAATTTAAAATTGTGTGCACTTATGTATAGATTTTTTTTTTAAAAACAAATGTTATAGTATAGATTTTAATTTGAAATAATAATAGTTTTTTATCATTGTATACTTAGTTATTTATGTTTAAAATTAGTTATTTATGTTAAAAATTAGTATAAATTAAAAGTTTTTTCTTCAATTTCAACTTCTTCCTTAAACTAAAGTCCGTATGCATGGACTCAATCAATATGATTTTATTAAATCTAAACATATATTGTTTTAAAAAAATTAAGCTGCAGATATAATTATTCAACCAATTTTAAAGCTCCCGAAATATACCTATTTTATGCTATCAAAAATACTAGCGTCTCTATTTTTGTTTTATTTCTATTAATATATGCTCAAAAACATTTTTTTTTCTTTATACAATCGTACTTGTTACTTGATGTTTTTTTAATAAAATATTCCGTATATTTAACTAGATGAAAATACTTAAAAAAATGCATATTTTAGTAAATTTAAAATCCATTTAAAATGCAAAATCCGCTTTTAACACATTATAACAGCTATTATCGCTTAATACTTCCAAAAAAAAATCAGCTGCAGATAATTAAAATAAAGGAACTTATATTCTCTCTTTCACTGTTACTATATTCAGAGTTAGTGATTTCTATTTGATGGTTTTGCTGACAATATTTACTTTAGTTTTGATACATTTAGATGGATGAGTTAAAACAATTTTTGAAGTAATATATACTATTTTTCCATTTCTTTCAACTTGCACTTTGTAAAACTTTTTTTCTTCAGTACTCAGCCATATACCTTTTTTATTTGTTATATTTCAAATAATATTTCATTTTAATAGCTGATACTGATTATCTGCGCCTTCTGATCTCTGCGGCATTTATTCATGAAATTTTCAACTTTTCTTTAAAATAATTTTTCCGTTATCGCTAGAAAGTTCAGTTTATTCAATAATAAAACTAATTTACAGGCGACAACTTTGCATCTTCCAAAACCAGATTTCTCTAAATAGGCCAAGTAAGTGAACCTCCCCAAAACGACGCATATGGAATTCTAATTAGCTTGTTCTTTTTGCCTTTACTTTTTCAAACTGAATTAAATTGTTTTTCCAAGTATTCTTGTTTTTGTTTACAATATCACTGCTTATTTTATACATCTCTACCTAAAAAAATTTAAATAGTGAAGTATTCTTTGTAATTTTAAACACTACATTATAAAAAATGCACTAACACATTAAAAAATAACTTTAGTAAAGTTTTGTATATCGAAAAAAAAAACTGAAAAATACTGAATCAAGTGATATTGAAAGTAAATTAGCTAGTTTAAAAAAAGTGGTCTATGGGGGACATTTTTAAAACCAATCATAAAGTTATATATAATTTCACAGTCCCTAAAAAACTTTCATCTTTTAATGTTAAGGCCGTTAAAATAATTGAAAAATTTGAATAAGTTATCAGCCTAGTGTATAATGTAAAAATATAATAGACTGTTTCTTTTTTAGAACACTAAAAAACAAAATCAAATGAATTTTTTTCTTTGTGGTTAATAATAAATTAATATTTATTAAAACACTTAAGACTTAAAAAGTTTTTTTTTTTTTTTTTTTTGAATTTTTCAAGTAATAATTTTTTTCTTTTTTTGCATTTATAAAAAAAAAAAATGCAAAACTAAAATTTTGATGTTTTTATAAATATGATACTAAGTATGTAAAAATAATCAAAAAGTGATGGTTATTCTTTATATTTTGAAATGTTTTTCAAAAAGTAATTTATTACGTAGTTCTGTACTTTTCAAAAACAATATAAAATAAAATTTTTTGCAGTTTCTTCATATTTTAATTTTTACTTAACAAGCAACAACTGTCTACAACAACTGTGTAACAAGCAAAAGCTTTCAAGTGCCGTGAAACTTTAAATATTAATTTTTGGAATTATTATGTAAATAGTATTATAATATTTTATAATATAAATTATTTATAATGTATAAATATACAAAATACAGTTTTATTTTGTTTTGTTTTGTTTTTATTTTGCTGTGTAAATATGTACAATCCGTAAGTTACTAAGTTCTGTCTAATGGTCAGGGTTAGGGGTCTAATAGTTGAAGTTTATTTAATTTATGTTGTGGTAGCGTAAGGAGGATAACTTTATTTTCTTTGATGTAATTCAGTCCGTCTTCAGATTAATGGGACTCGTGATCAATATGGCCCTATTTTGTGCAAAACAACGGACATTCTGAAAAAAAATTTCTAACATCTTAACAAAATTCTCACTTATCATCAAGCCAGAAGGGTTAACCAAACCAAGTCCTGCAGATTCTAGAATACCTTGTATTATTTTCTTTTTACCAAAGTGATGGCAACGAAAAATCCAAATGGTGGTAAGACATGACCATCCATATATATAATTCCTGTATGTGTTACCGATTCTCCTTTTTCAAGTGACGTCACTCGACCGACTTGGTGCTGTCTTTTTTTGAGTTATGACTCTAGAAACATGCTGGACTTTGGTCACCCAGTTTCACCCAGATTATAAATTTGGGATGTTGTGAAATTGTATCGTGTAATAAGTTCATGAAGCTTATTTTGAAAATCTGTTACTTTTGTTCTATTGTAACTGGTCATTCGAGCGAGACCCGTAGCTTCAGGTAATCGTATTGGTAGACTAAGATAACGTTTCATGAATAACGAGAGCCAATCAGGTCATGAAAACTTCCATTCCTTCCATTTTTTGGATACTTTTTACAATTTTTTTCTGCATATTCAAAGGCTAAATGTTTACTAGTAAAATAATTGTAAAGTCAGAATTCGCAAAACATAAATTTGAACTATTATTATGCATCAAACATAAAATTTCTTTCTTTAATTTTTTAGTGTACATTAGGGTGATAACTTTTTTTAAATCTTGTATGGCCATGGTGCCACACAATGAGTTTTAAACTAAAGATAAAAGATATTTTAATTATAATAAAAAAAATTAAAAAATTTCCCCCGTAAAAAAAATAAAGGTTTTTAAATGATTTTAGGCCTTTTCAATATAAAGTCGTGTATTTCTAATAAATTGTAGATGTTTAGAAAATGATTATGTCCATTTTATGAAATAGTAAAGTTTTACTAAATATTTCATAAAATGGACATCTTTTACACCTACCCTTAACTTTTTAGGTAAGAATGCACGTTTGGTTTTTCTCCTATAATTTCTGGTCATTTTTGGACATATTTTTGCGCCATTGGTAAAGAAGGAGGCGTGAACTTTCTAATTAAATGCTCTTCCGCGGTGCTCTGTGAAACTGTGCATTAATTCTTCTTGGGGCATCTAAAACAAAATATTATAAATTATAATAAAACTAGTTCAAATCTCCTTTTTGTATGTCTTATGTCTACATTTTGTATTTCTTATGTCTACCAATATTTAAAGCTAATATTATATTGATATTATTGATTTATTTAAGTCTCTAAAAATGAAAGTTACTTCATACTGCTGACGGAACTTTTATTCTTAAGGAAAAGGTAGTACGGTTATTCCTAAATCTTAGTTTTCTTATCTGTCACAGTGATTGGGGTTTATAGGCTCAAAAATTTCATGCAAATGAATGGAAGATTCGTTTGATTTGTACATTCCATCAGTTTTACAACAAAAAGTTAATAAAAAAACTTGCAAAGTCAAAATTTATCATGCTTCTAAAGCATGATAAATTTTGAAAATGAAAGTTGTTCTAATCATACCCGTGTCATCAAAAAACATAGGGGAAGTGGGGGCATAACCGCCCCCGTAACGTTTGGAATAATGTTATATGAAAATAAAAACGAAATGTGTTTTTTTAGCAGTTTATTTCAATAACCACATCATTAAGCTTTAAATTGATGCATTTAAGAAAAAAATTAAACAGGTTTTGAAAATGTTATTACACAAAAACTACACTTAGTGAAAAAAACGGTTTTGCCCCCATTGTGAGGCACAACCGCACCCTCAAAAAAATCGATGGGGCTACGCCTTTCATGGTACATTTTTTTACAATTTTCACAGCTCAGATTATTTGATGATTTTGTTGCATGTTTGCATATTGTGCAGACATTCTTTGTGTTTACATTTTGAGTTTTACCCCAGAAGAGAGTTCTACCCCAGAAGAAAGTTTTTAGAAAGAATTCAGTTTCATAGATTAATTATTAGATTATGGTATTATCAAAAATGACTTTCACTTCATGAAATAATGCTTATAACACATATTTTTAACACTAAAATTAAATATTGCTTAATTCTCAAAAAGAAGGTCAGGAAAAATATGATGTAAATATAATATTTTTATCAAAATAAAAATTATTATTCACAACTTCTCAGAAACTTAACAGTCACTCTTTTTGACATATGCAAAATGAAGGAAACTGTTTTACTAACGCGTGGTATGTTTTTTGCCGTATTAAATAACATTTTTTGAAGAGAAATGTTAAAAAACGGTTGTGCCTCCATATGCGGTTATGCCCCCACTTCCCCTATATAGTTATTTATTTATTTTATTTTGTCATTAAGAAAAAAGAATACAATGCCGTGTTATATAAACAAAAACTACATGACTGGGGCTAAAAGCAGACAATATTTGCTTTATCACTACGCCTCGAAGATGACTCTCGATATCTCGACTACTCGATATCTCAAACCTTATTTCCGGTCCTTTGCGCACTTGTTTGAGCCAAATCCTCTTGATATCTTGAATACTTTATATCTCGAATATTTTTTCCGGCCCCCTGAAATTTCGACAAACACCCTCACCAGTAATTAATTTTAAAATTTCATTTTAATGCAGATGTCAAAACAAGAAAATAAGAAAGTTTCTTTATTATCTTTAATAAAAAATATTTGAATATCAAAGTGAACACTGTTGCAAACAGTTTGGATTAAAAAATAAATATCAGAGCTTTGCCTACTGTGATCTTTGTAATTTATCCAAGGAAAAAAATGAACAATCAATAATAAATAAAGGAACAATTGACTTTGTGGGCAATGGACAATGAATATCTAAATGAAACAATGTAAAGAAATAATGTAAATTCGGACGATTGACAATGAATAAAGGGATGTTTTGAAATAAAAAGACTTATCACAAAATAAATTTTGCGATTAGTCTATTTATTTATAAATATTATACGATGTATAAATGAATTTAAAGAAACTTCTTTAACAAGAGTTACAGGAGACCACTCCAAACTGATATCAACGTTCGTAAGTTATTGAACTCGAAGATTAAACTTTGAATATTCTTACTAAAACTTTAGAAAAAAAATTTGTATCAAAAGAACTCGGTTTAGGTTTTATTGATTAATTAGGTTTATATTGATTTTTTTAAATTTTTTTTAAACTTATTTTTCAAATTATAATGATTTTTGTTGATTTGTTATAAGAAAAAGTAGCGTTACTTTGAAAAAAAAAAATTAGCATTTAGTATATATTCTTATTACACAATAATATAATTATTAGTTTCAATTGAAATTAAAATATCTGTTTTGCAGATGTATTTTTTTCAAATTATATTTACCAAATGTTTAAGTAAAATAAAAACATTAAACACTGGATGGTATTTATAATATATAATATTTTTCAGGTATACTATAAATGTTTTAATCAATTTAAATAAAATAACAATTTTTTAAATCAATTTAAAAGAAAATTACAATTTTATTTCTCAAAAAAGATTATTGATCATCGTAAAATAATTTTGTTTAAAACAAAATTTAGTAAAAATTATTAAAATTTTCATAAGAGTTCAATTTTCTCCGGTGTTCAGTAAAAAAAAAAAAAAAATGAATCTTGAAAGATTTTTTTTTATCATATAAAGTTTATTTTTATCATGTAACAAAAGTAGAGCAAAATGGGGTAGAACTGAACACCGGAGAAAATTGAACTCTTATGAAAATTTTAATAATTTTGACTAAATTTGGTTTTAAACAAAATTATTTTAGTAAAAGTTACGCTGATCAAGAACTTTTTAGAAATAAAATTTTTTTCAGAAATAAAACTTTTTTCAGAAATAAAATTGTTATTTTCTAAAAAATAGCTAAAAATCACTGAAAAAATCATATTTTCGGGTTAAACTGAACGCTAATATTTTTCAAATTTATCTTATATTTTAAAAAGCTAACAATTCCGTGTACAAATGTTTGTAAATTTACTTTTGACAAGTACTGTACAGATCTAAATCAATTTAAAAAAATTTAAATAATTATGAATTACTAATACTTTGACACGTTCGTTTTACCCGAATTGTCAGGTGAAACTGAAAGCTTTTTTTTTTCAAATAAACTTATTTTACTAAAAAACTTTAAGAATTTTTTTTTCTTTTTTAAGATATTCGGATAGAGCTCATTTTTCTTAACAAAACTTAAAAATTTATTAAAAAAATTTATTAAAAAAATCATTTAGTTATATAAAAAAAATTAATTATAAATATAAGTGCTCTATTGTTTAATTTTACTCTATATTATTTGTTATTAATATTTCTTATTATAGTTTTAGTTAAAAAAAGTGTTTATTAATCTTTTTAGAATCAGTTTTTTGATTTTAAAACCGTGATTTATTTTAAGTTAATAATAAATATCATGAATTATCGTTTTATTAAAAGAAAAGTTAAATTATCGTTTTATTAAAAGATTCTGTGATAACCCACTACATATGGCATAATCAATATTAGCTGGAAAAATACATAAAATATTGGAAGGAAACACTTTTGGTTGGTATTGGGCTTTACTTATAACAACTATACTGTAATTTAATTTTTTTTTAGCCTAAAATGTTAAACTTGTATTTGTTATTAAACAAAAATGTTTTAATTAGGTAGATAAGATTTGCCTCCTCATGAGTGGACTAAACACAGAAGACACGAGTTTATCGAACTCAGTACTTAGTAAGAAAAGTTTCCTTTAAATTTACTTAATAGTTTTTAATTTCCTTTTTAATTACTTTTGAAAAAAATATGATAAATATGCTATTGTATGTTGGTTCATAAAATCAGCCTATGTAGCCCCAAAACAAGAAGATTCAAAATAAAATTAGGAATTAACGATTATTTGAGGGAAAAAAAAAAGGTAGAATAAAAAATATTTCGTTCTATCATAAAATATACCCAGCGGGCACAGACGTGAATCAAACGTCTTACGGACGTCTTAACTAGGTCGCGACGTCTCAGACCAAATTAGGACGTCCTAAAGACGTCTGGTAAAGACGTCTTTGTTAGGACGTCCTTGTGACGTTAATATAAAGACGATATCAGGACTTGAATATTTAGACGTCCTATTGACGTCGCTAAGACCTACATAAGACGTCCTAATTACCTTAAAATAAGTAAAAAAATTAATACTATCAACTTAGCGCATACAATATTATGCGCAAACTCGGTTATATAAATATGTCTACTTGTTTTGGTTGATTATTTTAAGACTATTATTTTGTTTAGTTATTTATCGTTTAAAGATATTTTTTAATTTTCTATATTCTATACTCTATGATCTATAAACTATAATCGATACAATATTTAAAAAGAAGAGTAACTAAGTTACAAGTAAAATAAGGGAATTTTAACAAAAGACATCAAAATTGCACCAAGACTTTTCACTTTGTGTTTTATAGAATAGTATTGATATTTTTGTGTGTCTGTGTTATATATAAATTAATATATACATATTAATTTATATATATATATATATATATATATATATATATATATATATATATATATATATATATATATATATATATATATATATATATGCAAAGATTTGTAATATCTTGGCTGTAGAAATAGGTAAATGGATAAATAAATTGTATATATTTTGTTGTTCCTGTGTTGTTTCATTCCATTTTATGATTTTTTCATCATGGGTTGTATAAATAATTATTAAGATTATTACGTATGTTGACACCTTGTTACTGTGTTGTTTCATTTAATTTGATGTATAATTATTTATATATACATGATTTATACATTATATTATAATGTTTATATGATGCATACATATTCATTATATACATATATATATATATATATATATATATATATATATATATATATATATATATATATATATATATATATATATATATATATATATATAAATATATATATATATATATATATATATATATATATATATATATATATATATATATATATATATATATATGTATATATATATATTTATTTATATATATATATATATATATATATATATATATATGTATAAATATATAGAATATATATATATATATATATATATATATATATATATATATATATATATATATATATATATATATATATATATATATATATATATATATATATATATTTATCTTTATATTTACATTTATATTTACATTTATCTATTTATATTACATTTATCATATTATGATAAAGAATATTACAATTTTGTTATAAAAAACTAAACTGTTTATGATTCATAAACAGTTTGGTTTTATAATATATTATCCCACGTAATCTAAACAACCAAATTTGAAACGTTTTCAAAAACAATAAATCTATCAAAAACATTGACTCTGTCAACCACAAAATTAGAAGAATTTTTTTAATTACGCAGCTATGGACCTTTATATATATATATAGGACTTATATTATATATAGGACCTTATATTATATATATACTTTTACTGAATTACGGAACGATTTTGAAAAAATATTATCAAAAAGTGATTGTTATTTTAACTTAGAAATAAACGAAAAAAGTGCATATTACAAAGTCGCTTCGTTTAACAGTTTATCATCTGAATCGGAAGATGACGCGCTTGAAAACAAAGTTTTTCAAAAGCTTGAGGAAGTGGACTAAAAAATATAAATCTTATGTAGAATATTTTTAATTATAGTTGCTTTATAAATGCTTCATAGTTGCTTTATAAATGATTTTTAATAAAATAAAACTGTAAATTTTAATAAACTATTTGTATTTACCAATTATAACAAGTAGACAGTAAACAACCAAAGGAGATGTGGTGGAGATGTAAATGTTATCCACTTGTAAATATAAATGCTTTTATCGTTTATCATTTCAGTGAGTTATTCATCATTTTATCGTTTATCATTTCAGTAAGTTATTCATAATGCTTTTCACCTTTCGCGCAAAAAAAGTTTAGCGAAAACCACCTTTGACAACAAAACACGTAATTAAATCGTATAACCTTTGTAAAGAACCACGTAAAATGGAAAGAAGAATGGTAACGAGTAGTTATTTTAGACGAAAAACGATTTTTTTTTTTTTTTTTTTGTAAGTTTATTTGCCTTCTATAAAAGAAATTACAATTACAGAATAGTTTACATCAGGAGATAAATGATTTTTACATTTAAACATGAAACATAAAATATTATAAACATTTAGTTCTTATACATATAAGGCTTTCATTTCTTTCAGAAGTGGTTTTGAATTTGAAAAACGATTAACAAAATTAATTAGGCGAGCTGCGTGTTTATGATGCTGATAAAGAGATTTAAGTTTAGTTTTGTGCACGCTTTCCCATACAATATTTGCATAATTTAAAAGCCAGTGGATAAACGAATAATATAATTGTTTTAATTGTTGTTTATTTAAAATATGACAATTTGTTTTTCTTGAACCAATACAAGATTTTATTTAATTCTTGTGTCATATTATCAAAAAGTGTATTTATGTTTTCATGAGATTGGAATAGGTTTGTGTCATCAGCAAAAATGTAGTTAATAAATGATAGTGGTTGAGTTAGAGGCTTTGTTGAGGTCATTTATATATATTAAAAATAATAGGGGCCCAGCTATGCATTCCTGTGGGACATGTTACATTCATTAATAAAGTAAAAGAAGATTCTTGGATATTAACAAACTGCTTACGATTACTAAGATTAACTTTAATTACATAGAGTTCTAATTTTTTTAACAGAATTTCGTGATCAACAGTATCAAAAGCTTTAGACAACTTGATGAATACTCCTAGTGTATAATAAGAATTTTTAAAAGAATCAGAAATGCTGCGTGTTAGTTAAAGCATGGCGTGTTCAGTTGAATAGTTTCTCTGGAAGCCGAATTGATTATTGTATAAAAGTTTAGTATCAACAAAATAATCGTAGACTCTGTTATACATTATTCTTTCTAGTATTTTAGAGAAAACTGAAAGTTATTTCAATAGATAATTTGTAATGTTGCAATGGTTACCTGATTTATAAATAGGAGTAATTTTTGCTACTTTTAGAGAGTCTGGAAAGGATCCTTGAGCAATAAAGGCTTTACAAATTTTAAAGAGTATATTTTTCAAAACGTCAACGGAGTCTATTATAACATTTCCATTGATGCAATCAATGCAATTGCCTAATTGCCTAAATCCCTAATTGCCTTATTTCATTTTAATGATTTAAACGCTGCTTCAAATTCGCTGTATGTATTATTTAAAAACTTTGGCATATAAAATTCGCCGAATGGTCACATACGAGCAGTGAACACCCGAGGGAAGAAATGAAGTACATTAGAATAAAGAAGAATTATTTATCGAACGAAGCATATTTTGACAGTTGTCAAGACAAAAATAAAGATTAATAGAGGAAAATTTCAAAACAAGTAAGACAGACAACACATCCAAGCAGTACTCACAATAACAATAACAAAAAATTGTATCATATAAAAGACTAGTACGTACGAAGATATACAACAAATATAACCAAAATAAAAATTTTTTTTAAACCAAAAAATTGATAAACAAAAAACTTAAAAATAAAAAACAAAAACAAAAATATAAAAAATAAAAACAAAAAATATGGATAGCAATGTAAGGCCTTAGAATGGAAAAAGAACATTAATGCTAATGTGTAAACATAATTATGTAGTGATAAAGTAATAAACATCTCCTCAGAGTCGCGTCTATTATTACAGGCATTTGTTAGGTTTGAAAAATTATGTATTCGCTGTATGTATTGTATGTATTCGCTGTAGGTTTGAAAAATTTAAAGTTAAATTAGGTGAATTTATAAAGCCATCAATTGATTTGTCATTAAGGTAAGGAATTTTATTAGATAACCTTGTTCCGATTGAAGAAAAAAAAATTATTAAATTCAAAAGCAATTTTGTTAGGGTCATTAAATAATTTGTTTTTAATTTTTATTGCATTTGGTAATATTGTACTTTTCTTATTTTTTCCCGTGATCTCTTTCATTAGTTGTCCATTAGATCTCTTTCATTATACGCTTTGAATTAATTTTGTGCTTTGCAAACAAGTCGGAGTATTAATTTCTTTTTGCATTTTTGCGGAGTTTTTCGAAATTATTTTTATAAATCAAGTAGTTATTCTTATGATTGACTGATTTATATTTTAGATATTTATACAGTTTTTGTTTCATTTTCGATGATTTTTTAAGTCCTTTAGTTATTGAAGGACATGATACGTCCTTAGCATTAAGGATTATTTCACGAAAGGAAAGTTTGCGTCATAGATAGATTTAAATGTTTTAAAAAAAGAATCGTAGATCAGGTTTATATCATCATTGAAGTTAATATTGCTTCAGCTATGATTCGAATTTGTTTCTTAAAAGATTTTAAATGATTGTTATTGTATATACGATTTTTTATAGTTGTTTTACTTTATAGTTTGTATTATTTTTTGTTTTACGTTATGGATTTAATTTATAGTTTGCATTTATACAAAAAAAAAAAAAAAAAAAAAAAAAAAAAAAAAAAAAAAAAAAAAAATAGGAAAGTGATCTGAGACATCTGTTTTAACAATACTTTTTTTAAGCAGCGTGTTAAAAAAATCATTAGGTAAAATGTTATCTATTAAGGAAGATGAATGATTTGTTATTCTTGTAGGTTTATTTATTATAGGTATTGTTACGGTTTCAAATAGGTCGTTGTAATATTTTTTTATGTTTTGGTTTTTATTACACTCAAAACAGTCCAAATTAAAGTCCCCTAATATGTAATATTTTTTTCTCTCTTGATTAATTTTTTCTATCAAATCGTGTTTTAAAAAATTGCTCAAGAGTTCAGTTCTTCCATTAGGAGGCCGATAACAACAGCTTAGTCGAAGGTTTTAGATTTTTTGTTTATAATTTTAATTGTTAAAATCTCTTGATCTTCATAAGAAACACTCGTAAAGAATATTTTCTTTTATGTAAAAAAGTACTCCTCCGCCTCGCTTATTACTTTTACGTTCTTAAAAAAACGAATTAAAAACCTGGGAGATGGAGATTAAAATTAGAATCAAAAAATTCTTTAGAACTCCACGTTTCCGTTAAACAAATTATGTTTAAAAAATTTTCTGTTTTGCATAATAAATTTAAAAAACTTTCAAAATTTTTTTTAGACTCGAATATTTACATGGATGACATTAAAATAGTCATTATTTTGTTGCATATAAAAATAATTTTTTATTTTATTTGGATAAAATAAGAGCATTCAAACTCAAACGTATTAATTTCGCTAAAATAATTCAAATCTGGGTCAGATTCATTGTCTAAATTAAAATAGATACTTTGTAAAAATTTAAAAGTTTTTTCAAAGTTATTGTTAATAAATTTAGCCATTTTCGTAGCCAATTATTTTGGGGAAAATAAATAAATAAATATGTAGTATATTCTTTTAGGACTTAGTGATTATTTTATTGTAAACCACTTTAGCGTATTTACCTGCGGCACGAATTTCTTTGGCTTCGGCGAAGAGTTGCTTACGAATATTTATAGTTCTTTTGCTGAAATCTTCGTTAATGTAGACATATTCGTTCCAGAGTTTCATTTTTTTGTATTTTTCTAGAATTAGTTCGCGGTCTTTGAAGTTTAGAAATTTTACCACAATAGTTCTTCTCCTTGTAATACCTTTCCCGTTATCTTTTCTTCCTGTACGATGTGCTCTTTCGATAATTAACTGCTTAACATCAAGTTTTTCTTTCACAATTTTTTTTATTAATTTTTCACTCTTTTCCCATGTCTCACCTTCAATTTCATCAAACCTACGACGACTCCAGAGCCGTGGCTAGGCACCCCCAAACCCCCCAATTGGGGGGGGGCCCAGTATTTTTAGGGGCCCTTTTTAAAAGTTAAAATATCTTTTAACTTTAAAAGGGTTTAAGTGAAGTAAAAAGATTTGCATTTTAACCATTATATTAACTAAGTTATGCATGCTAAAAAGTACTAAAAAGCAAAAGTCATTTTTACGCAAAAACAATTTACACTCCGAGTTCTTTTGTTTTGTTAGAAGTTTTTTGAGAAACCACTATAGCGGTTTGTCTGATGTTATTTTAGCGGTTTGTCTGATGTAATTTAGCGGTTTGTTTGATGTTACTAGCGCGCTAATGAGAAACCATTAAACAGCGTTTCGTGGGGAAATATATTTTCAAGTATGTCGCTTATTTTATGATTACAAGCGAATTTATTATTTTTAATTAGGTTATTTATTGATTAACTATAATTTGCTGGTAATTCAACTGTGTACCAATTCACCACGGTAAAGTTTATTTTATTACTATTATTTCTATTACTTATGTTTTATGCCTAGCAAAAAATATAATTATCTTTCATTTTTAGTTTTTTACAATATTTTGGAATTATTGGAATGAAAAAGTGAAAAGTGGTGCCACTAAAAGAAGAGAAAAAGCTGCAGCCATGGAGAAAATCATGAAATACCCCAAACTAACACATTTTTTAAAACCAGCAGTTCCGGCTAGCAGTGTTTTGATATCAACAAATAATTTTGATTGTGATTATTTGGGTACTAGACTAGAGTCAGATGGGTTAATCTATGACTCAAATGCAAAGTCAAATGTAAGTCATGGTTTAATCTGTGAATCAAATGCCACAACAAATCCACTAATATTTCTCAGTGATGATCCTTCTGATTGGCCTGATAATGTTTCTGACGCTCAGAAGTGTGATGTTGTTAAACGAGGTTTAAAAAAGATTGAAATCGACTTTCCAAAAAATTCAGAAAGAAGACGATTTTCCATGAGTTATTATAACCGCAAAATGAAAAATGGAGAAATCTTTGAAAGATCATGGCTTATATATTCTTTAAATAGTGATAAAGTGTTTTGTTTCTGTTGCAAACTTTTTGGGATAACTTCTTCACCCTTTCGAAAAGGAATAAACACGTGGGAAGGCTTATCAAAAAAACTTAAAGAACACGAAACATGCGGTGCACATTTAAAATGCTTTGAACATTGGATGACATTACGAAAAGGTAACTGATATTTCATTTAACTTGTTTTGTTACTTTTTTTATTGCTAAAATATTAATTTTTTTTCAATTTTGACAATGCAGGCATAGCAAATCAAGCTACCATAGACGAGCAACAACAAAAGTTGCTTCATAAAGAGCGGGTATTTTGGAGATCTGTGTTGGAAAGGATACTGGACATTACGTTATTTCTTTCATCAAGAAATCTTGCATTCCGTGGATCAGACACGGCAATTGGTTCAAAGAGCAATGGAAATTTTCTTGGGGTGTTTGAATTACTGGCTAAGTACGATGCCGTCTTTAAGGAGCTTCTGTTAAGAATTCAGGACAAAAAAACAAACGCTCACTATTTGAGCAATGACACACAGAACGAGTTGATTAGATGTTTAGCGCAGGAGATTGAATCAGAAAACCTTTCTATGGTAAAAAAAGCAAAATACTATTCGGTTATTTTAGATTGCACGCCAGACGTTTCGCACAAAGAACAAATGAGCATAATTTTAAGATCAGTGACATGTACTTCTAGAGTTGGTATTAACATTTCCGAAAATTTCTTTGGATATCTCACAGTAAATGATACCACTGGAAAAGGGCTTTTGGATGCCTTTTTAAATCAGGCAAAAAAATGGGATCTAAATATTCTTGATTGTCGAGGCCAATCTTATGATAATGGTGCTAACATGAAAGGAAAACTTAAAGGTGTTCAAGCCAGGCTTCTAGAAATGAACCCAAAGGCTATATATGTTCCATGTGCAAATCATTCACTGAATCTTGTTATTGTTGATGGTGCACTGTCATCTATCAGTGCAAAATCTTTTTTTGGAGTTCTTACAAGATTGTATACCCTCTTTTCATCGTCTCCTCCTCGATGGGAAATTTTAAAATCGTGTGTGGAAATTTCTGTCAAACCACAATCAGATACAAGATGGGAAAGTAAAATAAACTGTGTTAAACCACTTCGCTATTATCTGAAAGAAATTTTAGAGGCACTCGACAGATTGGAAAAACATGCCTTTGAAAAGAAAGATGGGGCAACAGCCACAGAAGTACGATCTCTGATTGAATATATTAGGACATGGCCTTTCTTATTATCAATCATTATTTGGTATGACGTTTTATTTCAAATCAACAAATCAAGTAAGCTTCTTCAGTCTTCTACAACCTCTCTTGACATATTGGCTAGTGAAATAAAAGCAACAAATACATTTCTTCATGAGTATCGTGAGACTGGATTTACTGACGCACATATTAAAGCACAAGAAATTGCAGAGGAATTGGGCATTGAAAAGATTTTTCCAACAGTGCGCTTACGAAAAAAAAAAAAATGTATTCATACGAGTGTGCTGATGAAACTCGGCAACCTGAGCATCAGTATAAAGCAGATTTCTTTTTGCCACTCATTGACATGTCAATTGCATCAGTAAAGGAGCGTTTTGAACAGGTCAGTATCTTCACAAATCTTTTTGACTTTCTTTACCGGTCTGAGAGTCTTATCAAAGCCTGTAATGAAAATTCTCTTACTGTATTTTGCACAAATTTGCAAACGAAGCTCGGGGATATAGATTCTGAGGATTTGGAAATGGAGTTGAAACGATTTGTCATAGTTGTACAAGAGGACAAAAATACAAACCTGAAATCTGCATATGACTTCCTTAACTACGTCTACAAAGAAGAGCTGCAGGAAACTTATCCTAATCTAGTTATTGCGTTACGCATCATTCTTACTTCTCCAGTAACTGTTGCAAGTGCAGAACGTAGCTTTAGCAAGTTAAAATTAATTAAAACATTTCATAGGTCAGTATAAATACTCTTACTTCCTTATACCTAAACACATATAACTATATTTCTTTGTATCTTTATGTAGGTCAACAATGGTCGATGAACGTTTGTCTTCCCTAGCAATGCTGTCAATCGAGAACGAGGTAGCAAGGAAATTAAGTTATGAAGGCTTAATAAATAAGTTTGCAAGTATGAAAACACGACGCAAACCTTTTTTTTGACCTGTGAATGCCTAATACATTCACAGTAGTCAAAGAAACTTTTTGTTTTAAACTCTTAATAAATATAACAATTATAAAATATACTTAATTAAATTAAAGGGTTAATTTTATTGTTTTTTTTCTCGTGAACGACTACTTAAAAATATGTTCGGTGCATTATAAAAGATACGCCTTGCGCTTTTTGAAAAAAAAAAAAATGTCAATTTAAACGCATTTAAAAAAACTTTGGGGCCCTAATGGAATGTTTGGGGGGGGGGGGGCCCTAAAGTCACTAGCCACGGCACTGGACGACTCCTATCTTCTAGTTCAGCTAATTAGTCCTTCAATATTTTATTTTCTTCATTTGACTTAATTAATGATTGTGGATTATTTTTAGTTGTTTTCATAGATTCACTAAGTGTTTCGTATTGATGGTTTAAAAATTCAATGGCTTTGTTTGATTCATTATATTCTTTTTTCAAGTCTTTGTTTTCTTCTTTCACATTGATCGAATCATTTTCGAGTTTTTGAATACGATCATTAATGATTTTGATTATGGTGTTCTCGTGCATTTCTAGTAGTTGTTTTACTTGAGATAAAGAATATATATTTGTCATTTTAATAAATTTAGTAAGTCAATTGATTTCAACGATAAAGTTCGATAATCATTTTGTCTTGATTAGCTGGATAGATGGAATTATTATTTTCACGATTTGCGCAAAGAACCAGTAACACAGCAACGAATTCAAATAGGTGGTGTGGTGGTGTTATGATTTGGTGTGCAATTGGGTATCATGATAAATCAAAAACTCATTTTAATTTATAACAAATGCAAAAACACGTGCCAGCAGGGCAACTAACGAAGCCCCGTTCTAATAAATATCAATTCTTTTTGTTTTTAATCAAACATTTTGGAAAAAAGTCAAGTTGTTTTTTAAAGGCGCTAAGTGACAAGGCAGATACAATGGAATTTGGAAGGATGTTTCTCTTAGGTACGATGCAATTACAGAGGAAGAATTCTCTTTGTAAATAGTTAGCTACTGCGTGACGTTAAGACAATGGCGTTAGCTAAAGAGGCCGTTGGCTGGTCCTTGTACGCTTAGTGCTGGAGCTAGTGAGTTTGGTTTACAAAGCTCAACTTTGTTAACGTCGTGGTATAATTTAAAAAACTGTATTAGGTCACCCCTACGCCTTCCATCCTTAAGCAATTGAATGTTTATTGCGGCTTTCATACATATAAAAATTTTATGATTCTTTACCTTCTAGAATGATCGAAGTGATTCAAATAAATGGAAAAGTACCCACTATTGATTTTTAAAAATTGAGACTTTTTTTATGAAAGACTTTTTTTATGAAAGACATTTTTATGAAATTTTATATAATTTTTTTTTTTAAAGTCACTTATAATTTTGTTGCACTAAAAAAACAGTTTTTTTTAATAAAATGCGAGTTACGTTTAAAATAACTTTTTTTAAATGTTGTTTAGTCTTGTAATCCTTTTGATCTCATTTACCATAAAAATTAGTTTTTAAATATAAATGTATAGTAGAGTTTTATAAATATTTTTGTGGTGTCTTTTATCTCATTATATTGCGCAGTGTATACCATGGATGTATAAAACGGATGGAAGTTCATCGAGCCGCAAACATTAAAGCAATTTCAAGTCGTCTCGGGAGTATGCTTGTAACCGACTAAAAAAAAACAACAAGTTTCACTGGATAAAAAACAACAAAATTCACTGAAAGGATTTTTATAAAACATCAAAAAATGAATTATTCTAGGGATATGCTTCAAAGTTTTAACCATTAGTAATTTTCAGCAAAAGGTTTATTAAAACTTGATAATTAAATAGAACCATTTGATTTTAAAAGCATATGTTAGTTTAGGCTTCTTTTCTTGCTTCAAGTCATAACGCGACATTTGATTAAAAAGACAACTGAAACAATTTTTAAAAAATCAAAAAAATAGTTTTCTAAATAATTAAAATTTTAAAGTTTTATGAGCTGTATATCATAATTCCATTCATTCTTGTAGTACTCCATTCATTATATATAAAGTTTATAAAAAATTGTTGTTTTATCGCGCCATTTTTAATGTTTTTCTTGAATATTTTTGGCGAACTTCAAAATACTATATTTTTAAATTGTTATAAACGTACCTATTTGCGTCAAAGTATAAAGATTAAGCGTTTAAGCGTTTACAGTCTTGGCGTCGTTTTTTTATCGTTTACGAAACAGAAGGTTACAAGCATAGTCCCGAAGAATTTCAATGCGGTTAAACTTCCATCTGTTTTATACTTCCATATGGAAGTATAAAAACTTCCATCTGTTTTATACTTCCATCTGTATTATACTGTTAAACTTCCATTTTTATCTGTTAAACTTCCATTTTTATCTGTTAAACTTCCAGTTTTATCTGTTAAACTTCCACCTGTTTTATACTTCCATATGGAAGTATAAAACAGATGGAAGTTCAACCGCATTGAAATTCTTAGGGACTATGCTTGTAACCTTTTGTTTCGTTAACAATAAAAAAACGACGCCAAGACTGTACTTAAACGCTTTATCTTTATACGTTGTACTACTTATACTAAACAATGCTTATACTAAGCGATAATACTTATACTAAGCGATGACACTGTATTAATCAATGAGCAGTTAGAATAATGATTTTCCTTCTTACAACATTGAAATACCTTTAAAAGCTGCTCATAGATGGTAAGTATACACATGTGTATACTTACCATCTATGATCAGTATACACATGGCCATGTGTATACTTACCATCTATGAGCAGCTTTTAAAGGTATTTCAATGTTGTATAAAAATCATAAGTTTGTTTGCGCTGGAAGAACGAAAATCATTATTCTGATTGCTCATTGATTAATACAGTGTCATTGTTTAGTGCAGTCAGCGTTTTTAACGATTTTTATTTTTATTTTTGAATAATAAAATATAATTGCAAAATTAAAGAGAATGAAAAAGTTATTTCATTAGTAATAATTAATTTTATAAGTATTGAATACATAAAGAGATAGAGAAAAATTAAGAGAGAGAGAGAGAAGGAGAGAGAGAGAGGGAGAGAGAGGGAGAGAGAGATAGAGAAAAAGAGAGAAAGGGAGAAAAGAAAAGATATAGAGAGAGAGAAAAAAAAAGAGAGAGAGTTTGTTATTTTTATTGTTTTATTTTTATAGTGTGTTTTATAGTGTTTTTTTATTGTTTTATTTTTATAGTGTGATGTGTGATCTAACTTGATTAATTGTTTTTCTGTTTAATATCATTTTTTAATATTATAAACATCCTGTATATATCCTACTTTAAGTTTTTTTTTTTCTTTTACAATATTATTTTTGTAACTATTATTGGTATTATTATTATTGTTAATGTTATTTTGTTAAATTTTTTTTTTCTTCTTTTTATTTCTATAGAGAAAACCTTTCTATTTTCTAAAAAATTTTCTATATAAAACCTGGTCAACTTTCATAAGAAGTAGATCAACAACTTTTAAAACAATTATTGATATTGCTGTCTTTAATTAGACCGCTGATGAAGACGTCTATCAAAAGTTTTTAGGGTAACATGATATATGAAACAAATCATATTTTTTATCAAAAAGTTTTTTATATCCAATTTTACCCCTGTATTATTTAGAGCATTTAAACTTTTTAGTCAGGGTTCGTGTTTCGGAGTTATAGAGTTGAGAGAAGGTTATAACCGCAAGTGGCCTTTTCGATCTTGGGGAGGTGAATTAACACTAAAAAAATTGACGGTTATGAGAAAGATTTTGAGTATATTGAATCAGAGCAGCAGTCTAACCTAAAACCAAGAAACTTTTAATCACCAGACCAACAATCGATTGCCAATCATTTTCTTAAGAGTCAATGTTTACTCCAATTGTCAAATGGTACAATTGTTCATGATGTTAAAACTAATCTTCTTCAGGCTGCCAAAAGATTTTTCTGGTTTTTCAGTCTAGACTAGAATCTACAATAGAATACAATAGAATTTGTTAAATAATGTTGAAAAGCACATTCTTTTGCTTTACAACTCCTACAAAAGAAAAACATGACAATTTATGTCATGTTTTTCTTCGTCAATTTAATACTGTTGATAATAAATGTATAAAATAAAGCATAAAAAAATGATTCTATATACGCATTTGTACTTTATTTTAGAGAGTAAGGTCAGGGTTAACAAAACAGGGGAGGAGGGGGTATAAAACAGGGTAAAAAAACTTAAAGTAACAAAACTTGACATCATTTTTGATTAAATGGCAGTTTAACAAAGAGGATTGAGGCGTTTAAATGACCAGAAAAAACCACTAACATATTTTATAGAACTTACTACAGTTTGCTTATTGCTTTGTATATGTTACTTTCTACGTCATTTTGATCAAATAATGAAATTTTGAAGGGTTTATTGCTAAAGCTTACATAGAGTTTTTATAAAAAGATTGCGGTGACTTTATTCATCCATTCATCCATTCATCCATTCATCCATTCATCCATTCATCCATTCATCCATTCATCCATTCATCCATTCATCCATATCCTCTTTTTATCTATCCATTTTTTTTTCATTTAAAAAAATATTTTTGTTAAAAAATAATTATTTTATTAATAAAAATATTAAAAAAATAACTAGTAATAAAGTTAAATATATTTTATTTACAAAACTGTTTAAATTTAAATTATTTACAAAACTGTTTACTACAAATACCTTAAATTTAAAATATTTAGATTAACATAATATAATATAATTATTATATAACTTAACAATAAATAATTTTAAATGTTTTTTAGTAAAAATGCTTAATCCTACTTTTATGTTAGGGTGCAAACGGACCCCATGTCTAATTTGTTTTTAATTATTCAAAAAATAGTTTTTCAACTATAATTATTTAACCTAATAATCTAAAACTAAAAAAAAAGTATTTTTTTATTGGTTCTGATTATTTAGTTTAATAATTATAGTAAATTAATTATTAATTGAATAATTAAACACAAACAACTCATGGGGTCCGTTTGCACCCCAACATAAAAGCAGGGTTAGAGTAATGTTTGATGAACATTTAATTTAAAAAAATTTTCAAAACTTTGAAATATCATCTAACGATCGCCATCTTAAAATAAATGTCGTTTTAATACTTTTTTTTTGCTTTAAACTCAAATGACATAAAAATGATTAATTTTATGTTAGGGATTGTCCATAAATTACGCAACGCAAAATATATTTAAAAAACAGAAGTTAGAGACATTAAGCTCTTTACGCGGCGTTTTTCATTCCTAAGTTAATTTTTTGTCTAGAGGTAATGTCTAGAAATCCCCGTATTAAAAATATAAAGCTACAAAAAGTTTTATTTTTTTAAATCCGAATGAAAATATAATCAAAGTTCTATGAGGCAATTTTAGACTTAAGTTTTTCTTAAGAATATTAATTAATAATAAGAAAAAGTAATAATATAAAAAATACCATAAGTTATTAACTAGTTTTGATTTCAAATAAGAATTCGCTTTCTTTGTTGTTTAATGACTAGTAAAATAAATTACCTTTCCATTTGTTTTGCGCGCACTCACGGAAATTGCCAATAAGTCTAATTCCCCTTCTGGTGCAATCATTAGTAACTTCTAATAGTTTGATTTTCTGCGTTCAATAACCATGTAAGAATGACCATCTTGTAGATTTATCAATAAGTCATTCTTGACCATTTATAAGTCCTAATAAATCAAATGAAGCCAAGACCGTGTCTCTAGTAAAAAATAAAAAAAAGTTGAAAAATTTAAAGTCAAAAACTTTAGTTTCCCAAAGAAAACATTTTTGGTTTTGGGGTAGAAAAAATTTTCTTTGACATCATTGTTCTGGTAAAGTTGAATAATTTTTCCTTAGAAAAAAACTAGATATCACCCTATATAATTTCTTTGTAAAACTTGCTCTTTTAAAGATTTTTCAAATTAAAGAAAAAAAAGAATTAATAAAGATATAAGAGCTTTTGAAGTATATCTAAAAACTCAAAAAACAACCTTTAAAGTGCTTATTCATATTTAAATAGTAAAACAGATGTAAAATATTCAATTAAAGCTCTTAAAACTGTCGATGGTTCAAATATAACAAATTAGGAAAATATTTCGAATTGTTTAATTGAGTATTTCGTTTCAGTATTTTGAAAAAAGTGAGATATTAGACCATGTAACTTTTCCTTCAAAATATGAAACTGTGTAGCGATGCAAGTTTTAACGACATTGATGCTGAACATCATTTAGTAAAACTTAATGTAAATTGGCGTTTACAAAGTTCATTCTCGTGTTTTCTTAGAGAAGGTTCAAAATCACTCTCTCACCCGTTATCAATGATCTATAAAGTGTCATATTATAGTGGTGTTGGGCCAAATGAATGGTTAATTGCAAATATAACTCCTCTGTTAAAAAAAAGGAAGTAAGTTAGAACCTTCTTATTCTCGACCAATATCATTAACATCAATAGTTTGCAAAATTATGGAGAAAATTATTCGCAATGTTATGATGAACCATTTGAATTTTAATAAATTAAAAGCAAGTGAACAGCATAGATGTCTTAATAGTAAAAATTATTGTTCAAATTTGTTAGAGACTTGATTTTATTACAAGAGAAATTAAAGCTGGTTATAATAATAATATAGTATTTTTATGGATTCGGTTTCTTTATCTAAATTATGTTGCAAGCTTTATGGTTATGGTTTTCACTCTTATATTCTATAATAGTGTAAAACATTTGTTAGTAATTGAAAACAAAGAGTTGTTCTGGGTGAGCTTGTTTCAAGTTTCGAGAAGTTACAAGTGAAGTACCTCAGGGTTCAGTTCTTGGCCCACGACTATTTGTGATTTGTATAAATGACTTTAATTATAATATCATAAATAAATTAGGATAATTTGCAGATGATACTAAAAACCATGTCAGCAGTTACCAATGAAAGTAGCAGCAATACTCCTCAAGAAGACTTAAATAAGTTGTTAAACTTGTTAAATAAGTGATCAATTAAATTTAAATGAGATAATTGCAAATTTATACATATTGGTAAATTATTAACTCAATTTAACTAAAAATTAGAAGATCATATTTTACAAAAGTGAAATTCAAAAGAGATTTAGGTGTTTTAATATCAAATGACCTCAAATGGATAAATCATTTTATCAGTGTTGCAAATAAAGCTAATCGAATATAAGGTTTTATAAAACATGCATTTAAATATATAATGTTGCTATCTTAAATTTGTTATACAACTCAACTATTAGGCCGCAGCTTGAATATGCAGCATCAGCCCATATTGTATTAAAAATATTAATAGACTTGAATATGTACAATGTAGATCGACTAGAATTGAAACACTCAAAAGCATCTGTTATAATGAAAGGAGAAAAATATTAGTTTTACCAACGTTACAAGTACGGAGAAGAAAAGGTGACTTGATAGAAATGTTTAAAAAATCAAGTTTAACTGAATATATAATATTTAAGGAGCCTTTGAGATTTTACTGTCACATGTCCACGAATCGTCACAATAAAAGACTTCATTGATAATTTACTAAAAAAAAAAATTCAGGTTCTACTGTTTAACAAAAAGAGAACATAATTCTCGTAAGATGCAATTGTAATTGTAATTCTTGTATCGTAAGATGCAATTGATTCTGCAAACATAAAACACATTTATAAATAGAATAGAAAAAATTCTGAACTTTTGATACCAAACTACATTTTGAAACTATTTTTATCTAAAATATCTTAATTTTAAAGGCTGTTATAGTCAACTATGAAGTTTTGACACACCAAACCTAAATAGTTTGTATAGCATTTTTAATATATTATATTGTATTTTACATGTATATTTTAATATATATTATATATTAAAGTCAGCTAATTAAAAGGCTTAAGCAAAGTAGTTTGCTAAATATACAAGAATTTCTAACAAAAATGTAAGAATTCATTATTCTGGTTGTCTATTTAAAGGCAAACCATGTTATAAATTTAAAGCTCAAGTTAAATTTTCAATATAAATCTGATATTACCTGTAAAATAAAAAAGTAGAGGTCTCAAATTAATTTACACAGTCTTGATTGTCAATGCCCCTGTGCATACACGCATATATTTATGCACAGTCATGCTAACATGATAAGACTACGTATAAAATCCTAACTTATCTTTTGAAATATTTATTCTAAACAAAAGCAAGCTATTTGATTATTTTCGCGCTAAGTTTAAAACTTTCAAATTAAACAGACGCTGGCTTAAACATAATAAATAAAAGTTTCAGTTCTTAATTTGTTTAATTAAAAAAAGGTTCATGCAGCCATACTGCAGTTACTTTTTTTATTTAACAATAGAAGAAGTTATATTTACTTCCAATTTTTTCAAGCCAATCTTTTCAGTAGATTGAAATGTGATTAAAAAAAAAATTTTTTTTTTTTTAAGCATTTAAAAGATATTAACTGTAAATTATATATATATATATATATATATATATATATATATATATATATATATATATATATATATATATATATATATATATATATATATATATATATATATATATATATATATATATATGGTCTTCTACGAGTCCCAGCGTTCTTTTATTTTAGAATAAAGATCATTATATATATATATATTTTTTGTTTATTATTTATTTGTATTTTAAATATTGTAATGAAATGCTTTATTAAAAGAAAAAAAATATTATATATGTAAATATATATATATATATATATATATATATATATATATATATATATATATATATATATATATATATATATATATATATATATATATATATATATATATATATATATATATAACTGCAATAGCCTGATAAATTTAATTTTAATCTTAATTAATTTTTAAAAATATTTTAAGATTCTCTTTGAAGAGCAGAAGTCAGCGGTAATAAAGATAAGATACAAAAAACTTCATTTCTTATAATTAATATTCCAGTAAGTTTTCAATGGTTTGAAAATACTTTTGGTTGAAGTTTATGTCTATAATTGTGTCTATAAATTTTTCCTCTATCTACGTGAATACAAGTATTCATGCAGAAGTTTTAGTCTTTACATATTTGGCAAAAAGAGGCAATAATATTGCAATTAATTCGAAAGTTATAATTGTTTTTAGGTTTCAAACAATAAAGATTTTCATTTAAAAATCTGTAAATTTTCTCGACATTTACACATAAGGCATAAAATATAAGATATAAAGATATTTAGTTGTTATACATTATAACATCTATTTATTTAGAAATATTTTTGAGTCAGAAAAGAATTTAAAAACTTTTTCAACTTCAAGAAACTTTTTAAATCTTTTTCCTTTTAAGATTATATTAAAAGAATAAATATTGTATTATGTTATAAATTAATAAAGTTAAAAGAACCTGTTTCTGTGTTTTTAAAGGTGGGTACAAGAGTGTCCAGTTAGTTTTACTTAAAGACAAATTATTTTGTTTGAACTAAACAAACTAGATTAAAATTATTAAATTTATATTTCATTCAAGTATAAATCAAATTATTATTTTTATAAGACGAAATTAAATTTCTGACAACTTCAAAATTTATTGTTTTTAAGTTTGATGATTTGTAAAGATCATTTATGCATATTAAAAAAATGAGTGGACCAAGTATGGATCATTGTGGAGCCTAATATGTTATATTCATATATAGATAATACGATTTGAAATCTTTATTGTAAACAAACTTTTTACGGTTATTAAAAAAACTTTTGAACCATAACAGAGATATATTCTTAATACCATAAGGTATTGGTTTTTTTAATAACCATATTGTAAAAGAACAACTTGTATTATAGAGCAACAAGGATTGTACCATTTAATGTACTTTTATGCAAACTTAAAGTCTTAAATGTGTAAAAAATAAACATATACCTATTTATAGAGTTGATGTGTAAAGTAGAGCATAAAGTAACTTTAAAAATTCTTAAATTTTGTTGCAACCTAAATATAAGTTTTTCCTCTATTCAGCATAGGGGACTTTTTTTGCGGAAATATTTTCAGCATATTGTTACTGCCAAAGAAAAAACACTTCCGCAACAGCGCACTGTTATGGGTCTAAAAACAGAACTTTTTTCAGAAACACAAGGCACTTCGGAATCGACATCGGACAAACCTTGCACAAAGACAAAAGAATTTCTTAAAAACGCTAGTGATTGTGGGATTGATATTCGGACAAACAAACAATTTGACTTCACCAAAACGTTCGCTATTCTAATCATTTAGCACTTACGGAACTGTTAGTTTTGTCTCTTTTACAAGTTACTAATAAAGTTAGCATCATAAAGTTTATAAGTTATAAATATTAAGTAGAAAATCAATAATGATATATTTTTTATACTATTTGTTATTAATATACTTTAAGAAGACCTAACAGCCTTTTCGAAGAGTACCGCAGAAGTACATTTAACCAGAAAAGTTTGCACAAAAGTTCATTCGTAAGAAAGCACGCCTCCTTTCTTACTAATGTCGCTTAATGACCAGAACCAGCATGAAAGATTAAATTTCTTGGCTCTGAACTCTAAGCTTCTCTACACCTTCTTTACACCTTCATTACACCTTCTTTACACCTTCATTACACCTCATTAATTCCTCCTATTATACCAATTATGGCTATCTATTATACCTCCTCGTTTTTGCACACCGTCAACCGAAGAAAAAGTTAGCAAGGATGTATCACTGACAAGTGATGCTTGTCAGAGAAAAAGCGTGTATTTTTTATCTGTCTGATATATCATTGATTCATATATTATGGTTTTGAGGATAGAGTTTTCCCTACATTAGTCCACTACTTAATTTTAATTGAATACTACAATACCATGAATTTTTATTATCTTTCTGGGTGACAGGAAAGATTCGTCTGTTACGAACATTATATTCATTGTTTAATTTTGAAATATACTTCTGATGCCTTTTATAAACAATTTTATTTTATATGAAATTTAGGTCCAACTAACTTTATTCCACAAAGCTGTCACAAATAGCTACTAGTTGTGAAAGCAAACTTTCTATATTTGAAACTTTCATATCTAAAATTGTCTTACTAGTTTAAAGGAACTAGTTGCAAAAGTTATCAGAAACTAACATTCTGTGCCACACAACTGATATAGTGATGTAGGTAAGATACTGATATTAGAAGTTGTTCTAAAAATCTTGTTTCTTGTTTACATAGTAATATTTAGCTGGAGCAAGCCTTCAAAAGCAAGCTTTACTCCTGTTCTTAACACCCTCATTTTAATCTGATCATTTAGTGTTAGATATGTCACGAAAGGAACGACTAATACACTTAGATGTTATTTGCCATCTCTTTACGCAGAAACGAAATAATTTGTAAATCATTTCATAGCTTCGAAGTAGGTTATGGCTTCTGGAATACGTTCAGTAGCATCACTACCTGTTTACTATTACGTTTCTGAACTTTCAAGAAATTTTTGCTTATTGTTATCTTTCAAAAATATTAAAAGGAAGTTCATATAAAATTATTTTTTTCTGAGTGAAAACTGAACTTTGTTGCAATAAATCAAATGTCAATTTTTGTACTCAACGGAAACGCTACTTAGTTTTAAATTTTCTCTATCTCAGTTCTGAATCTAAGACCATTATATTTGTTTTTTTTTTTTAGCTACAGTTTTATTTTTGCGATGGATATTTTCTTTATGAATGTTATCTTTACTTTTCAAGTTTTCTTTCTACTTTTCGAAATCTTATCTGTATTTGATTCTAATTTGTATAGTTGTTTTTTCATACCCAGTTGATTATGGGTTTGTATCTTATTTTTCATTGTTAATTTGATCATGAAATCTTATTGTTAATTTGATCATGAAATCTCATATTTCATCACAAAAATTAGGCTCTCGTGACTTCTGGAGAATCTTTAATAGTATCAATAATAAGGGCAAGTCTGTAATTCCACCTCTATTGTATGGTTCAGACTTTGTCACCTCACCTAAAGAAAAAGCTGAATTATTTGTCAAGATCTTTTCATCAATATCATCTCTTGATTCCACTAGTTACGTTCTACCTGATATAGCCGTCAAACAGGTTGATCCATTGCTCGACATCCAGCTTCTGTATCAAAAATGATTTCCTGCTTAGACTCTTCTACAGCTTGCAGCCTGGACAACATACCCGTTATAGTCTTGCAGATGTGTTCTCCGGAGCTGTCGTCTATCCTTTCAACACTATTCAACAAGTGTTTATCAGAATCTTGTTTTCCAGCTTGCTGGAAAGCAGCATCTGTTATCCCTATTTTTAAAAATTTTGGAGAGCGATCCGATTCGTCTAACTACCGACCCATTAGTCTTCTTCCTATCATAAGCAAGGTTTTTGAATCTTTAATTAACAAACACATAATCTCTTATCTCGAATCTCATAACCTACTTTCTGATCATCAATATGGATTTCGATCTTCTTGTTCTACGGCTGATTTGCTGTCAGTAATAACCGATAGGTTATTACTGAAATTAGATAAAGGTGGAGAGGTTAAGGCCATCGCCCTTGACATTTCTAAAGTGTTTGATAAAGTTTGGCATGCTGGTCTTCTCCATAAGCTTTCTTCTTACGGTGTATCTGGAAACATCTTTAAGATTATTGAATCCTTCTTTTTCAATCGTAGTATAAAAGTTGTCCTTGATGGACAGCACTCTTCTTCTTATTCTGTAACCTCAGGGGTTCCTCAAGGTTCAATCCTTGGCCCTATACTCTATACATCTAATGTGGCATTGTTCGCTGATGATACTACCATTTATTCTTGTCATGATAAGAAGCCAACTCCCTCTGATTGCTTGCAGGGGGGATCTGAGCTTGAAAAGGATCTCACTTCTGCTACAGCATGGGGCTCACAGTGGCTGGTGAACTTTAATTCAGATAAAACTTAATTTTTTTCAGCCAATTGTTATCGCAATAATTTAGACCTTCCTATATTTATGAACGGTAATGTACTCGATAAGTCTCCTATCCTTCATCTCCTAGGATTAACTCTTACTTCTGATCTTTCTTGGAAACCTTATATCAAATCCGTTGCAAAATTAGCATCTGCTAAAGTTGCTTCTCTTTATCGAGCTCGACACTTTTTTACTCTCGATTCTATTCTCTATCTCTATAAATCTCAAATCCGGCCTTGTATGAAATACTGTTGCCATATCTGGGGCGGATCTTCTAATGATGCCCTTTCTCTTTTAGAAAAGGTGCAAAAAGGCATTGTAAACATAGTTGGACCTGCTCTTGGAGCCAACCTTCAACCTTTGTCACATCGTCGTAATGTTGCTTCTCTTTCTCTTTTCTACAAATACTATAATGGGCACTGCTCTAAAGAACTAGCGTCTCTTGTGCCATCTACTAAAATTCATTCTCGCGTTACTCGTCATTCAACTAAGTCTCATCCTTTTTCTGTTACTGTTCCTAAGTGCTCCAAAAAATCTTATTTGTCTAGTTTTTTTTCTCGAACATCAGTTCTTTGGAATTCGCTTCCTTCATCTTGCTTTCCTGATTCATATAATTTGCAATCTTTTAAGTCGTCTGTCAATCGTTATCTTGCTCTACAATCTTCATCTTTTCTCTTCCAGTAACTTTCAACACTAATTAGTGGTTGCTTGCAGTCTTGTTGGAAGCGAAGATGTATAAAAAAATAATAACGCATTATTTTTTTCTTCTCTTTTTTGTGCTCCAAATTTAAACAATAAGAAATTTTTCGGGCTGAAACTTAAAAATATTAATTTGATAAACTTCTGAAAACATAAAAAATCATTTTCTAGGATGAGTTTTATTTTATATCAGTCATCATCTTCATCCACTATATCTAAAACAGTATTAAAAACTTGGACATGAAGAAAAAATAACAAATTAAAAAAACAAAGCATTTCAAAAAAATTGAAAATGAACTAATTAAAAATTGCGTATTAAGTTGATAGAGTATTGTTAACTACGATATTTAAAATTGGATATGTGAAGTTTGCTAAGAAATATTTAACTAAAGAAAAAAAGTAAAACTAAATATTTATTTAGTTTATTTTAGATTCCTTCATTTATAAATTCTTTTTTAAATTGAAGTTTACTTTGCTTTCGAGAGTTATTCGAGCATTAGCAAAGATTAAATAAAAAGATTTATATTCGTAGTGTATTCGTGGTGTATTTCGTGGTGTATTCGTGGTGTATTCGTGGTGTATTTCGTGGTGTATTCGTGGTGTATTTGTGGTGTATTCGTGGTGTATTCGTGGTGTAATCGTGGTGTATTCGTGGTGTATTCTTGGTGTATTCGTGGTGTATTCGTGGTGTATGGCCTTCTTTTATTTCAGTAACTTAAAGCTACATCGCATTTATTAAACCAATACATTTAATTAATAATTGATTGTTCTAAAAAACTTTATTGTTTTGTACCCTATTGCCTAAACGACAAACAACAAAAACCTTTAATAAAATTTGAATTTTGGCCTTAAAACTTTATGAGCCTAAGTGCGGCGCATCAACTGCACCTTCCTCTCAAATTAATTTTTACCTAATGTTTATAACGGGAAGCTGAATAAGTGGTAATTTCATAAATCCGAGCAGGCATAAGTGCAAAGCACTTGCAAAAACTGCATAAGAGCGAACTGGCTCAAGTGCAAACTTATATAAGTGCGCCTATAGAATTTGCAAACATTGGCATAAGTGCGAACAAGCATAAGTTAAAAATAGTTGCAAAAACTGACATAAGTGCAAACCGGCTTAATTGCGAGTTGGCGCCGGAAAAGTTTGCAAAGATTGGCATATGTGCGAATTAGCATAAGTGCAAATTGACCTAAGTTGATATGGCTTTTGTGTCTTATTAATACACATTTAAAAAGTAATAGTATTAAATTTTTTAGGTATTTGAGTTGATGAATTTTTTACTTCGAAAAATCACATTTAAATCCTTTCCAGTAAAATTTCAAATAGTTTGAAACATTGCGCAAAACAAAAAGCGTTTTAATAAACATTGATTTATATTGAAATAATTTTTTTTTTATCCATAGTTAAATAAGCATTGCTAGTTAAATAGTTAAGCAAACAGGTAGTAGGGTAGCAGGTAGGGGTAGTTGCACCCCTAGCAATGCTAAGGGTGCAACTTATTAAAGTAAACATTTTAGTTTCAACAGAAACATGTCTTATATATTTTAAAGACCGGTTCTAGTCATTTCAAACCTTAATTGATTGAAATAATTAAAAACTTAAAGGTTTTACTCAGTTGACACTGGACGTAAAAAAGACATCTTTTAAACGTCTTATGAATGTTTTGAAGATCTTTTAAAACGTTTTGACGTACATTGAACGTTCAAAAGACGTCTTTTTTAGGTCCTGTGTCCACTGGATATAAGCTCATTATTTTAAATACTAATTTGTTTGTGTTCAAATATAATATCAATTTGTCCTCACTTGTAAAAGATTTTAAAAATAAAGTCAGTACAATATTCTTTCAGTAACATTGTTTGCATTTGTAAAAGTGACTTTTTTTACAATGATAACAAATGTAAACTGACAGAACTTCTTAGGGGCCATTCTGATATTGCTTCTAGGAAATGTGAAAGTTTGAGTTATGAAAGGTTAATGCGATTCAATGCGAGAAAACTTATTATTTTTGATGGAGGAAGCCAAAAAGTTAAACATTTATATACCTTCCACAACATTATAGTCATAAACTTCAACTTCTCTACAAAAGTGTTTTCAAACCATTGAAAACTTGGTGAAATGTTGGCATTGATTATTTCCGAAGAAACTTTCGTGGACGATCACTGTCAAAACTGCAATTTCCACTAATATTTATTGAAGCTTGGTTGCGTACCGCAACAATTCATGCCATATCAGTATTCAGATTTACAGGAATCTATCATTTTAACCTTAATATTATCCCGCTAAATATTACATATACTAAATATTACATATACTAAATATTATTCAAAGCCTGCCTCTAGCATCCGTGCAATAATTCAATCGCCAAAAATAATTAGAAAAGTAACTACTAGAAGGTCCTTTAACATGCAAGCTGTTATGGTTGATCAAGCTTTAGTTGAGGATAAATTGCCCGGGCCGAGTCATACAAAAATGGTCACAAAACATAATTAAAGTTAAACTCAAAAATCATTGAAAAAAAGAATTAAAGTTGATAATGATACGTTTTTTCATTCAGCGAAAGCAACCAAATGATTAGATTATAATCATTTGTAATAAAAAGTTTAATAAATAATATGATTTAATAAATAATAATTCATTTTAAATCACATCTTTAACTTAACTGTGTTATGAATAGCAAAATATAAAAAAGTCTGCGGGTGGCGTTACAGGACGCATATAAAGCTTAATCGCCATCAGTAACTTTTCAAAAAATGATATTTCCATAAAATTATTTCAGTTGAGAGAAACAAATCTGAAATGATAAAAAAAAAAGATTTTTTATACCTGACCAATCATACCATAATAAAAAAAAGCTTTTTTCAAAAACGTAATATTTACATTATAATAATCAATAAAAATGTAAAAAAGTTGCGTTATTAGACTACTTTACCCTATATGAGGATATATATATGTGAAAATGAAATGTGCCATTTAAACTGTTTTCTGATTAAAAGTCAGAAAGTTGTAAAAGTAGTCAGCCACAATTTCAGGAGGGTGGAGGGGGATGCTACCAGAATCTCAAAATCCTAAAATATCTTAGAAATTGAGTAACTCTTTTTTTTTTTTTTTTTTTCAGGACACACTAGTAAGGTACAAAATACAAAAAAATTTCAACGTTCCCCCGGAGATGTTGAGAGTTATTTTTATAAAATTTGTACAAATAATAAAAAATAGTTGGTATAGTTGTGAGTAAAAAGAGACAACATTAAAGCATTCATAATTTTCAATGATCTGAAATATGTTATGATTCTAAAAAATCAGCAAACGTTCGCTGAAACAATACCAAAAAATTGAAATCTTAAAGGTCACAATTACAACATAAGTGGTTACACTTACAACCTTAGTGGTCACACTTACAATCTTAGTGGTTACAGTTATCAACTCAAATCCAAATGTGTCAAAAACTGCAAGTACAATTTCGTTGTTGTCAAACCACATGGTTCGAACAGAGTAGTCAAACAACGTAATTGGATTATTACACTAACATATTTTGGTACTAAAGATAATACACTATTTTACTTATAAAACAAAAAAATGTTGTTTAACAAATTTTTTTCTACCATTTTCCCAGCGTGATTAATAATGGTACCGCAGTTTGATATAAACTGACATAAATGATTCAAACTCATATTTTTTATGGTTTTGAGAGAAAGATAAATATGGAAAACGCGTAAGAGAATGAATTGCTATTGAGAATGAATTATATCAATGCACTATTTTTTCTCGATATAAATGTTTTACTGAAAAACATTGATTTTTTAATGTATTAATACATCTATATATAGAATAATAAAATATTGATAGTAATATTAATATTTACAAAACATTTAAGATTTGATTTTTTTTAACGGATTATTAAACAAAAATGATTTTCTTTATTAGGACACATGCGTAAGTTGTCAGTTAACTATTTATATATCGATGCCATTTAAATGTTCCGATTTCTTAGTAACATATTAAAATGTTAAAACTCATTTTTTTTTTTTTCGTTTTTAGTTTTTAATTTTAATTATAGACTATTTCATATATTGGTCGTATTAAATATTATTCCTGGAAGCATCTGTATTAATCATGAAAAGGATTTGAGGTATTTTGTTTAGCAGGTAAAATGCTTTTTTTATTGTGAAGCACAAAGTTAATACCTTTATTTTTCTTGGCAGAGATGAAGATGTTGATAAAACTTGGAAAGTTCTTATGAATGGTTACGACAAAGCTATCAGACCAAATTACACAGGTATGTGATAAAAATTACACAGACATGTAATACAAATTTCACAAATAGATACACAAAGGAGGCAAGAACTTCCTGGTTAAATGTTTTTTCGTAGTGCTCTGTGATAACACCTGTGTGCTCTGTGATAACACCTGTGTGCTCTGTGATAACACCTGTGTGCTCTGTGATAACACCTGTGTGCTCTGTGATAACACCTGTGTGCTCTGTGATAACACCTGTGTGCTATTTGGAGTACTTTAATAACTACAAATAAAAATACATAAACAATATTTACGTATGTCTGAAGCGCTAACAGACTAATAAATATATATCAATGATAATTACAATGCAATTAACATTAACATACAAATCTTTTTCTTAGAGAGAAGTATGAACTAAAATACAAACTAACCAACATAAAAATTTCCTTTACTCGCTAAAGGTCACTAATACTAAATATTATTTTTTTTAGGAGATGCGACCATGATTAACTTAGATATGACAGTTATGAGATTTGGAAAACTAGATGAAGTCAACATGGTATTTGCGTTAGCAATAAATTTTTATTTACTTATTTTTTGCATTTATTTAATTGCAATCTTTAAAACAAAATTAAATTTGACAAAAAAAATTTAGCTTCTTAAAAAAAAATTGTTTGACCTAAAAGTTATAAACGATGTTTGTTTATTATGCATCTTTAATTACATCACAGATACGAGTTTTTATCGATTATTTTACGTTTGTCAATTCATTGTTTTACCTTTTAATTGCTAAAAACAATAATCATCAAACAATCTCACTTTTTAAAGACAAAAAGTTTTTAAGTGGATTTTAGCCAGTGTCCAACACTTCAGGAGCATTAATTAAAAACTATACACGTATTTATAAAATTTATACACGTATTTATAAAATTTGACACTTAGTAAAAGTGATTTAATTTAATGTAGAATTTATAAACGGTTTAAATAAAAATTAAAAACCGACAAAGTTACTATACTATTAATGTTTTAAATAGCTTAAAAAAACATTTGGGGTGAAAAAAAAGAATATAAAAGTGTCAGTCTTTTTAAATCTTTATTTTTAGCAAACTGTTTAAAACCTGTCTAAAGTTAATTGCTATTTACTATAAAAATAAGTTATGGTATACTAAGAAATCTGAAATATATGGTATACTAAGAAATCTGTCAATAAATGATGGAAAAAGGTATAAGGAGAAATCAAATGAAAAAGTTATTGATATTTTTTCGATTTATCAATTCGATAGTTAATAAAATAACAATTATAAGGACCATAAACTTCCTAAGAGTAATTTCAGATTTTAAAAAAATTGTTTCTGAAAATATTAAAATTAATATATAAAGAAAAATTTTAAAAGTATAACGATGTTTATAGAAAATATGACCATGATATATAGAAACAGAGGCGCATCCAGCATTTTTTGGTCTTTCAAAAACTTCAAGACATGGAGCGAACTCCAAACATTTATGTGTTTATACTTATATGAAATAAAAAATGCTATACAAAAAATTGCAATGATTGGAGCCTGGGAACAAAAAGCCTAAAAATTATTGCATCCCCTGCCCCAAATGTGAAAAGAAATAAGTTGATGAAATATTTTTTGTACTATTTTCAACTAGACTTATAGAACAATAGTATGACCATGTTATATAGAACAAAAGTACAACCATCTTATACAGAACAAAAGTATGACCATGATATATAAAACAAAAGTATGACCGTGTTATATAGAACAAAATGTTAAATAGAACAATATGTTATATAGAATATGATATATAGAACAAAAATAATATATTAAAAAAATAGGATGACCATGTTATATAAAACAAAAGTATGACATTGTTATATAAAAAAAAACCTTTTCTTAGAAATCATTAAAAAAAAAACTTTTTGTTTATAAACATCTTTTTTTATTGCAACATCACCTGGGAAAATTTTTATTAGGCAAAAATATGCTTGCATAATATTATTTAGTAAAAATAAAAAAGCGTATTGAAAACCTCTTTAACGTGAGCTTTGGACTGTAAATATTAACGAGTCTAACATTCACAAAGTTATACTATTTTTGATTCATGGTTTTTTTCCATTAGCAAGAAATGAAATTTCTTATAAATTTATAATTTTCTATTTCTAATGAATACGAAACTTTTAGAGAATAACTTTTTCTTTTTTATACCCCAGCTTAATGTAACCCATCTTATTGTAACCCAGCTTGATATAATCCATCTTTTTATAAATCATTTTATTGTAAACCATCTTATTATAACCCTTCTTGTTGTAACCCTTCTTATTGTAACCCTTTTTATTGTAAACAATCTTGTTATAACCCATTATATTTTAACTCAGCCTAATATAACACATCTTATTGTAACCTATCTTATTGAAAGTTATTTATCAAATTCTTATTATTTTTTCATTTGTTTTTAATTTACCGATTTTTACACATTTTTCTGAGACCTAATGTTTTTTCTAACTTATTGCAAAAATCGCGCACCACTTATATACGCCCACATCTCGAGTTTGCAGTTACTGCCTGGTGCCCGCATCTTGAAAAAGACATAAATGTCATAGAACGTGTTCAGCATCGGGTTACCAAAGTACCGCACGAAATAAAGCGCTTCGATTAAGAGACAAGATGCATCAAACTCGGTCTCACCTCTCTATTAAATAGACGTTTACGCGGCGACCTCATTCAAAAATATAAATTCGAAAACAGTATTGACTCAATTAGCTGGCACTCAATTAGGCTGGCATATAGATCCACCTAACATCCCACCTAGCTACGGTCATCGCAAGCGTTTTCATCGTGAAATGGACAACAACTGCCTCGTTCGCTATAATTCCTTCAACAACCGCGTCGCTCACCCATGGAACGCATTACCTAACGTAGTATTCAGTGCTACCAGTGTCGATCGCTTCAAAGCAAAATTCGATCAGCTTTAATAATTACTACAGCGCATCATCTTCCGTGCAATTTCGCACGAGCTAGCACGGCTAGCTGTTGATGGGCTTACGGAACACGCCCGCTCCGCGTAATTTAACTTTTAACTTAACTTAACTTAAAATGTTCGCATTGGTATGATCTTTTAAAAGAATATTTTTATTCGTGTTTATATGCTATAACAGGGTTTCGGCAAAACTAATAATCCTATAACAGGGTTTCGGCAACACTAATAATGCTATAACAGGGTTTCGGCAACACTAATAATGCTATAACAGGGTTTCGGCAACACTAATAATGCTATAACAGGGTTTCGGCAACACTAACAATGCTATAACAGGGTTTCGGCAACACTAATAATGCTATAACAGGGTTTCGGCAACACTAATAATGCTATAACAGGGTTTTGGCAACACTAATAATGGCAACCTTATTTTGCAGATATAATAGGAGCAAAATAAGTTCATAATATATTCGCGTAAAAATTACACTGTCCTTCTTGAATGTTCTTAAAAAAGTTTTAAAACTATTTTGTTTTTAAGTATTGACTGACAAAATAAAAAATTTTAAATGAAAAATAAAATCTATTTTATTGAAAGGCATTTAATCATTATCCTGAAGCTTTCCTTTTAAACTTGTCATTGAAATATCTACAATACTCTATAAATTGAAGTATCTGCAATACATTGAAATATCTGCAATACATTGAAATATCTGCAATACATTGAAATATCTGCTATACATTGAAATATTTGCTATACATTGAAATATCTGCAATCATTGAAATATCTCCAATACATTGCAGATTTTTTTATAACTTATCAATTTTTATAATAATGAAATAAGGATTAAAGAAATAACACATGATAAATAAGGATTGAAAAAATAACACATGGTATGATCTTTCTAAAGTTTTGATTACGCCGATTTGATTACGACAAACCTCTAAACAAAAGGCAAGTTTGTCTGTAGCAACCGTAAAATATCAGAAAAACCATGTACTACGCTGCTTACTAATAGATTTTGCATCGCTTTTATTTTGGGCTTGTCAGATATCAATCCCTTTATTATTTGAACTAATATCTTTTAATCAGATCTTGTAATATCTAACATTTTTATTGAAATATTGTACTTCAATAAAAAGCCACCTTTGCATGATAGCACTGCTATTAAAGTATAATGAAAAGATTGTCACCTTATGACAATCTTTTTATTATACTATAACAGCAGTGCAACTGTCTCATACCTATCAACAAATCAAATGAGTTTTATCATAATCAAGGAGATTGGGTTCAATTCTATCACTATACCTTTATAACATTTATACCAAGGAACTTCTCAAAATCATTAAAAATGAAAGTAATGTAGGTACATCTATATATGGTAACTTTACTGGTGTCATAGCATATGCTGATGATATTATACTTTTAGCTCAACTTTATCTGGTCTGGAAAATTTAATAAAAACTTGTAATGTATACTGCATTTCAAATTGCATAAAACTAAACCCTCATAAAACAGAGTTTTATGAGAGTTTAGTTTTAAAAGGTAAAAGACAGTAACAAAACTGCACATTATCCCTCGATGGTAATCGAAAAATTTACACAATAGACTCAAACACTTAAGGGTTACATAGGATACAGAGCACTCTACATTTGCCTCAATTGATCGGGTAAAGATGATCTAATTTTCGGGCAGCTGCCCAAACTCTTATTCAATCTGGAATCCGTTTTGCTCATCCAAAATCTATCACACAATTTTATCAAACCTTGGTAATACCAACATTAACTTATTATCAGGATCTTTGTAAAACCAATCACGTAACAATGCAAAACCTAGATAAAATCGGATTGAGCGCATTAAAATTGCATTTCAACCTTTCAAAACATTGTAGAAATTATTTACACTTGTTATTTAAAATTCAAGACATATCAAAATGCAGAATAAACTGAACTTATTTATTCGTCTTTTGGATAAAAAAATTGACGAATGATATTATGAATTTTTTAATAATACTTTTCTTTTTTTGTTTTGGTTATAGAAAATTTTTTAATTTGTTAATTTTTTTAAATTTTTTTAATGAATTAGTTTTCTTTTCAGATGTTTACGTTAGATTTATTCTTACGCCAAGAATGGATAGACTACCGTCTACGTCACAACTTACCAGAAATTCTAACACCAAATCTTGGTCATGATAGCCCTCCAGATTTCATTTGGACACCAGATACTGTTTTTTTAAATGCTCAAAAAGCATCAAGTCACAGTGTTACGGTAAAAAACTCGAAGTTAGACATCTATCCTGATGGAAAAGTATTTTGGGGTTTAAGGTAATCATAAAATTTACTATATGTACATAAGGGTGCGGTGAGCTTTTATTTTTTAAAAAATTTATTTAGTTTGTGTGTTTATTTATAGCTTATTTCTAGTTATTTATACAATAAGATAATAGAATAAAAGATACAGTAAGAGATTATTACAAATTGAGAAGTATTACAAATATACAAATATATTACACCCAGACATTTAAGAAAGACCTTCAGGACTCGTCATCGAAAACCGCTGCGTGAAATATCTATACATTATAGCTAATTTAATTATTAAATTTAGATTTAAAATAAATTAACTTTGGTTGGGAGTTAGAAGTGGTGGTAAGAGCTTGTCACATTTAGTAGATATCAAATATTTAATTGAATTCATGGTTATTGAGTTCTTAATTCCTGGATATTTTCAAAATAAGTAACTATATTGTTTTTCATTTTCAAAATAAGTATCTATATTGTATATTATGCGTTATAGGTCAAGGTAATTTTTTCGATCTTACTTATTATCAGAAATCTAATCATCTAAATCTAAACATCTAAATCAATGGTCGCTTTTGTTCACTGTTTTTCATTTCCTTTTTCATCTCCATTTTTATATTCATTTCTTCTTCGTTCTTTGAGAAAACTATTATTTAGTCTCATTATCCTATAGTTAATTTTATAAAAATTATTTAATACAAATTTAATACTCATCAATCCCAAATCGATAACAGTGAACAACTGCAAGTTTTTGTTGATTCGTCTACTCGTGAAGTAATTAATTTTTGTTTGCATTGTTATATATATATATATAGCAAATACACACATACAAGTCAACATATACATATAAACATACTTAAACATATATATAATTTCTTATATAGGGCACCTCAAGATAACTTCTGAGAGTATTGATAATTTTCAAGAGTAACTATGATATGAACGTACAACTTTTGCACACCCAGTCTCTCAGTTATTTTTTATATTTTATTAAATTTTTGGCATTTACAAACAAGTATAATAGATTAGTTTTTCCAGATTGTTCTTTCTAGAGTGAGTGTTGAAGCGAACTGTTTATTTGATCTTCGAAATTATCCAATGGACACACAAGCATGCGACCTTGGGATTGTAAGCTGTAAGTTGAATAAAATCTTAATTAATCATATTATGAAAAAAAAGATTTAATAAATATAAATGAAAGTTTTTATACTTGCCTTGAAAAATTTCTTAGTATTCTAAACATTATATATGTATATATATATATACATATATATATATATATATATATATATATATATATATATATATATATATATATATATATATATATATATATATATATACATACATATATATATATATATATATATATATATATATATATATATATACATATATATATATATATATATATATATATATATATATATATATATATATATATATATATATTTATATATTTATATATATATATTTATATATATATATATATATATATATATATATATATATATATATATATATATATATATATATATATATATATATATATATATATATATATATATATATGTATAAGTATATATATGCTCTGTTTTTTTAAGACCATTGAGCACTCTATTTTGTAGAATACATTTTAAAATTGTTTATATATATATATATATATATATATATATATATATATACATATATATATATATATATATATATATATATATATATATATATATATATATATATATATATATATATATATATATATATATATATGTATAAGTATATATATGCTCTGTTTTTTTAAGACCATTGAGCACTCTATTTTGTAGAATACATTTTAAAATTGTTTATATATATATATATATATATATATATATATATATATATATATATATATATATATATATATATATATATATATATATATATATGTATATATATATATATATATATATATATATATATATATATATGTATATATATATATATATATATATATATATATATATATATACATATATATATATATATATATATATATACATAATTTATTTTTTTTTTCGAAAATTAAAATTGAAAATAGAAAGAAGGTTTGTAGCAGTCTATTAATTGGTGGTAGGTTGAGATGATAGGCCTGTGTTGAGAAATAGTAGCTACAAATAAAGAAAATGTGTGATCATAAAATCAAAATTGAAGTTCATATATTGATAAATAATATAATTAAATATAAACATTTCTTACTCAAAGTTATATTCTTCATCTCCATAAATCACAAATCCTTTCTTGTATGGCATACTGTTGCCATATCTGAGACGGATCTTCCAGTGATGCCTTTTCTCTTTTAGACAAGGTGCAAAAACGCATTGTAAATATAATTGGGCCAGCTCTTGCAGTCAATTTTCAACCATTATTACATCGTTATAGTTTTGCTTCTCTCTCTTTTCTATAAATAATTTAATGGACACTGCTCAAAAGAGCTAGAGTCTTTTGCGCCATCCACTAAAATTAATTCTTGTGTCACTCGTCATTCAATCAAGTCTCATCCTTTTTCTGTGACTGTTTCTAAGTGTTCCGAAAATTCTTATTTGTCTAGTTTCTTTCCCTCGAACATCAATTGTTTGGATTCGCTTCCTTCATCTTGTTTTTCTGACTCATATAATTTTCAATCTTTTAAGTTGTCTGTTGTTCTTTATCTTGCTTTGTAAATTTCATCTTTTCTCTTCCAGTTATTTCCAACTCTAATAGTGGTTGCTTGAAGCCTTGTTGGATTCAAGATGTTGAAAAAAATGTAAAATAAAATATCTAAAATACTTTTTGGTGTTTAAAATTTTGGTTCAACGTTATTTTGTTCCATGGCGTTTAAAAAAAAGTTTAAAAATAGATCAACACTTATGGCACAGTAACTAGAGAACTAATGGTTCAATGCCTTCTTTGCCAATATATAGTAACCCAGTGGGCACCAGACCAAAAAAGACGTCTTTTGAACGTTTAAAAGACGTCCAAAACGTTCAAAAGACGTTCAAAAGACGTCCAAAACGTGTATAAGACATTCAAAAGACGTCTTTTTTACGTCTGTGCCCACTGGGAAAAAACACGGTAGGAACTTTTTAGTTTAATGCTCTTCTTAAAGTCTTCTTAAGCTCTTCTTAGGTGTACTGTGGAATCAGTTTGATTGGTCTGATAAACAAGTAAAACAAGTTTTGAATTTAATTTGAACTATAAAAACTAATTTAAAAAAGAAAAAATATTTTCTAGGATTCAAACTAGTGGTTTATTTATTATAAGCTTCTAATTTAAAGTACAGAGGTTTCAAAGAATTATCAGTTGTACTTACTATGCTTTTTAACTCTTTCGCACCGAAACGAGGTCGTTAACAACCTGTAGTAATAAATCAATAATTAAAGGTTTTTTTTATCAGAGCCATTAATCAAAACTACTTCATTTTATGCTTTAAAGGATAACTTTATGCTCAGCTTTGAAAATAGTCGTAATAAACTAACTTTTAAAGCTCTGTAATAGAAATAAGGGGTTCATAAATTACGTCGTGCTTTAAGGATAGGAAGGGGAGAGAGATGTTAGTGGTTTATGGACAACTCATACGTAACTTGTTACTAAAGTGTAACGATGTTATTACAAGGAGAGGGTAGGGGTCTCAATTAGTTGAAAATTTAGTGACGTTTTAAACGACCCCTAAGTTGACAATTTTTTTAGAGTGCTTGATTTTGATAAAAAAAATTTTTTTTGCAAAATTTGTGTGATTATAATGTCCGCTATAACTGATATTTTAATTTTTTTTTTAAGATTTATAATGTCTATGAGTTTATCTTTTAAAAAATATATACATTTGAAGTGCAAGTTGATGCCTTTTATGGTACAAAACTGTTTTTGGTGGTATTATATTTAGTTAAATTTTTGAGGTCCAATTCATAAAAAAAAATAAAAAAATTTGCAAAAGTCATGTGATCTTTTATCCACCATCATTAGTATTTCATTTTTTAAAAAAAAGAGACATAGTCTCTGTTTATTTATCTTTTTGAAAATATATAGTTATGGAGTGTAAATATGATGCCTTTTATCCCCAATATAATATTTTCAGTATAGTATGTATATTTTTACTGTTTACAAATATTTTATATAGGTGCGAAAGAGATAAAAAGCTTTTTTTTTGGTTGTAAATTAAATTCAAATTGTTGCACTATAAAACAACTTTAAAAAGAATTTGTCAAAAAAAATAATCAAAGTTAATTTATTTAAACAAATTAAACAAATACATAAATGAAGTTTAGTTGAAAAAAGTATTCAATAATAACTTTTAAGATGTTACGGATAGCGTAAAAGTTACAAAAATTCGTTGATGTACATTTAAAACTTTTTAATAACAAAATAATTTTTTTTTTCACAAAATAACTTTGTTATTCCCATAGCCCATCATAAATTAAGTTCTTACCAAATTCAATATCGAGGACCTTTTGTTTGGAAAAATTTTCCTCGCATTTTTAATGATAAACTAGAATTTGTCTTAAACTGCTCAATGGAACGTTTTAAGGCTGATTCAAAACGGCATTTAATAAACATTTTTTTTTTTTTTTTCAATTTTTTTATTTATTTATTTCAGTGATCAAATACAAATACAAAAATTCATTTATTATTTGATGAAGAGGTGCTACACCAGGCCCCTCTATGCTGACAAACATGGAGATACAGACGCTACAGACAAAGCAGCAGTTGTATCTATAAAGTTACTTTCTTTTGTTATTTTTGAAAGCGTTGATGGATTGAGCGTTCACTGCTTCTTGCGAAAGCGCATTCCATGGGGTGACAATTCTGTTTGAAAAAAAGTTATATCGCTCCTCACAGTTTTTTACCATCTGACGTTCTAGTTTTTTTTTTTTTTTTTTTTTTTTTTTTTTTTTATTTTGTCGTTTTACACATTTTACAATGTTATCTTTAAATTCGAATAAATATATATATAATTACAAGCTGACAGGGGCAAGTAGAAGACATAAAGTCTTATCATCAAGCCCTTTTGTGAAATAGAGAAATATAAAATTTCTAAAATTCCAATAATATAAAAAAGAGTTAAATTAAAAATTTTGAAAAAATAAACAAACATTCAAACAAAATTAAAATAAAAATAAAAAAATTTAAAGAGTTTGAAATAAAGTAAAAAGATTGAAAAAAATTAAAAAGTTTAAAATAAATTAAAAATTAAAAAAAGTAAAAATTAGAAAGAAAAAAAAAAAATAATAATAATAATAATAAAATCTCGAAATAAAAAAATAAAAATGTATACAATGCGTAAATTAAAAAGTTTGAATTTTTTTTTACAAATCAGTACATATACGTATACATATTCAATACAAAGCGAAGTATATATTCAAAAATATTTATATATTAAAAAGATTCCAAACGTTATGTAGCTTTAAATTCATTTGTTAGTATTTATTAAAAAAAGTTAAAAAAAAAACAGTCAAAGAGAAAATCAAACAAGAAAGATATATATGTATATATATATATAAAAAAAAAAAAAAAAAAAAAAAAAAAAAAAAGCTTTTTATCAAATTTATCAAAAAAATATTATTTTTAAAAAAATGAAAGAATGTATGTAATGTTTGAGTTTAGTAAGTGTTTTTTTATAGTTCTTTTGAATATATCAATAGATTTTATTTTTTTCATATTTTCGTCAAGAACTGACTTCCACAAGCGTGGCCCCCGACATGTAATTGAGAAGTCAGATTTTTTGAGTGATGTTGGTGGGATGTAGTAATTATTTATTGAGTGTCTTGTTTCATATTTATGGTTAATTAGAGAGAAACCTTTATAAAAATATTTTGGAATTAGTTCATTTTGAAGTTTAAACATAAATAACAAGTTATGGTATATATTTAGTTCGTATACGTTTAGCGCATTAATTTCCTTGAGTAACGGCTTGGCACTTTCGTACCTATCTGCGCCCAAAACTAATCGACTTGCTTGCTTTTGTTTAGTATAAATATTTTTTAGGAAAGATGAATGATTGTTTGCCCAGGCAATATTACAATAGTTAATATGACTATGTATAAATGAAAAGTATAAGTTTTTTAAACATATTTTATTCAAAAGATGTTTTGTCCTGTACATAATCCCCACAGTCTTTGAAACTTTGTTCTCGACTAACTTTATTTGGCTTTTCCAATTTAAATGTTCATCGAAATTTATTCCTAGTATTTTCATTGAAAAAACTCTTTTTATTTTAATATTGTTAATTGTTAGTTCTGGAAGTTTAAGTGGAAGGTTCTCGGATTGAGATGGTTTAGCAAACAAAATATATTTAGTTTTTTCAATATTTAATGATAGTTTATTTGCTATAAACCACTCATTAAGATATATTAGTTCAGCGTTTACATAATAAAAAATATTTTTTAAATTTGAGTCAGAAAAGAAAACATTAGTGTCATCAGCAAAAATAGTATAATTAAGTATTTTTGAAGACAAAAAAATATCATTGATATAAACTAAAAACAATAAAGGTCCAAGTATTGATCCTTGTGGAACTCCGCAACTTATTGATTCAAATGGGGAGCATGTTAGATCATATGGTACACCTTGTTTACGGTTTTCTAAATAACATTGAAGCCACTTTAAATTAGAGTGAACTACTCCGTAACTACGTAGTTTGTAGATAAGAATCTTGTGGTTTACAGTATCAAATGCCTTTGATAGATCTAGAAAAATTCCAAGTGTGTAACAATTGTTTTCAAAACCTTGTAAAATTTGGTTCGCAAGATCAATTACGGCATGTTCCGTAGAATGGTTTTTTCGAAAACCAAACTGTTTATGATAAAGAATATTATTTTTTTCAAGATAATTGTACAGCCTGTTGAACATAATACGCTCTAATATTTTGGAAAAACAGGAAAGTATGGAAATCGGTCTATAGTTAGATATTATTGAGTCATCGCCGCTTTTGTATATTGGAATTATTTTTGCTAATTTAAGTTGGTCGGGAAAAATGCCGTTTTTTAGGGATAGATTAAAAATTATGAAAAGGGGTTTCTCTATGATATCAGAGACAGCTTTTACAACATCAGGTTTAATTTCATCCAGACCCGCACTTTTATTTGATTTAAGCATACTAATCGCTTGCCGAAGTTCTTCAATCAAAAGCTCTGACTCATCCATGAAGAAATCAGATTTTTTCAAAAAGGATTTAAAAGATTTTTTTCCCTCCGGAATTGCATCGGCTAGTTTTTTTCCTATATTTATAAAAAAGTTGTTAAATGTTTCTGCAATTTCTTTATTTACAGAAGCATCACCTAAATTGTCATCTCTTTGTAATCTTTTTGGGAAATTGTCTTTTTTTACATTACCCACGCCTGTTATTTCTTTAATTACATTCCAAGTTTTTCTTGCATTGCCAAATGTTTTATTAAGTAATGAAGAGTAGTAATTTTTTTTTGATTGCTTTTTTAATTTTTCAAAATAATTTTTATATTTTTTGTATTTTATTTCGTTTTTGTAGTTCTTTTTTTTAAGAAATTTTTGGTAAAGTTTTTGTTTCTTTTTTGACGACTTAATGAGTCCTTTCGTCATCCACGGACTAAGCAAACTTTTAGGTTTAATAATTTTTTTAAATTTTGGAAAGGCCTTTTCGTATTGCTTAGTGAACACGTGAATAAAAAATTCATAGCCGTTATTTACGTCAGTTTATGGTTATGGCCTCTTAGAATATACTTATCTTTACTTTTTGAAAATTTTTGCGGGACGACAAAACTGAAAAGCTCAAGTTTACGAATGATTTTGAATTGCTCGATAAGATCTGGTCTTTTGCGGCGTTCTTCAAGAGTAGTTAAACCAAGTCGTTGGAGTAGATCTTCAAAGAACAGGTGTTTAATAGTCAATATTGTTTTTGTTGCTCGTTGTTGGACCCGCTCGAGAATGGTAATGTCTGATTTTAAGATGTCTGACTTTAAGATCATTCGAGACCATCACACCAAGGTCTCTTTCGACTGCAGTTTTTTCGAGAGGACGACGGGAACCGTCGACGTTAGACATTGAGTGTTTTTACGTCGACTTGTTACATCCGCGCCCAACATGCATTACTCTGCAATTCTCAACGTTGAAATGCAAGAGCCAAATGTGTGACCACTCCACTGCTCTGTCAACATCATTTTGGAGAGTAATGCTGTCCGACTCCTTTTTAATTATTCCTATTATTTTGCTGTCGTCGGCAAACAGTTTCATATGATGAGTAATTCTGTCCGGCAAGTCGTTTACAAAGATTACGAATAGCAATGGGCCCAAGACCGAGGCTTGAGGCACTTCACTAGTGACTGCTTTCCATTCAGAAGTAATGCTGTTTATAACCACTCGTTGACATCGATTGTTTAGCCAAGCTGCAATTCAATCAACGAGAGCGCCTTAAATACCGTACGCTTTCAGCTTATGAAGGAGGCGTTTATGTGATACTTTGTCGAACGCCTTTGCAAAGTCTGTGTAAATGACGTCTACTGCGTGTCTGCAGTGAGTTGCTTCCGTCATGATGTCTCAAGTTTCTAAAAGGTTTGATACGCATCCTTTACGATGAACAAAGCCATGCTGGTTTGGAGAAATTAGTCCATTAACAACGCAGTATTCCATTATTTTTTTTTGTAAAATACTTTCCATAATTTTGCAAGGTATGGAAGTGAGCGAGACTGGCCGGTAGTTGGATGCTTTTAGCCTACTCCCCATCTTGAAAATAAGTGTTACATTCAATTTTTTCCACAAGTCAGGAACTACACCAGTTGCAAACGAGCGTTTATAGATAAGCGAAAGAGGCTTGGCAAAGGTAGCTGAACATTTACTGAGGACCCGTGGATGTGAGCCATCGTAGCCGGTTGATTTTCTTTCATCAAGGCTGTTTAGGCATTTTTGTACAATGTCGATAGAGAAAATTGATGGATCGATGACACAAACTGCTTCTGTACGACTTTCAAAGCCTCGCATTGAACCTTCGGACTCTAAAACAAAGACTGATTGAAAATAGTCATTTAACGATGCGCATATATCGCCGGTATCGGTTGTGATGTTGCTATTGACTGTTTCAAGCGATGTAATGTTGTTTCTGACGCTCTGCTTGCTTCTTATATATGCATGTAAGCGTTTAGGGTTGCTTTCGAAATCCCTGAGGAGTAGCTCTTCGTACTTCTGCCTACCAGCTTTGACCATTTTTTTAACTTTTTTGCAGGCAGTACGATGCGATATTTTGAGAAATTTGTGCGTATCTCGACCTGCATTAATGTACTTGGCCCAAGAGGTGCGTTTAGCTTTGACGCCTCAATAAGTTCTAGTGTTACCCATTGCTCCCTTTACCAGAAGTTGATAATCTTCGTTTGCATTTAGTCCAGTGAATACTGTTTCCAAGTTAACAGCTGCAATATGTGCTGATATTGCTGCGTAGTTTGCTCTACTCCAAATGATTCGAGGTTTTAGCGGCAATGTTGGCGAATTGTTGAGGCATGCAACAGTAAATTGGCTTTCGATGAAGCAGTGTGCTTGGCCCATTGGAGTGTCACCAAGAGAATCGCCTTGTTTAATAATGATTACACGGTCTGGCTCATTTGTTATAATAAGGTCGAGTGTACTAGTAGGCTTGACGTGTCGACTATTACGGTAGGTTGGGAATGTGATAAGCTGAGTTAAGTGACATTCATCAAGACACTTCTGGAACCTGGTGTCGCCTTGACGCTCACCTCTCACGTGAGCAACAGTTGCAATGCCACTGTTAACTTCGATAGGCTCATAAGATGTATGGCTAAAATTGAAATCGCCATACAGTAGCATTGCAGAGTAGTTTATTTTAGGCAGTATTTGTTGAGCGGTAGTGATCCATGTGATACACTGAGTAAGATTTTGATCATTTTCGTCGTGTGGACGATATAAGCAGCCGAGGAGAAATGATTCTTGACCAAGTTTTATTTTTCGCCAGATTTGCTTAATTGATGTTGAATTGACTATGATACATGAACATGGACTATGATACATGAACATGGACTATGATACATGAACATGGACTACGATATATTAGATTTCAAATACATATTTTGAAAAAAATTAAATTGTTTGAATCAAAAAATTATTTTAAATCTAAATAACTGCATTTCTTTTTAATTTTGTTTGTTTCTGTTGTGCTTTTGTTGATATTAAATTTATAATAAAACATAACGCAATTTTTGTGGATTGATAACTTCTTGGTTATCTATCTTTTGTTTCATTTTATTACTTCAATTATTCCGTTGAAATATTGTTGTTAAAAACTTCTATTTTTCATTTTGAAAGTTTTTGAAAGTTTTTTTTGTGTATATACTTATTATGTTAAATTTGTTAAATAAGAAGGGCAAAATATCAAAATTGTTAAATTGATTGCTTAGAACACACATTTATTATTTATAAAGTAATATAAATTGGTAATGACAAAATAGCATATCGGTAGATGAGAATTATAAGGTTCTATCTCCCAATTTCAGGTAAAAAAAACTTAACTTTTTGTTTTTATTTATAGTATTGTTTTTGTGTTCAAAATTATATAACTTTAGTATGTTAATTTTTATTATTATTATTTATATAATATTTAAAAACGTATGTTTTTGCTTTTTCATTGTTAACTTAAACCAAATTTGATTAAGTTGGAATTAACAATTGATTTGTAAACAAACAATTTTAAAAATTATAAAATTAATAATGTAAGATTAATTATAAAACATAAGTAACATAAAAAACATATATTTTATCAATTTAAAAACAACAGTTGTAAAAAAATTAAATAATTAAAAATCAAATAAATAAAGTTCGCTAAACGTTAAAGAATGGAGATAGAACCCTATTATTCTAACCTCGCGAAATGTAAATGTTTATGTTATGGCGCAACAAGAGACAAATCAGGCAGAAATACTTTATGACTTTATGATTAAAAAAAGTTGTATGAGATTAGAGAGTTACTGATAGTTAAAACATTTATTTATAGCTTTTTTTTTTAAATTCGGCTTTTCAAATTAAATAATTAATTACTTTAGAAGTTAAAAATAAACTCAAGTGAGAACAATAAATAAATAGATAACTTTTTTATGTTTGATGTAAATATTAGTGTTAAAGAAATATTATATTAAAAGTCTTTAAAAAATCATTGCGTTATCTAAGGATATACTCAACAATAAAAGTTTTTTAATTGGGCTAGAGAATTAGTAAAGACCTTGTTCAGCTAACTCCTAGGTATTTAGGGTTAGGGATTGCTATCAAAATTAAATATCCGTATTTGGGATTACACGCAATTTTCAAATCTACAACTATTTACTATAAACCTGAATTTTTTTTTTTAACTTCGATTGAAATAATAATTAATTTGAAATTTTTTTTGTAGATGGGTACACTATAGACCACTTACTCTACAGATGGCGTAATGACCCTATACAAATTCTTAATCAAAATCTCTCACAGTACACACTTACTGGAATAGAAAATAAAACCATTGTCGAACAATTTTCAATGGGTCAGTTAATTTTCAAATTCGACACCATTGTATATTATTTTTTCTATTTATAAAAGTTTTTTATTTTATTTTTAAAAGGAAAGTTTGCTCTCTTGAAGGCTGAGTTTACATTTAAACGAAGAATCGCTTTTAGCATTTTACAAATATTTTTCCCTTGCGTAGCGATTGTTTGTGTATCTTGGATTTCACTTTGGTTACATAAACATTGTTCCCCTGCTAGAGTTGGTAAATATGTTATTTATCTTCTTTTATTGATTTTATTTTATCAGATAGATATTAAAATACGGTTTAAATAAATTACGTAAAAACTTTTATCACAGATTTTTAAAACGATTTTTATAGACTAATATTTATCAGTCGTCATAGTATTTCACAAGTCTGAAAAAGCCGGCAGTTATATGAAGATTTTGTAAAATAGCTTGAATTTTTCGGGTGACCGGACCTACACTATCTTGTTTTATTCTTAAAATCTACATTATTTCAAATAAATCTAAAAAAGCTATCATTTGTTGTTCGAATCATAGATTCGTTCAAAACATATATTCGTTCGAATCATAGATTCGTTCGAAACATAAATTAGTTCGAAGTTGAGTAGTAACAATTTTGAGTGCAGATTTTCTAATTTCAACAAGAAAAACAAAAAACTACTTTTTTACTTTGGTAAAAAGTTCTCATAATTGTTAAAGTTGAACCACTAGCAAAAAATAATATTTGAATAGTTTCTTTGTAAATCAATAAAGGATGTCGCATATATGTTGTTAATGAAAAGTTGGATTAGCGTTAGAATACGATGTCGGGGTAGTGAAGTCAAGCGATGTAAGTAATATGTTAATAACCAATAAAAGTTTTATTAATATTAATCAATGTTTTATTAAAACATTAATTATTAACATTTTGGTAACATTTCTTGATTTCATAAGTTTTAGGTTTTGAATGGTGAAAATTTAAAACTATAAGACTTAAAATTTGATCTTCTTAAATTCAGACTTAAGATTATACATCTGCGAACGTTTTAGTTTCCAGACTCTGGCTGGAGTTTTAGTTTCCAGACTCTGGCTGGAGTTTTAGTTTCCAGACTGGCTGGAGTCTAAACAAACACAAAATAAAAAGCTAGAACATCATTGCGTTATTATAATTTAAAACATAATTTTTAGTTCAACTAGTTTTTAACAATTTTATATTTTTATAATTTCAAAAATGTTAATTTGAAGACCGTCTTTCACCAGTGACCTTATCAGCAGGACAAAGATCCAGATCTGATATTTGTCGCACAATTGATTACACGCACATTAGTACGTCTTCTCTAAAAAGAGTTTTATCTCTGCATCTGAAGTAAACAAGAAATAACAGAAACTTTGATTTTTGTTTATTTCTTATTGTATAACTATTGTTTAAAATTAAAATAATCATATATTATGAACTGACTTTTTTATTTCAACTCCATTTTAAACTGTAACAACAAATTTTATTAATTGAGATCTAATCTAGTTTAAACTAATCAATAAAAACACAAATAGCTTTAAATTTTTCTAATTATTTATAGACAATAACAAAAGCTTCAGAAACTGCCATTTTTAGATATCAAAATGTTTTAGATGCGACTAAAATTATTAGGCAAATATTGATATTGAAAAGCTTTTCAAAATGGAAATAATTTATAAAACATATAGCACTTATCTTTGCATTAATTAACATATATAAACGCTTTTTGTTTTGGTCTTGACTTTTTATTACTTTCGAGGCAATTAGCTTTAATTGAACTTGCCTAACACATGATACATGGTCACACTAAAGCAAAATATTTCTATTAGTATTTAAACAAATATTGATAACATAAGAGAACACAAATAGTCTGTAGCAGTGTGAAACTTACCTTAAAAAAAGGAAACTATCACGGATATGTTGGCACAATTCATTATCTATGCAGAGGACTTAAAAATTTTGTAAAGCATTTCTTAACATTACAAACCTTTCGATAATATTCTCAACAAAATTTTTACCCAAAAAAAAGCAGACAGCATGAAACTTGATAAAATTGAAAAATTGTTGTAAAATTTATTCCCAACATCTAAATTTAAATTTCCATATTAGTTTGTATGTTAATTACATTGACGTTTAAACATTAAAAACATTTTAAAAAATTTACATTAAGGTGAGTTTCCACTCATCCGTTTTTCTATGGGTAAAGGGAAAAATAATCACGTGAGCATGCACAGTTTTCTTTCGGACAAATAAAAAATTTTATTACGCATTCTCACGTGATTATTTTTTCCTTTCCTATCCCGTTCCCGTGGAAAAACGTAAGAAAACTCACCTTTAAAATCATTAAAAAAGAATTTACATTAAAAACAAAATAATGACATTTTGTTAAGTAAAAAGTAGTTGTTATTGATTTATTCATGATATATTATGTTTAACTCTTTTGTTATTTATTTATCTTTTTTTTTAAATAATGTTAATATAAAAATAGTTTTTTGTTTAAACATGGGAAAACGTAAATCAATGTCATAAATAGATTTTGTAATTTATTACCCAGTTTTTTAAATTCTTCTTCGTCACTTCTTTTTTCCTTTAAAGGCAACCTTATTTAAATTTTTAAAATTTTTTTTCTTTGGGGTTGTCTATAAATTACGTCACGCTTTAGGAAGGAGGGGAGCGGATAAAGACATTTTTGTTACGATTTGTTACAAGGGAGAGGAGGGGGTTTCCAACTTTGTGATGCAACATTTTCTTCTATTTTACAGTTTTAAATCTAGAGAAGGCTTTCTTTTAATTTAACGAGTATCTGACAAAACCAAAACCCTCAGTTGATGTATCTAGATGTTGATTGTGAAATCAACTGCGCCTAAATCTTACTTAACCGATGTGTACACTTAACGGAGTAGTTACACTTAACGGAGTAGTTAAAGCCTGTTAAGGGATGTTACAGCAGTAGGCGAAAAACGTTGCGCCAATGGCTGTAACAGTCTAAGTGCAGTGCACATTCTGCGCTTTGAATTTATATGATCCAAGTGTAAAACTTTGTAGCAGCAACAAAAAAAAAACTTTGTGCACTAACTAAAAATGACACCGAGAGACGAATCTGAAACCATTGATTGATTAGCCTGTAGCGGAATCCACTCGACTACGTTAACATGAAATATTGTGAGGAAATTATATTTATAAAATAATATTTTTGCATTTATGTTTCGGAAGAATAGCTATTTAAAATTGGGATCATGTTTAGGATAGCGATGTTAATTTATACAATTTTACACGGAATTGGGGTAAAAAATTAGGGATAAAAAACAATATCACATTGACGTTAAAATGAACTCAGTGCCCATTAAGCATTTCTTCATTTTTGAATTGATCTAAACAACAGATACGCTTTTTAAACTGTCTTCCAATTTCATACTCAGCTGTGGTTTCCAAAAAAAACCTCTTGTATTAAGTCCTAAAACAACAAAGTTCCTAAAATAGAGTTTATTAAAAAAAAATCTTTAAATATTGGTACAGAATATGCGATAAAATTTTAAAAAAATATTTGTTTGATCTGTTGCATAAATACTCAATATAAATAGCATACATACAAATAAAGCTGGAGCATTGAAGATTTAAAAAATACAAGGATTCTACAAGGATTCAACGGAGCTTTAATAAGTAGAAAAAAGTGTTTTAGAAAAAGTAGAGTGTTTTTTTTTAAATATATATTCCACCACAATTCTGTCCACATTCCAATCATGAACGCATGATTCTGATTATGAAAACATTATTCCAATAATGATAACATTATTCCGATGATAAACTCTTGTTTTATTAGGTAATGTTTAGCAAATCACAACAATATTCAACTTTTGTTCTTGCATAAATAACTTCTTCTAGTTGACCAGAAAAGACCCAGACATGTTAGTATTGAACGAAATACACTAAATAAGTAAATTTAAGTCCCCTTCAAAACAAATTTTTCTAACATTTGAAACGTTATTAACGATATTTAGTTGATTAGCATTAAAATTAATTTTAACTGTTCAATTACAAATTTATGGTTACTCATTATTAAAATTCAACAAAATTTTTTGTCTAAAACACGCCTAGTGCCTTCTGGGTAATATTATAAAAAGAGTTATTGTCAAAAATAATTTTAAAACTCTTATCAACTAGAATTTTCAAAAATTCTAAAGTATTTTTATAAAATTTCTTTAAAAATCAAATCTTTCTATAATATAATGCTGACTTTAAAATATAATTATTCCTTTAGCATCAGCATTCTTAAATTCATTAACCCTTTAAAATCACAACTATTAATCAAAAGTAAAATGGGCAAAAAACTTTTAGAGGGTAAATGTTACATTATTTTAGGGGACTGCAAGTGTTAATAAAAAACGTTTATAATACAAGTAGTTAGGGCGGAACTCTATATTTAAAGAAGAGTATTCAAGTTTTGTAAAAAATAGCTAAAATAAAAAAATTTTAAATCTTTTTTTTTTTTTTAGGAATCGGTGTTACAACTTTGCTGACAATCAGCACCATTTGGGGATCCGTAAACCGCCGCTTACCTAACGTCAGTTACGTAAAAGCTGTAGATATTTATTTTATGGCTTCTTTTTCGTTTATCTTTATGACTCTTATAGAGTACACAATTGTTCTTAATGGTTTAAAAAACTTCAAGAAAAAGTTTGTCATGAAAAATGCATATAAGGAAATCAGCAAACTGTCAAAAAGAGTTTCTATAAGTCTTTCGATTGTAAGTTTAAAAGTTTTTGGTTAAACAAAATCAACAGTTTTTATTTTTTAATATTTAACTTTAATTTATAGGATAAAGTTAAAATGCCTAACATGCGGAGATATTCGGAACCGTGCCGATCTTCAACTTCCATAATTGCAAGATATCAACGAAAATCAGAAAATTCGTTTTTATTAGATGATGCTAATCTTAGTTGTAATCAGATTTCGCAAAAGTTTTACGAGGAAGAATTTTCAGAAGAAGAAGATATTCTGCTTTTAAGTAAAAAAGAGGTTGCTGAAAAACATCCGGCTTTTATGAAGTTGTATCTCGAACTCAGGAAAGCTTCAATAGTTGATAAAATTAGTCGCATCCTGTTCCCACTGTTGTTCATATGTTTTAACATTTTTTACTGGCTTAAATATAATGATAATGCATCGCCAAACAAAAATTAGCTGTAATATTTAAAAGCTAACTGTCAAATAAAAATTTTAGTTTGAAAGCCTAATTTTATACAATAATTTCATTTTGCAATTATTTTATATTTGTTGCCATAATATTAGATCATGATCAAATTTAATAAAATGAATCATCTCATTTCCGTTGCATAACCAAAACCTAAACCGTTGCGTAACCGAATCTAAAAAAAATGAGCTAGCTTGATATATTTATTAAAAGAATTTTAGTGTATTTTATTTTAGTATTTAAAAATTTAAACCTGTTGTTTTAATTCTTTTAATAATTTAATCTAAAATAAATTATTTTGATTATATAGCGTTTTTTAAAATTCGGTTTTTTTTTGTCCCCAAAATAGTAACCAAATAATTTAAATTTAGATGACTAAACAATTTAAAGAGATAGTACGTACATATGGTACGTGCAGATGGTATATTGAACCGAATTTACTATTAAACTAAACCAATTTTATTTTTGTTTAAGTAATGTTTTAAACTAAAATTTTTAAATTCGAAACCTTAATTATGTAAATATTACTTGTTGCAACACTAACGGGTGAATCCTATAGCGTCTTAAAATAAGCTTCGCATTAATATCAAATATAAACTTTTAATTCGTAAAATGAAGAAATCGCGTTGCAATAAGTAAAAAAAAATGTGTCGCAATTAAAAAAAGGAATTGTGTCGCAAATGATAAAAATGAACACATTAATGAAAACATTAATGTGTCCATTTTTATCAGAAATAGAGATATTTTTAAAATTAGAATTGGTACAAATATATATATATATATATATATATATATATATATATATATATATATATATATATATATATATATATATATATATATATATATATATATATATATATATACATATATATATATATATATATATATATATATATATATATATATATATATATATATATATATATATATATATATATATATATATATATATATATATATATATATATATATATATAAGTTTAAAAATATGCTTGTTTATCTTTAATTATTCCCATGGAATGCTTTATTTTGCCTTTATAACGGTGTTTATAGTAAAAAGTTACTAAAACCATAAATTAAAACAATACAAATGCCAAAATTAAAATTCAATTTTCCGTTCAGCCATCAAAAATAATTTAGTACCACCTGCATTTTTCTTCGACAGAAAATATTTAAAATGAACGTCTTTAAATATTGTTTTGCACATTTCTCACAGATATTTTTGATCTGTACTCAGATCTAACTTTTCGAAGAGTTACACCTATCTTTTTAAATGTAACAACTTTTCGAAGAGTTACACCTATCTTTTCAAATGTAACAACTTTTCGAAGAGTTACATCTATCTTTTTAAATGTAACAACTTTTCGAAGAGTTACACCTATCTTTTTAAATGTAACAACTTTTCGAAGAGTTACACCTATCTTTTTAAATGCAACAACTTTTCAAAGAGTTACACCTATCTTTTTAAATGTAACAACTTTTCAAAGAGTTACACCTATCTTTTTAAATGTAACAACTTTTCGAAGAGTTACACCTATCTTTTTAAATGTAACAACTTTTCGAAGAGTTACACCTATCTTTTTAAATGTAACAACTTTTCGAAGAGTTACACCTATCTTTTTAAATGTAACAACTTTTCGAAGAGTTACACCTATCTTTTTAAATGTAACAACTTTTCGAAGAGTTACACCTATCTTTTTAAATGTAACAACTTTTCGAAGAGTTACACCTATCTTTTTAAATGTAACAACTTTTCGAAGAGTTACACCTATCTTTTTAAATGTAACAACTTTTCGAAGAGTTACATCTATCTTTTTAAATGTAACAATTTTTCGAAGAGTTACACCTATCTTTTTAAATGTAACAACTTTTCGAAGAGTTACATCGATCTTTTTAAATGTAACAACTTTTCGAAGAGTTACACCTATCTTTTTAAATGTAACAACTTTTCGAAGAGTTACACCTATCTTTTTAAATGTAACAACTTTTCGAAGAGTTACACCTATCTTTTCAAATGTAACAACTTTTCGAAGAGTTACACCTATCTTTTCAAATGTAACAACTGGTAATTTCTCACTATTTACGTCATACCAATTAGACTTAAAAAGGCTTTTGATATTTTAGTTGATCCATCCAAATAAATTAGCAGGTGTCAAAGAGGAAGTATTTTTGTCTTCAAAAGGCTATTCGACCACGACAGCCATTTGTTATGTTCTTTTTAATCAGTCTCATTGTACCACCCTTGTTTCCAGTGTTAATGGCATATCCGTCCAGCCCAACAGCAACAAACTTTTGAACGTTAATATTCTTGAAGTTTACCATAAAATAGGATAAATGGTCAAGATATTTAGATTCTGGTGCTTCTAATAAAGATGTGGTTTTGTGTAATGCTTCATTGATAAAACTTTATTCTTTCCTTGATGTTTTTAAATGTTTAGTTCAACATAAGAAAATATAATTTTTCATTATATCTTCATATATTGGTAAAACAGCTAGTGACATCTTTTAAGTTGTGTGAAAGACATGAAAAATCAACACCATTCTTTTTTTAACAACATAATATATTATGAAGCTATATTATTTTGCAATAAACAAACTTTAAATTATATTCATGAATAATTCATAGATAAAAAAGTAGTATTTGCATACTTTATAAGTTGTATTAATTTTTATATACTCTCATTATATTGTAAAAACGAACTAACAAATGTAAACTAAAATGTTTAAAAAAACTCATGATTTTTACAAGTCATAAACAAAATTAAACGTGAAACTTAAACATCAGCAAACAGTAGTTAAATAATATTGATATAGAGAGAAATATATTAAAACATATAAATAAAGTTTAATGTAAACTGACATAAACTGAATAAAATGACATACTAATGCTCATTTTTTTCATACTTTACTTTTTATTTTTACCATTATGCAATATTACAGTTTTCATAACATAAAGAAAAAAGTAAATAACATCATAAACATAAACTTCTATAAACAAACATTTTATATTTTCAAAATACAGACACGCGTCGTCCCAGGGACGTTGTTCGGACGTTGTTCGGACGTCGTTCGGACGTCCCCAGGACAACGCATGCCCGCTGGGATCAGTCAGGGATTAAAAGAAGGTAAGGTTGATATGTTAATTGTCGCAATTGTCACCTTTTCATAGAACCCCTGAAAACTAAGAATAATCCTACTAAAATATTGCTTGTAAGATAAAAACAAAACAAAACAAAAATTTAATAATACAAAGCACAGTTTTATTTGGTGCAAAAAAATGAAAACAAAAAGACGAAAAAAACTTTATAAATAAAAAGTGCTTGGATTCAGAACATCGATTTGTAACATATTCAGAAAATATTGCAAACTCATGTTTCTTCTTTGAAAGTATTATAGTACCGTATTGAAATAGTACTAATAGAAAACTAAAAAGAAATAGAAAATTAAAAAGTTAAAAAATAATAAAAGTTAACAATATTAGCTTTGTTACTCTTTTATTCTTTTTTTATTTTGAAAAAAAAAGAAAAAAATAGTAAGTCAGATGTGTGCAAGTTTTAAAGAATTAGACAACAACTGCATTCTTGCAAATGCAAAGTCAAATAAGTGCATGCGCTTAAGTTGCTTTGTAAAATAGGCAGTGGTTTAACGGAATGGTGTCGTGGACAGCTATTTAATTTGGCATTAATTTGGTGCCGGTTTGCATAAAACTCTTAAACAAAATTGGTTTTTTATTTCCACCCCACAGTGCCTCTGTTCATTTGTTCAAATCTTCGTAACAAATCAGTCATAACAATTTATTCTTTATTATCGTGTACTTTGTCGGGGCCATGCCGAGGAGGGGAGGCGTAGGGGTTGTCTAACTCCATAACAAATATTCTATTCAATAATTAGTCGGCAAATTTATACACTGGAGTCGGTAAATTAGATCTGTTGTTGGCAGTTGGCAAGTATAACCAACGAGAACCATTTTTTTTTTAACAATTAAGTGTTATAAAGATGCTTTTGAAATTATGAAATATGAGAACAATGAATTTTGAGTTGAATGTCAAGTTTCAAAAAAATTTTAGTGAATTATTAATTGACTTTGCAAAAACTAATGAGAAGTTAACGAAACTAAACCTACTTACAAATAAACTAATTATGTAGTTATGTAAGCATCATTACAAAAAAAAATATTACAACTGATTGAGTGGTTTTTGAGAAAACTCAATTTAAATTCATCTAAATTTTAACCGATCGTGGTGATATGTCAAAAAATGATGCTTTGCATAAAATTGCGTAGATTGAATGCTGGGAACGAAAAAGCCCTTAAACTTCATATCCCCACCCCAAACGGGAGGGGCACCAAGTTGATAAAATATTTTTGTACTATTTTCAACTTATATTCATCAATAAATTGAAAGTTTCATAGTATTATCTTTCAGCGTTCAAAAACTATGACCATATAAAAGTTGTAACATCCTAAAACCGAGGGATAGTCATGATTAATGAGAGATAACACTATAGTGTTAAATTATTATGTCAAAAAATGATGCCTTGCAAAATTTGCAACGATTGGAGGCTGGGAACAATCTTTGAATTCTTCCTCCCTCCCCCACCACCACCACCCCAAATGCAAGGGGCAAAAAGTTGATAAAATATTTTTGTATTATTCTTAGCTAGACTTTTATTAAATTTAAGTTTTATATATAAAATTTAATTTAAGTCTATTTGAGGAACGAAGTTAAAAGGCTCTTTTGTTTCCAGCCTCCAATCGTCGCAATTTTTTGCAAAACATTATTTTTTGACATAAATATAAACATACAAATATTTGAAGTTAGCACCATGTCTGGAAGTTAGTCAAACATCAAAAAAAACCTGGATCCGCCACTGATTTCAAAAGTATATCATTAATGATACTCTTTTGAAACAAATTAAGATTGCTAATCAGACTATTCAAAAATAAGATTTGAAGAACATTCAAAAATAAGATTTTTTTGACTCTTAATCAAGCCTAGCATCTATTCTGTTAACAAGAGAATAAAAAATTGTTTTTTTTTTTAATTTGTTTTAAAAAAAACTTGTTTCTTATGAGAGTGGAGTGCAATAGTGCCTGAAAAAATTGCATGTAAACGCTAGTGTTGCAAAGGTTAAATTTACCGGGAAATTTATCGGAAAATTTTTTGGAAGTTTACCGGAAAATTTTGAAAAGTTACCGCCTAGTAAATTTTGAAATTTTTTTTTACTTAATTTAATTTTTTTTGTAAAAAAAAAAATTTTAAGGAAGATTTACCCTCTTCTATTTAAAATTTACCGGTAAATTTTACCGTAAATTTTGAATAAAATTTTATCGGAAAATTTACATCGCTAGTAGGCGCAGCTTTATAAAATACTGAGATCATCGAGTCAACTTGTGTAGCAACATAAACAAATATCCCAGATAACAATTTCTTTGCTAACTGTTAATGTTATTTAAATAATAATTATCAAAAGTTTTGTTCTCCAATTTATATTATGTCTTATAATGATAATAATTTTTCTCTAAATAGTTATGGATGCAAGAGTGTTGATGACTATCTTGAGTATACCAGGTATTAAAGTATAAAATGACATGAAATATCATAGTTTTTTCAATGCCACTATTAAGTTTTATTTTTTGCTAAATTTTATAGGAATCAAAAACGTAAGATAGGATGTTAGGTTTAGATGCTAAGATAATTTAAAGTATCACTCTTTTTATTAGCTAGTTTCTAGTATATTTAGTCATTATTAACATAGAAAATTTTTAATTAGTAATAAAATCTTAATAACTTCAATATCATTCTTATACAAAACAATTCACCCGATGCAGTTAGATCGCCAAATTTGTTATGTGTTGTTTTTCAAAGTATAGATTAAAATAAAAAAACTTTTATTGGTATAAACTTCTCTTTCAACAGAATTGTTTTGTTGATCTAATTAAAATTGTATAAAATTTTTTATATATTGTATATAAATTATTTTACTACCTAAATTAAAATTGTATAAAAAAATGTCTGAAAAGTTATGAAAAATACTATAGTTTGATGTTAAAGTAAAAAAGTTCATTCTCAAAACACTTATGTTTACCATAATACTATATATATATATATATATATATATATATCATATTGTGATATTATTATGATATTATTATGATTCATAATAATATAAATAATACCATATTTCAAAACTTTTTTTTTTTTTTTAACATAATGATGCCTGTATATTTATTTGTATTTGTTCCTATATATTTTTTAAATTATAAATTTAAATAACATTATCTTAAAATAATATTTTCAAAAAGTTTATTGCATTGTTGTTCAAAAAAATAAAAAGCTGTTGTTTATAAAATTGTAAATAAACTTTAATTTTGATGGCAATAAAACCAGTTTGCATCTTTCTGAGTAGTAGCTTTGTGAGTATCACTATAAAACTCTTCATCCTTACTACCTATAAAAACAGGCAAAATAGTAAATTAACTTCAAGTTAATAATAGTTATAATCTAAAACTCAGATTAATGATTTTGAGGCTGGTTGGTAGTAAGGTTTTCAGAATTCTTTGGTAGCTCTTAGTGAGGTTGGTTCCATAACAGTTGTAAAATATAAGAGTATTGACAGTGTCATGTTGCACATGAAGAATTGTTGAGGGTTATTGTTTGGTGATTAGTTTTTTGGTATAAAATGCCCTGCAAGGATCCTTTTGTTATAAATTTAGGTTGCTTAGCAGGAATGAGCCTGCATAGGTTATTGCTTAGGGTGTCATACACTATCTTTGATTGAGGCAAATTCTCTATTAGTTTAAAAAATGAATAAATTACCTAATAATATTAAACAAAAACAAAAAACAAAAAAAAAAAACACTTTTACTACTAATCTAATATTTACATGTATTTGTAGTCTTTGAATTAACTTTTTTCTGTTAAATCTTACCTCTTGTAAATTTCACTTAACTTAATTGCTCTTTGTGAAACTGATTTAAATTCTGCTGATTTATTTTTTGATCTTAGTTTCGATGTCTATCCTTTGATTTGCAAAGACTGCAATCAAAAGCTTGATTTGGAAATATACTTATGTGTAAATTCACATCTTTATTGTAAAATTAGTTTTAATCTTCTAAGTTTGTTTATGTGCTCTTGCTTAACACCTGCATTAAATCCCAATTTCCCAAGGCTCCACTTCTTGCCATTGCTTCTGATCAAATAGCCCATGCCTTTTTCTCTTTATCCATCGGCCAATATTGATGTTATTTGTGCTTTAATGTTTTTTTTTTTTTTTGTTATCTCTTTACTCAGACTTTGTGACTCATTTTCTAGACTTATTTTTTCTATTTGATTTTTTGTCTAATAAAATCTTCTGTATATGGATATAAAACACTCCACCCTTTTTTTATTTTATTTTTTTTTGTGCTGTAGCTCTACGAAACCATTTTATCCTAATCATTTCTCTACATAATCATTTTCTCATCAACATTATCTAACATTCAATCTTTTATACATAGTCTAATCTTGTTACCTCTCCCAAAGGGTATAGCAGAACTATATAAAATAACCTTTTCTTAAATTTATCTATTGAGTTTAATGATCACACTCTTTTTGATATCCCAAAGAAACAGGTTAATCCGCAGTAGGACATCAAATCACTTATGCATTCATTGCTAAATTTATTTCTCCCTATTAAACTCCTCTACAGCTTGAGGTTCAAGCAGCATACCTACTATCATTATAAAATATTCTAAAATCATTCTAAAGTGGTCTATTTACTGAATGAGCTAATTTTTGTATGGAATAGTTTGTTATAGTTATGCTGATATCTCCCAACATTGAGCCTCCGTACCCTTTTTGTAAGATTACATCTTTTTTTTCCTGCAAATACTACCATGGTGGATGCTCAAGCAAGCTATCATCATTTGTTCCATCAACTATATCTAAATATTTTGTGACTTTCTTTCAGCAAATGCTTTCATTTTACTGTAGCTGTTTCTTCATTCTTAAACAATTTTTATTTGTTTAATTTTTTTCCCTGAACAATGAACATCAAACAATTATATTCTGTATTTATGTTTTCCAAACTTATACAATTTAGAGTTTTTAAAGTCTATCAACTTTTTCCTCTTTTAATTTTCTTAACTAGTGGTTGCCTGCAGTCTTGTTGGGAATGAATTTGTTAAAAGGTTAAAAAAAAAAATTGTACTATTAATATTTAATTATTGATTTACAAGTTGCATTATTTATTAACAATCAATATAGGATTGTTGGTGATGACGATGGTGGTAATCTATTCACACCTAGCCAATATGAAGCTTACAAAAAGAAAATGATACCAATACGAATGAAGAACAGGTTGTATGTTTGCTGGGCTTCAGAATCTGGATTAGAATGCAAACAGGTCGGACCTGAAACAAAATGTTTTTGTGAACACAGGTAAACAATAATAAACTTAAAACTTTTAACAAAAAAAAACTTTTTAACTTAAGTAAACTTGCTTATCTAATACTTCTATGTTTTATACATCTATTTGTTGAAAAATATTTTTAGATATAAACAGCATATTACCGATTTTATTAATTTGCCTTCAACACGTCCTATTAAAATTCCTTGTAATGCTTTAGGCTGTGGTTGTAAAGCATATTTTTATGTTCCACCTAATGGCACTCAGTTATTGCGATGTAAATGCAAGCATTCAACAAATGAGCATTCTAATTCAGGAAAGAAAAAATGTGTTAAAGTGGGTTGTTTATGTCAACAGTTTTGTACTGCTTATTCATGTGGTTGTGGTATGGGTGCTGATAAGCATAAGGTTTTTAAATTTATTTTCAAGTTACTATTGTTATAAATTTCAGTAAACAATGATTTAATAAATAAATAGTATTTAACTGTTTGTGTTTAAGGTATTAGAAAATTATGATAATATTTTTTATTTAAGATGATAATAGAAACAAAGAAAGAGAGGCAGTTAAGAGGTATGCCTGTTGGTTATGATGTTCCTTACAAAGCAATGGGTGGGCTAACTGGTTTCAGTTCATTAGCTGATGGATATACAAGATTAGATCAGAGTGGAATAGGTGTACCAAGCAAAGAGTTTTTTGAACAACCTCCAGGTATAATAGCTTACTTTCGAAACAACATGTTAAAACTAAACATTTTTGTGAGTTTAAATAATCAATCAAAATGTAATAAAAAATAATAATCACAGTTTACTAATATTATTACAACAATTTTTTATTTCATATAAAAAAAAAAGAAATATTTTATATTGAGTAAACTGAAACGACAAAAGAAGAATTGTAAATCAAAATAAAGCTAGATCATGTTCTTGTTGTGTCAAATTAAATAATACTATATATGGTGTAAACTTATATTTTGTATTAACTTATGTTTTGTGTTAATTTATATATTTTGAAACAGGCAAATTTTTTAAATTTTCAAACATTAATTTTTTACTAACAAAGATTATCAAAGTGCAATAAAATCTTGCATGTATGTTTTAGAAATATATTACAAAAGTCCTGTATATTTATTAGAAAAGATATAAAGAGTTTTTTTTAGTTTTCTCAAAAATGGGTTTTGAGCAAACCCACCCACCAGATAGACTTGTTAAAATAGAAAAACGTGTAAATTTTTAGGAGATAATTATGCTTATATAAACCATAAATTATAATTCTCTAAAACTACTACCAAGCTTGAAGAAGAATAACAATGAGGTTGTTTTTCCTTCATTTGCTGCATTGAGTAAAGTTAATGTAAGTGACACTTTACTTATTGGTACTAAAAGTATTATATGTTAAGAATGGGGTTTTTGTTGTTGTTGTTATGTAATTAGAGATAAGCAATAACTTTTTCATAAGTTATATTATTTACCTATTCATAATTTTTTATACAATTTTAATAAAATTTCCTTAGTAAAACAGACAGATATGACACAAAATAATGACATAGTTTAGTACCTATTGATCCGATGGCGATCACAAATAATACCGAATATGTATTATAACTTATAGCTTTAAGATCTTAACCCTTTTTACATTAACTATATTACTTATATTCTTTTTATTTTTGTATCTGAAAAACAACAACAAAAAAACTCTATTTATACAAAAATTTCGTTCAATAACAAAAAAACACTATTGTTCAAATATTTGCCACATAATTGTTATTTAGTTCGTTATAGCCATATTGGCGCTATTTACTGGTTATATCGTGGTATCGGAATGTTGTTTTTCTTTTATGCTAATTCAATTTTCTTCCAATCATTCTCCCCCTCTTTGATAGACTCTAGTCTATCAAACATTTAATTTTCAAACTCAAGAAGACACAATCTCATAATTGGTCGTATAAATTCTTTTTTGCTAATTTTGACTTTCACAACTCTTACACGTCCATCCTTATCTTCAAAGACTCCCGTAATTCTACCAAGTGGCCAATGTCCTCTAAATGTATCTGGAAAAATTACTAACACAATGTCATCCATTTTTATTTCGCGTTTTTTTCTGATTCCATTTATATCTTTTAGATAAAGATGGAAGCCATTCTCGCATCCGCCATTTCCAAAAATGACTTAGTAGTTCTTGCACTTGACGCCAGTGCTTTTTAGGATGATAGCCTTTAGATTGAACTGAGTCAGGTGCAAATTGTCCACCAACTTGTCCAATCAAAAAATGATTTGGAGTTAATGGAATATCATCTTTTATATTGGCATTCTGATATGTTAGTGGGCGAGAATTCAATAAACTCTCAGCACCTGTAAATGCCATTCAGAGTTCTTCATCTGTAATATCAGCTTTTTCAAGTATCCCAGTCATTGCACGTTTGACAGCTTTGACCATTATTTCAAATACACCACCAAGATGAGGTCCTAGCGGAGCATTAAAGTGCCACTTGATTCCTTTATCAGCTGTAGAGTTAGTAATTTTATCCTTATCTAAGTCATTGACAATTTTGTTTAGTTCTCGACATCCTCCCACAAAATTTGTTCCATTTTCCGTTAAAACTTCTAATGGTAATCCTCTTCTATTCACCATTCGATAAAAGGCATTGAGGAATGAATTTGTATCTAGATTATAAGCCATCTCAAGATGTACTGCTCGTGATAGTAAACAGGTAAACAAGCACAAGTATCTCTTTTGACGTATCTTTCCTCTACCTTGCATAGTAAGAAACGGACCAGCGAAATCGATACCAATTCTAGCAAACGCACGTAGTGGTTCTTTTAAGCGCATTCCTGGTAAAGCAGCCATCAGCTGTTGAGCAGGTTTACATCTTCTTAATTTACATTTGTTGCATTTTGCTTCTGCATCTCAGATTTCTTATCGTCCTTGTATTACCCAATATCTTTCTGATAGTTTTGTTAATAATTGATTTGTTCCCATCATTATGATATTCATCAGCTGCTATATAACCTTTTTGCCGAAAGTCTGTTTCAAATCGACAATTTCCTAAAAACCAATGGATCCAGCCGTTTATCCTTACAAGTTTTTTCCAACATGAGAACTTGTTTATATCAAGCTATTGCTTTGTTACTTCAGTGGATAATGCAAAATTCATTGATACTGGATTTTTCTTTACTTCAGTTGAAGCCTCTTGTGTAACTTCAATGTAATTCTGTGGCAATTTTTCTTCTAAAGAATTAAGGAAACTTGATCCATGCCACCATACATAATGGCTTTCTAATTCTTTAACTGTTGTTCCTCTTGTTAGTAAATCAGCTACATTAGTTTTTGTTGGTATGTATCTCCATTGTTTTAGTTCAGTCTTAGATTGAATGAATCCAACACGGTTGGCAACAAATGGTTTCAACTTTTAACTTTGATTTTTTATCCACCATAAAACACTAAGACTATCACGCCATATAGTTACGTCCTTAGTTTCCAGCTTCAATGCCTTGACAATCTTCTCTGCAAGTTGTAAACCGAGGACAGCTCCAAGTAACTCAAGTCTTGGTATACTAATAGATTGCAATGGACTTACTCGGGCTTTTAACATTATGATCACACAGGTCACTTCTCCTGTGTCATATAAGCAACAGCACCGTAAGCTTTACAAGACGCCTCCATAAAAACATGGATTGATCTATTTGTTACTGTTGAGGTAATTTGTAAACATCTGGGAATGTTTATTTTTGGGAGATCGTTTAGTTCTTGAAACCATTGATCAACATTATTTGCAATCCTATCCGGAACTGCATCATCCCACTCAATTCCATCAATCCACAGTTCTTGCATAATTATTTTGATTCGAATGATATATGGTCCCAAAAAACCCAATGGATCAAACAACGTTGTCATTTTTTTAAGCAAAATTCGTTTTGTATATACTGTATTTTCTCCGGTTGTTACAGAATGAAAACTAAATAAATCAAGTTTTGCTTTCCAGACAACTCCAAGTGTTTTCATTGCAGGCAATTCTCCAGAATCTAAATTTATATGTTCTGCACGATCATTTTCTGGTGTTATTTTAAGAATTTTGACAGAGTTTGAAAGCCACTTTTGTGCAAACATTCCTGCTAAACCCCATAGTAGTGTGAGTTCCTTATATAATTGAATTCCTACTTTTTCATCAACTACAGAAGTTATTGTGTCGCCCATGTAAGTTGCTTCAAGTACAGCTTCAGAAGCCAAAGGAAATTTTTTTGCATACTTTCTTGCGTGTTCTTGCGTTACAAATTGAGCCATAAAAGGTGCTGAGTTGATTCCAAATACGAGCGGATTAAACCGAAATCTCAGCAAAACAGGCATAAGGTCTTGTTGAAGTTTTGGACCTTGATAAATAACATCATTAATTGATTTACCATTATATTTTGCAGATCCATCAAACACAATTCTGACTTTTGTATTTGATTTATCAGGACAAAGAATTGGAAAATGTGGTAAGTTACAACCATCTCCAAGATCTCTTTTATTGATTTTCTCCAAGTATCCCTTTTCTTGATACTGCTTAATAATATTATTGTACTCTTCTCCTAGACTTATGTTTTTCATTAGCCATTTTTCTATAATTTGTAATCTGTTTAACGCCATTGTATAATTATTGTCCAAATGTCTATTACATTTCCATGGTAATTTTAGCTCATATCCTCCGTTCTCAGTTTTTAGCGAATTAGTTACTATATTAAGGGCGGTAGAGTTTTCTGGACTTGTCATTGTTTTTCTGAATTGCCTTCAATTTCCCATAATTTTTTAATGGTGTTGTTTGCATCTTCTATTTCCTTTGTACTAGATGTTATTTTCGTAAAATGGGTTTGAAGAGATCCACCAGTACCACCAACACATGTCCATCCGAGCAGCGTGAGTTGAGCCACTGGTTCATTAAATCCTCCTTTTACTTCCTTAATTGCACAGTGCAGCTCAGCGTAATCCACACAGATTAGAATGTCAATTTTTAGTTTTGGTCCAATATTTGGGAATTCGATTTTTCTTAGATTTCCAACTTTTTGACATATTTGCCCAATTAATTGCTTTTAAGTTTCCAGTTACATTATTAACTGTAAAAGCTTCTACTGTAATTTTTGTTTCTCCATTCAACGATTCCAACTGAAATTCTACCATCATTGTTTTGAAAGAATCAATTTTTCCATTTATCATGTTTACAGTTACCTTTTCGGTTTTACCTTGCAGTGACAACTCAGCCACTACATCAGAGTTCAAATATGTCTTGGTACTTCCATTGTCAAGCAATGCGTTTACCACAACTTTTTTATATCCATAATGAAGAATAACTGGCACGGTTCTAAGAGATATGTAGTTAATGACATAATTTGAATGAAATTGGATGTTCGACGTATGAGAATTTTCTAATATCGTATCTTTTTCTTTGTAGTCTTCAGAAATTGTTTCTTTTTGATGTCTTTTCTTGTGAAGCAAACGATTATGGGTATCTGTACAGCCATCAATCCCACAATTCTTGTGTTCCTGCATTCTTTTGACGAATGGTTAGAATTCAAGTATCTGAAGCATAATTTATTTTTCTTAGCTGTTTCCCATCTTTCTTTAATATTTTGATTTTGAAAAGTTGGACATTCCCATATTTTATGATCGTTTTTGCAAACAGAACATTTCTGTATCCAATTTATTTTCTTTTTTTGATCACTGTTACCAATGTAAGAATTTCCTACGTTTGCTTTGCTGCCAATAGTTTTTTTTAAACCATGTAGAGTTTCCGTTGCTGCAATTTGAAAATCTGCTTCTTCAACAATAAACTTTTTTAGAGTTTCAACATTTTCGTTTAGTTTGTTTTCATACACCCATCGTTTATATCTAATTAACATTATCTCAGGAACTTTTTTTTGCAGTTGATGGTACAATGTCCCATCGCCAAGCTCTTCTGTTCGATTTGCTCCTTTTAAGTTTGTTACTGCCACATCCAACAAATCCACAAAATTTTCAACATTTTTTTGGATTATTTTCCCTCATAGGTTTAAAGTTGTTCAATTCATCCAAATATATAAGGATTTTTCTCCTTGTTCTGGCATATTTTCTTTCAAGTCTTTCTTTTGCAGCTTCATAAGCGAATGACGAATGCCCAAGTCCTTCAATTGCTTTTAATGCGTCTCTACATAAATATTGGCGTAACTGAAGTAATTTATACTCAGATGTCGCTGGGGCTTGATCAATGCATGCCTAGAATGAAGCTTTCCAATTTTCATAGTTCTTTTTATCACCATTAAATATTGGTATAGAGACGCATTTGAGTTGTTTTCATAAATCATGTCCTATTTTTGCAGTCTTTTGATCCAAATCAATTATTTCATTTTTCATTTTATGCATGATATGCGTTGATTTGATTGGTTCCATTTTGTTATTCCCATTTTCTTCTTTATTATCTTCATACTTGTCATTACTTTTTTGAGTACTTAACCATTGATGACATTGCTTTTTTGTTTCCATTTTAAGTTCTTTTTCCATCCTTTGTTGTTTTAAACTTAATTTTAAACTTCCATTGCGCAATATCCATTCATTTACATGTTCCGCAAATTCATCGTTTAGTTTTTCAATTTCTGTATTGAGTTTTCCCACATTTTCTTTTGATTCCAGAAGTTCGTATTTCTTTGATAATTCAACCATTATCTCGAGAGCTTCGTTTTGAGTCTTTGTTAATTGATTACTCAATTCGCGTAACACGTTTTTACAAGTGGGTTCATCGTCTCCAATTTGCTAAATAATTTGATATTTAGTTCACGTAAACGAAGACTTTAGAACTATTTTCTTCTGTTCAATGCAGATACTTCATTTTGAACAGTTAACTGATCTTCCATTTGGTTATTTGATTTTTGATTTTTTCTTTTTACCATTCTTCTGTGTTGAAGAAACTACCTTCTGCTACCAATTTTGATCCAATGGCAATCACAAATAATACTGAATATGTATTATAACTTATATTTTTAAGATCTTAACCGTTTTTACATTAACTATATTACTTATATTCTTTAAATTTTTTTTTATCTGAAAAACAACAACAACAAAACTCTATTTATAAAAAAATTTGGTTCAATAACAAAAAAACACTATTGTTCAAATAGTCGCCATGTAATTGTTATTTAGTTTGTTATAGCCATATTGGCGCTATTTACTGGTTATATCGATCGTGGTACCGGAATGTTGTTTTTCTTTTATGCTAATTCAATTTTCTTCCAATCACCTATGAAGTTTTGAAATTAGACAATATAGTTTAAGGAATAAAAATAAAAGACAAAATTTAATTGCCAAGCATGCATTTTATTAGGTATTGTAAATATTTATAACCAACAAGTTGACATAGAACAACATACCTGTTCCAACTTGAACATACAAATCTAGTGGGAACAATCTGCTGTGAAATAAATGTTCCCCCATCTGCTAATAAAAACCTTTAGCAATAATGAAGTTAAGTGTTTTAAGTTTACTTCAATCAAATAGGGATTTACTATTTAAGAAGAGCTATGATTATCAAATCAAAACTTCAAAAAACTTTTTTGCATATATTTTGCAACATAAAAATTGATGCTTTATGCAATTTACCAAAAGTAACTAGTTTGGCACAAAATATTTTTAGGTTTGCACATGTACGGATTGATGTGTTACCCAGATGTATACTATGTATGCATACTATTTATACTATGCCAAAAAGTTACAACTATGAAGTATAAAAGAATATTTTGTTAGACATGATATCTATTATATCTTGTACTATTCTGAATACAAATCAGTTATAAAACACAGGTTTGTAAAATTTCCAAAAAGTCATGATTTTGTTAACCAAATTTATAATTCAGATTATTTTATAATAGCTGTGTTAAAGGCTGCAATCCAATAAATAACATTGGGATTTTTGATTGTTGATATTAAAGATGGCAGACGTATTTTTGTGTAAATAAAGCAAAACAGTGTTATAACACTGCATAGAAATTATATAATGTTGTTATATCAAATAAATTTAACACAAACTACTTCAAATCAATTTCTTGATATTAAAGGCTGTAAAATGGTTATCCAAAAGCAGTTAGAAGAGTTAACAAACAGAAGTTGATTTGGAGAAGAGGAATACCAATCACTTTGTCAGAATAATAAAGCTGGAAAATGAAAATAAATTACTATTTGAAGGAGTTAGAACTTTGGAAAACCAGAAAAACACAGTAAAACTTCAGATTGGAGCAAGTTATTTGATAAAAAGGGTACTAAATCAAGTGATGAAATTGATATTATCAACTCTGTCACAAATGAAACTAAAGAGAGAGAGAAAGAGAGAGAAAGAGACAGAGAGAGACAGAGAGAGAGAGAGACAGAGAGAGAGAGAGAGAGAGAGAGAAGGGAGAATAATATTATTAACTGCATCTACAAAAACAGACCCAAAAATGGAAGAAGAAAAAATTAAAGTTACAATGAATAATGTAATAAACAAACTTAATATGAATGTTGCCATACAAAATGTTATAAAAATGAAGCCTAACAATTGCAGAAATGCTCCATTTATAGTAGTGCTAAAGAATAAAGCTGAAAGAAATACAAAATTTAAAAAAAAAGATAAAGACTTAAGAGACTCAAAGGAATATGAAAAATTCTACATCAACCCCAATCAAACCCAAGATATAATTCAAAACAATTAAGAGAACAATACAAAGAGAAAAACAATAATTCAGATAGTGATTTTTACTATTGTATTAAAAATAATAAGGTAGTTAAACTCAAGAAATAGCAATTACCAGTTCAGTTAACAACTGATATTTAGAAAAATAACTCTAACAGCAACACCAATTGTTTACCAACCATCTTACAAAACTAACCTTTTAAAACCATAAAGTGTGCTTACTTCAATGCTAGATCAATAAACCATAAACTACATCACCTACACAATCTTCTTGAAAACAGTAATTTTGACATCATTATCATAAACAAAACTTGGCTAAGTAAAACAACACCTGATTCATTATTGTTAAATGACAATAGTTTTAAAGTATTTTGACATGATTGAAACAGTAAAGGTTTACTTACACTAGTTAACAATAATATCTCAGTTTAAATACTTCTTGAAATACCAGAAGAAATACAAAATACTGAAATTACATGTGTTGACATTTTTGTCTCATCCATTGACCAAAAAATTGTATTTATCACCCTCCATGTGCTGCCACCAGTATTTCAAGAACCAAAGCTTTCTGCAAGTTAATTTATAAAATTACTTTTAAGTGCAACTCTACATTTATTATTGTAGTTAACTTTAACCTACCACTAATTAGTTAGCAATCGGGGTTGATATTTGACTGGGAATGTATAAACATTTATACATCCTAAAGTATATTTTTTTAATTCAAAATTCAGTAATATTTTGTATATATATATATATGCATATATAAACATTAGTATGATCAGCATGATCATCATAATCATGATGATCATGATCACCATAATCCAGGGTTGCCACTGGGAGATCAGGGAATTCAGGGAAATTCAGATATGATCAGGGGAAATCAAGGAAAAAAGATTGATTTTTTTTAAAAAGTTAAAAAAAAAGTTAAAAAAGTTAAAAGTCAGGGAATTTTTAAATGTTGTACTATTTTATTTTCATGTAAATGTTTTATAGTAAATAATATTTTTTTAGTAATTGGTTAAGTAATTATACTACTTAAAAGGTTGTTCAAATATATTATAATTGATCATTATTAAAAAAATTAACTTTAATTCTGGTCATTTATTTACTGTATAAACCAAATAAAAAGTTTATGCAAAACATTTTATATAGGTTTGAGTGGAACCCTTATTAATAATTTAAATGAATTTATTAGGTGCTTTTTTGTGTAGAAATAGCTGCAACATGCGAAGACTTTCAAAGTTTTTTAAAACCATTTTGTATTTTAGAATAAGTAAGAATTTAAAATTTGTAAATGACTGTTTATTTTAATGAAGAATGTTTGAGTGATCCATTGTTAAAAAAATAGCTGGTAAATGGCACAGATGGCAAAACATACTAAGTTCTATTCAACTTATTAAATTTTTTTTTTTTTTTTTTTTTTTTTTTTTTTTTTAACATCACTTCCAACAAGGCTGCAAGCAACCACTATAAGAGTTGGAAGTTACTGGAAGAGAAAAGACTAAATCTGTAGAGCAAGATAACGATTGACTGATGACTTAAAAGATTGCAAATTATATGAATCAGGAAAGCAAGATGAAGGAAGCGAATTCCAAAGAACTGATGTTCGAGGAAAAAAACTAGAAGAATAAGAGTTTTTGAAGGAACAGTCACAGAAAAAGGATGAGACTTAATTGAATGGCGAGTAACACGAGAGTGAATTTTAGTAGATGGCACAAGGGACGCTAGCTCTTTAGAGCAGTGCCCATTATAGTATTTGTAGAAAAGAGAAAGAGAAGCAACATTACGACGATGTGACAAAGGTTGGAGATTGGCTGCAAGAGCAGGTCCAACTATGTTTACAATTCGTTTTTGCACCTTGTCTAAAAGAGAAAGAGCATCATTAGAAGATCCGCCCCAGGTGTGGCAACAGTATTCCATACAGGGACGGATTTGAGATTTATAGAGATAGAGAATAGAATCTGGAGTAAGAAAGTGTCGAGCTCGATAAAGAGATGCAACCTTAGCAGATGCTAATTAAATAAAAAAAGAAAGATCAGAAGTAAGAGTTAATCCTAGAAGATGAATGGTAGATGACTCATCTAGTACATTACCATTCATAAATATAGGAAGATCTAAATTATTACGATAACGATTGGCCGAATAAAATTGAGTTTTATCTGAATTAAAGTTCACCAGCCACTGTGAGCCCCATGCTGTAGCAGAAGTGAGATCCTTTTCAAGCTCAGATACCCCCTCCAAGCAATCAGAGAGTGTAGGCTTCTTATCATGACAAGAGTAAATGGTAGTGTCGTCAGCGAATAATGCCACCTTAGATGTGAGAATATCTGGAAGATCGTTAATGTAAATTAAAAAGAGTATAGGGCCAAGGATTGAACCTTGAGGAACCCCTGAAGTTACAGGATGTGAAGAAGAGTGTTGTCCATCGAGGACAACTTTTATACTACGATTGGAAAGAAAGGACTCAATAATCTTAAAGACGTTACCAGCTACACCATAAGAAGAAAGCTTATGGAGAAGACCAGCATGCCAAACTTTATCAAAAGCTTTAGAAATGTCAAGTGCGATAGCCTTAACCTCTCCACCTCTATCTAATGCATGGTAAAACCTATCGGTTATTACTGTTAGCACATCAGCTGTAGAACGAGAAGACCGAAATCCATATTGATGATCAGAAAGTAAGTTATTTGATTCAAGATGAGAGATTAAGTGTTTGTTGATTAAAGATTCAAAAACCTTGCTTATGACAGGAAGAAGACTAATGGGACGGTAGTTAGATGAATCAGATCGTTCTCCGGAATTTTTGAAAATAGGGATAACAGATGCTGCTTTCCAGCATGATGGAAAACAAGACTCTGATAAGCACTTGTTAAATAGTTTAGAAAGTATGGATAAAAGCTCCGGAGAACACCTCTGCAAAACTACAACAGGAATGTTGTCAGGACCACAAGCTGTTGAAGAGTCTAAGCAGGAAATTACTTTAGATACAGAAGCTGAAGTGATGCGAATGTCAAGCAAGGGATCAACCTGTTTGACGGCTATGTCAGGTAAAACGCAACTAGTGGAATCAAGAGATGATATTGATGAAAAGTTCTTAGCAAACAATTCAGCTTTGTCTTTAGGTGAGGTGACAAAGTCAATATAGATTAGAGAGCTGTGACAAGGCACATGGAGGGGAAAAAACATGTTCAGAAAGTCAAAACTATCTAATATTAACTAATAACTATAATATAAATAAAAACTAATAAACTGTATATATATAAACTATATATATAGAACTATGATATAAATATAAACTAATAAACTAACTAGTATTACCCTGCTACTTGAAACTTGTACAGTCTACATCTAAAAACTAAGAGGTTCTTATAGTAGGTCAATCTGATAAAAAAGTTCTTATAGTAGATCAATCTGATAAAACTTGTGCAGGTTTTTTGCATGCAGTACTAGAGATGTGACGCGTTTTTTTGGTTCTTGTTTTTTTGTTTTTTTTATGTCGTTTTTTTGGAGAAAAAAACATAGGGGTCCGTTTTTTTGTTTTTTTTGGGAAATATTCAAAAATTCATTGTTTAAGTTACATATTTTAACTTTAATGGCAATATCTTAATTCATATTTTAATTTCTGATTTAAATAGGACAATAAATACTGAAATTTACTGAATTAATTTTTGTTTTGGTATATTAACACAGTTGAAGCAGTCCTGTATAAAAACCTCTTTGATAATTTTATCTTCCTCAATTTTATCTTTCTGTTTTTAGTGTATATTGACACAATAAACATTATTTTTTATTTACATTTATTATATTTAATAAAATTTAACAACTAATGAATAAGACTTAGCATAATAAAGAGTCAAGCGAGAATGAGTTTTTGTTAATGGAACTAGAGATAATAACTCTTTTGAGCAGCCACCATGATAGAATTTGTAGAAAAGAGAAAGAGATGCAACTTTATGACAATGGGAAAGAGGCTCAAGCTTAGCAGACAGAGCTTCTTTGGAAGAAAAAGGGCATCATAAGAAGAACCAGCCCAGATATGACAACAACATTCCATACAGGGACAAAAAGATATTTGTAGAGGTAGAGAATGGAATCAAGGGTAAGAAAACAACGATAATGATAAAGGGATGCTAATTTAGCAATCGATTGTATATTTTGTTTACAAGAAAGGTTAGTAGCAAAATTCACTCTAAGTTATTGTTCAAACTGCATTGTGATGGTATCCAGTATGAATTTCTAAACTGGATTACCAATTTTTTAACAAATCGTTCTCATTGTGTCTGTGTGGGTAACTTGTATTTAAACAAAATTCTTGTAAGGAGCAGAATACCTCATAGGACTGTTTTCAGAACCATCTTATTTTTAATTTTTATAAACAATGTAACTTTACGTATTGATAGTGATTGCAGCATTAAGTTGTTTGCTGATGACAGCAAGTTTATATTCAGCAACCAATGACAGGAATAACATGCACTTTATCAATACCTTAAAAATTTTTTCAGAATGGTTAAAAGTTTGGCAACTTAATATAGCAACCAAAAAAATGTTTTCATCTACGCTATGGAAGCAGTTCTTTACCGTTAAATTCATACTCAATGAATATTGGTACGCCTATTAAATCTATTAATTCAATTCAAGATATCAGTATAGTTGTTTATGCGGATATGAAGATTTCTAATCACTGTTCTTTCATTGCAAGCAAGACACATTTTCCTTTCTACTTACTTTTTAAATCTTTTATCACTAATGATTTCAAGCTTCTGATCAAAGCCTATAAAGTTTATGTTCGACCTATTTTAGAATCTTGTACCTCTGTGTGGAATCCTCATTTTTAAAAGATATGCGTTGGTTAGAAAAGGTTCAGAAATCTTTTACTAGAAGTTGCTGTATAAGATGTTGTATTCCTTATAAAGATTATTCTTCAAGACTTCAATCTCTTGAATAAAATTTGATCTTGTAATAACTTATAAAGTTATACACAACTTCGTTGATCTACCTTTTTCTGAGTTTTTTACATTTGCTCTGTCTTACTATCCTACAAGATGTCATACATGAAGATTTTTGTCATTTGCTCTGTCTTACTATCCTACAAGATGTCATGCTCGAAATTATGAGTGAAGATTTTTCTACTGTGAAAAAAAATTATCAAGGTATCGAATTCTCTACCTGATTTCTATCGAATTATCTACTTGTCCACTTCGTCTTTGTTCAAATCAAATTTAAAAAAGTACAATGTTCATCACCATTGCACACTATTTTAACCAGTTTTTTTTTTTTTTTTAGGTGTTACATAAGAGTCATTTTGATATTACCTGTATCACCTTTTTGTATTTCTTATTTTTAATTGCAAATAAATCAGAAATAAGAGTTCAAGTTTAAGCACAAGATTCTTCACTTTTCAATATTTCCTGTTATCCTCAAAGGATAGCAGGAAATATTGAAAATGCAATGGATGAAGAAATCCAATTAATAATAAATAGTTTTACTTTTATCATTACAGAGCTACAAGTAAATAAAAATAAAATTGGGCCAAAATTCTCTAGAAGGATAGTTGCAAGGTAGAAGAAAGGCAACATTTTTCTTTTCTCATAATTTGGAGAATGCCAAAAAACCATTGTAATGATTGTTACTTTTGTATTATTGATTAAATGAAATACATAAAAACTAAAGGGAGACAACTTTATCAATATCTTGACATATCACTATCTACAGCACCTATCCCACATGACAAAAGCCTATCAGTTCCATACCCACCACAAAATGTAAGTATACTTTTCATCATTCTTTTCAAAAGTCTTATATTTAATATAATCAAGCATTATATATTTACTATGCATTTACTTTTTAATTAATTTTTGAAGGCAACTATTTATTAATGTCTATATTGAAGTTGCTGGACAATTTTTTTCTTTTTTTTTTTACAAATAAAGATTGTATAAATATTGCATCGCAAAATTCAATAAGTGACAGTAGCAAAGACATGGAGGAAGCTTTTGTGTCAATAATGATCTTTCAGCCTCAAGTTCTGTATCAGAGTGAGCTAAATAATTTAGTCAGAGATTTAGGTCTTACTAAGTCAGGTGTTGCACTTCTCTCATTAAGGCTGATCAAATGGAATCTACTAGGTGAAGACTGCAGAACATGTGTGTACTGGAAAGAGCAAGAATTTGAAATTCACTTTGACTTGTGTAATAACTTATTTTACTGTGAAAATGTGACTGGATTGTTTACTTCTCTAAGACTGGAGCATGATCCTGTACAATAGCAACTATTCATAGAAAGCTCAAAATCGAGTCTCAAAGCATTATTGCTTCACAATGGAAGTAAATATCCATCTTTCCTCTTGCACAGAAGAGAGCAAAAGATGAATATTTATTTCACAATTTAAGTAAATATTCATCTTTCTTCTTGGTACAGAAAAGAGAAGACTATGATAATGTCAAAAAACTTCTTGACAAAGTTATTCTGAATTCTGAGGATGTTTGCGGTGATTTCATGATCTTTTCTTTCTTGCTTGGCTTGCAAGAGAGATTATGCAAGAGAAAGTATTTATGTTTTCTTTTCTTATGGGACAGCAGAACTGATAATGATCATTACAAGAAAGTTCATTGGCCACCACAAATGGAACTATAATCAGGATTGTTTAATGTACTCAAGCAGCCTCTAATAAATTTCAATAAAGTCCTGTTACCTCCACTTCATATTAAGCTAGGATTGATAAAAAAGTTTGTCAAGAATTTGGAGGAGAAGCTTTACAAGAAATTGAAGCAAAGATCAGATTATATTCGTTGAACCCCAAATAAAAGCTTTTTTAATGAAAGGTAAAAGTATGCCTTCAAATAAATTGCAATCATCAAAAACACTTCTAATGTTGAAGAAATAGTTTATAATATAGAATTTTATTGTAATAGGTTAAAAACATTTATAGTAAAGAATTGTATTATTTATTTTTGCTTTTAATAATATAGTACTTTCTAAATACCTTTAAATATATGAGTAGTAGGATTAAGTATTAAATGCTATCTAGTTATTTTCACAATATTACAATTTGATACAATTTATTGACTCAATATATTGACTTAATATATTGACTCAGTATATATAAAAACTATCAATGCTATGTCAAAATTAATGTTATTTTGGAATGCAGTGGCAAAAAATACATGAATAAACATTAAAAAACCTAAATGGACCTTTGTTACATTATTTTATTAAACTTAAGTTTGAGAGTAATTAAGTCATTTTAAGTTAAATTATGAGTATAAGTTATAACTATATTAAAATTATCATATAATGAAAATTGTTTAAATCCATTGAGTTTTAAAAGGTAAATAAAGTTTATATTTGTATGATAATAAAAGTGCATTATATAAATGCTAAGTAAAAAAGTATGAATGTATATTTATTTTAATAATGTATTTACATCATTATAACAGGTTTACATTGTGTTGCCTGAGAAAGAAATAAGTTTTTGGTACCTAATAAACAAATTCTCAATTTGTTTATTGAGTACCCACTACTTAATAATAATTAAATAACAATAATAATAAATAATATATTATAATAAAATATATTACAATGAGTGTAATAAAATATATTACAATAATAACAATAATAGTAAAAAATTTTAATAATAATAATTATAACAGAAATTTGATTATTTATAGATTTGTATGATCCATTATTTTTAAAACCTGGTAATGCTAAAGGAATACAAGTAGGACACCTAGATCAACAGAAAAAGCTTTCTGAAGTTGAATGTATGGCAATGTTTGAACAAAGATTTCAACAAAAGGTGATGATTTTTTTATATAACCTCATACACCAATCAAGTGTTTAATTGCTTCAATTAGCTGGTGCAAACAGTTTGTGTTCTTTAATAGCTGTGCATAGTTTGTGTTTTTTAATAGCTGTGAACAGTTTGTGTTCTTTAATAGCTGCACTATTTTTTTGTATGGATGCAATCTTTTTTTAAGATTTTTATTGTGAAATTGATTGGTGAACTAATATTTTACTTCATCATATAAGTTCTGCATAATTTTTCAAACTTGTCCTTTATGTAAATATATGAATGAAACCAAGAATGGCTTTTTTTTATAAGTTTTCTAAAATTTTATCTATGAAATCTTTCTTTTATCCACAATCAATAAGAACACAATAATATGTTTAGACAAAAATTGTCTTTTTTAGCCTAATTTATTGAGATCTGTTCCATCAATAAACTCTGTCCCATCAATAAACTCTGCTTTAAGTTTCTCATACTTATGTAAAAGATCAATCAAATAATGTTTGAATATATGATCTCACTATTACCATTTATTAGCATTTTCATAATCAAATCATTTATAATCAAACTTTTGTCAAGATTTTAGTGCTGGTTGTTATGGTTACTAATCAATTGTTTGCATTTATATAATTGTAATGATTTAATAAGTACAAAATGAAATTTATTTTTCATGGTATTTTATTGTTTTCATTTCTGATGCCATTGTGACTATCCTAACAATTTTCATGACTATGATAAAGATTTATCATAGTCAGAATACATTAATGTATAATTAATACATACTAATATATATATTATATCAATATATCAGTCAGGTCAGGTTTATCCTGCTACTGGTAACATGTAACCCAGTACAATCTGCTTCATGTCCTGCTGCCTTGTAGGATATGCCTTTTTAGGCAAAGGCTAGGAGATGCAAACTCTGACATAAAACACCCCCTGCCTTGGGGCTCTTGGTTGAGTAAAGGCTAGAGATGGTGTCTCGATAAAATTACTTATCTTGGGCAGATGTTAAATGCATCGGGCTGCTGTCTTGTAGAAGGCCTCCTAGGCAAAGACTTAAGGGGTAAACAGATTCTATCTGTTGACCAGCAATAGGGGTGCGAGCCCTTCTCCATCTATTAGGCTGGCGCCTAATAGATGGAGAAGGTAGTGGTGTAGTGGTAGAGCGCTCGCTTCATAAACGAGTGGTTCTGAGTTCGATCCCCACCACGTCCCTGGTAGTACCGCGCTCAACTCGTTTCTCCGCGCAGCGGCCTTGTTTGTCAAGGTTCGTGTTTCGGAGTTATAGAGTTGAGAGAGGGTTATAGCCACAAAATAAGTAGCCTCCACTTCTGTAGTGGCCTTTTTGGCCTTGAGGAGGTGAAGTAAAATTAAAAAAAAAAAAAAAAAAAAATAGATGGAGAAGGGGTGCGACATCCTAAACTGGAAACAATGTATTTTTAATACATTGTTTCCAGTTTAGGATGTTGAACGCTGGATCTTCTTGACTCGGTGCATGGGTTTTGCTTAGGGTTTTAGGCCGGCTGGTAGTCAGGTTTCCCGAACTCTGTGGTAGCTCTCAGAGAGGCTGATTCCATCAACAGTTGAAAAATATTAGAGTGCTAACAGTGCCATGTTGCGCATGGATGGTGTCCTTGTTTGTACTTTTAGTGTGCATTGCCAAGGCCACATTGGAGCCCTTTGTTATGGCTCAGGGTTTATTAGTGGAAATAAGGCAATTGCTTGGGCTATAAAACAGTGTACTGAGTACTATCTATGTTTCAAATTTAAAAATAAATAAAGTAACAAAAACTATAAAACTCAAAAAACCACAGTCATCACCAAGTTCGCTAAACCTATCATTCACCAATATTCGTGGTCTTCGAAGTAACTTTTCTTCTGTTGAGTCTTATCTCTTGCAAAGTTCACCAGACCTATTTGCTCTTTGTAAGACTAATTTGAGTTCAGCTGTCTCAACTTGTGATCTTAGTGTTGATGGTTATCTTCCTTTAATATGTAAAGACTCCAGGGCTGTGGAGTCGGAGTCGGAGTTGCAACGAAATTTTAGCAGAGTTGGAGTAGTTAAAAAATATCGCGACTCCGGCTCCGATAGTAATATTTCTTGGTATTGCACGTGTATGTACAAAACATTCAATTAACCTTATGTTCATACTAAACCTCAAAGAACATTGCATAAATTTGTCAAAAAAAAAATTTTAACTTATCGCGCAATATTTTTTAAAGAGTTCAAAGAATTTTTCAAAAATTTTGCTTTGGAGTTGGAGTCGAAGTCGGAGTCGAAGTTGTACTCAAAAAATTTCAACAACTGGAGTCGGAGTTGTTACTTTTTTTTTACGACTCTACACCCCTGAATAGCCACATGCTTGGCCTAGGCATTTATATTCGTAAGAATTCACCCATTTGTCAGGAAACTAGGTTTGAATCCACAGACTACTCTTTTATGTGCTTTCGTTTAGCACCACTTCACTCTATCACCTTTCTCTTTGTTCTATATCGCTCTCCCTCATCTCAAGACTGCACTCTTCTTGATGTTATTTCTGATTATATTGACCAAGCCCTCATTCTTTATCCACCAGCCAATATTGTTGTTGTCGGTGACTTTAATGTTCATCACACTGAATGGCTTGGCTCTAGTGTCAGTGACTCTGCAGGCATTAAAGCCCATAACTTTTGCCTTTCTCAACCCCTAACTCAAATAGTCAACTTTCCAACTTACTTTCCAGACAACCCGAATCATTTACCTTCTCTACTCGACTTATGCCTTGTTACTGATCCTAGTCAGTGCTCAGTTTTTTCACACTCACCCTTAGGTGCTTTTGATCATGGTTTGGTCTCTCTCAAACTATTATCTCGTTCTTCTTTACCATCAGAATCCGCCTATCATTGTACATCTTACAACTACCTTAAAGCTGACTGGGACTCTTTCCGTGATTTTCTTCGTGATGACGTGCTGGCATGGAATTTTTTATTCCCTCTCGACAATTCCAGGTCAAGCCTCACTCTTCAATCACTTCCAATCGAATCCATTACTTCCATATCTATCAGCAAAACAATTCTCCAAAAAACAGACGTTAAATATCATTGTAAAAAGGTTTTGTCTAACGCCGAAGCCCGCTATTCTCAGATCATGAAATCTCGTATTTCATCTCAAAAGTTAGGCTCTTGTGAGTAGTAGGAAAATGAGAGTTCTGGGACATTTTTTATTTTCAACCAAATTTTCAACCATAAATTAATATTAATATTGGGGGTTAACATTGAACCATGTTGTGTATAATTTATTTCAACAAGAAATAATTTTTTATTTTAAAAAAATTGATTTTTTAAAATAAGTGTTAATTTTTATTTCTTGTTATGAAATATTACGAAAAATTCTTAAAATGACGTCACGTGACTTTTTCTTAATAATAAATTTGATCTGGTGTTTTTAACTTTTCTTCTTCTAATCTTTCCTTCTCTAACTTTTCCCATTGTAATTTATTTTTATTTTGAAAATAACGATCTAATCTTATTCTTCTTTTATAACTTCCTAATTTAATATCTTTAATTGTAAAATCCATTTTTTAATTTATGTAAAGAAATTAAATTTTCAATTTTTTATTTCTTATTTATATCCTTTTTCATGTAAATACTTTACAACTTCAAGATGACTATTTTCTTCTTTCATTAAATTGTATAAAACATTTTCAATTAAATTTTTAGGTCTCATTAAATTGTATAAAACATTTTCAATTAAATTTTTAGGTCCTCTTAAATTTAAATCTTCAATAAAATATTTAAGAATATGTAAATGTTCATTTTCTGCAGCAATAATAAATGTGTCATTATTTACCTTATAATTTTGAGATATTAAATATTTAATAACATTTAAATGTCCTTTCATTGCAGCATAATCAATTAAATTTTCAGGTCCTCTTAAATTTAATGAATTGAAATATTTAAGAATTTCTAAATGTTCATTAAATACAGCACACATAAAATCAGTTTCATTGACTTTATAATTTAAAGATATTAAATATTTAACTACATCTAAATATCCATCTACTACAGCATTATTAATTGCATCTTTTGTACCTTTATACCCTAATTCATGTAAATATTTAATTACTTCAAGATGACCATTTATTGCAGCATAATTAATTGCATCTTTTGTACCTTTATACCCTAATTCATGCAAATATTTTAATACTTCAAGGTAACCATTTTCTGCAGCATTATTAATAGCATCTTTTGTACCTTTATACCCTAATTCATGCAAGTATTTAATTACTTCAAGATGACCATTTAATGCAGCATAAGCAATTGCATCTTTTGTACCTTTATAACCTTTTGAATGTAAATATTTAATTAGATCAAATCTATCTATTTCAACAGCAAAGTCAACTTTATTTTCAAAATTATCGTTATACCCATAGTTTTTTAATATTTCAGTAATATAATATATCTGAGATGAAGGATTAATTATTTCGTTTTGAATTTTATTTTCCATTCTTTTTTATATATACAAGAAAATTATTTAACTCATTTTTCAATTTTTTTATTTTTTGTAAAAAAATAAAAAAAATATTTAATTCTGTAGTCTAATTATCAAATACAACTTCATCTTTATCATCTTCATTATCATATTCAGTAGTTTCTGTAATTTCAGTAGTTACTGTAGTAACTGTAGTTACTGTAGTTACTGTAGTAACTTCTTCTTCATCTTCTTCATCTTCTTCATCTTCTTCATCTTCTTCATCTTCTTCATCTTCTTCATCTTCTTCATCTTCTTTATCTTCGTCATCTTCTTTATCTTCGTCATCTTCTTCAGTCATTTCAATATCATTATCATATTCAGTAGTTTCTGTAATTTCAGTAACTTCAGTAGTAACTGTAGTAACTTCAGAATCTTCAGTCATTTCAATATCATGAATATTAATAATATTTAATTTTTCTTCTATTAATCTTAATCTTTGTTCAATTGATCTTAAAAATGAATTTTGCATTTCGTTTTCCATTCTTTTATATATAAAAGAAAATTATTTAAATCATTTTAAATTTTTTGATTTAAAGTATTTTTTACAAATAATAAAAGAAAAATGAATGATGATGAAATTAATGAAATATCTGAATTTCAAAAAGAATTTAAACTTTTTGAAGAAATATTAAAATTTGAATTTGAAGAATCAGATTCTGAAGATGACACTTATTATACATCTGATGAAGCTACTTATTATACATCTGATGATGAAGATGAAGTTAAAGAAAAACCTATAGTTCCAATTCCTTTAAAAACAGTTCAAATCATGGAACTGCATAAAGATAAGCTGAAATGGATTAATTATATTCCAACTTATAATGTTATTAATGATGATTTTCCTGCTATAGATAGTTTCTTAACAAAAAAACATAATAAAAACAGAAAATTTAGTTTTGAAAAACCATTTAATGTAGATATTAATTTTACTGAAGATGGAAAACCTTCAACAATTCATTTTGTAGAGAAACTACCCATTTTCTGTAAAAATATTTTAAAAGATAATTATTGTCATTTTGAACATAGATGTAAATACAATCATGATATTCCTTATTGTAATACTGTAAAGGAAAGACTCATATGCACTAAATCTTCATGTCAATATAGACATTTATCTCTATGTTCTGAATACCCAAAATGTAAGAATAAAAAGTGTAGATTGTTTCATCCCAAAAAGTCAGAATTATTAAAATTAAGAAAAGCTAAAACTAAATTATGCAAATATATTCTTGATAAAAAAGAATGTAAAAATATAAATTGCAAATATGCTCATTATATAAAAGAAATTGAAGAAAATGTTGAAATTTGTCATTATACTCCATGTAAATTAGTAGATAGTAAATTAAAGAAAAATAAAAAAGGAGAAAAAACATTAATATATAAAAATGTTAATGATAATAAAAAGTGTAATTTTTTACATCAAGGTGAAAGCATTTTAAATTATATTGCTAGAACTTTAAAAACAAAATAGATATGAGGATTACAGAGTGATTTAAAAAAAATCTTTACATTTATAAAATGTATAATAGTAGAATGTTTTTATATTATGAAAAGAATGAACAATATAGAATAACTTTTCATATTAATTCAGATTTAGAACATAGAGCAATAAATGATAGACATATTAAAGTATTCGCACAAGAAGATTTTACAGTAAAATCAAATTCATATAATAACATTTCTTTAATGTGTGGTGTTGAAATAGATAAAGGACATATAGTGATTTCAATTGCAGAAAATTATAAACCAGAACTAAATTTACTAAATTCTATTGTAACAGAGTCTACTGACGATATTAAAATAACTGTATATAATAACGATAAAAAAGATATAAACATTAAAAAAGGAGATTTGTTATGTTGTATATCAACTTATAATGGTGTTTTAAATGCAAATTATATATCACATAGAGATGCTTTAGAACATGTTAAAGAAGAACAAGTTAGACAACAAAATGACTCAGGAACTAAACAGAAAAGTGATAAAGAATCTGTAAAATCTTTATTATCAAGTATAGAAGAAGTAATTAAAGATAAATCTGATGAAGATATATTTAATTTTGGTAAAAAGTGATTTAGCGAAGCATTGATCACAAAAGTGATTTAAAACAAATTTTTCTTTATAGAAAAAAGAAATGCTATGTAATAATGGATATAATAATGAATATAATAATGAATGTAAGCAGCTTTATCCAGATCTAAACCAGTTTTCAGAAAATCCATCTGCACCACCGCAATCTATAGATCATAACTTTAGATTACAAAAGATTAGTGAAATTCAAGATAAAATAGAATGTGAAAGGAAAAGAAGAGAGATTTTAAGTAAAAAATATCACAGAGCTGTAAGAATCATTTCAGCAGTTGATAATACATTACTAGCAAGCACTATGACATTAGGAGCTGTTGGTATTGGTTTTTTAACAACAATAGTTGGTACGCCAGTAGCTATTGCATGTGAAGGTGCAGCATTAGGTATGGGTGTATTATCATTAATAGGATCGCAAGCTATTAAAAAATTAACAATAAAAGCAGAAAAGCATGAAAAGATTAAAGTACTAGCTGATGCAAAACTAAATACAATAAGTAGTCTTATTTCTAAAGCTACGTCAGATCAATATATTGATGATGCAGAATTTAATATGATACTTTCAGAACTTGAAAAGTTTCAAACTATGACTGAACAAATTAGAACAAAATCTAAGAATGATATAGATGAACAGACTAAAGAGTCAATATTTAATAAAGGAATAGAAAAAGGCAAAAGTGATGTCATTGAAGTGTTAAATATGAGATTTAACAAAAATCAGAATATAGGAGTGATGAATAATACTCTTAATAATTAAAAAAACATATTACTTGAACATATATTATGTATTAAAAAACATAATATATGTTGATTTAAAAAAAATTATTGCTTATATAAAAATGTATGCAAAAGCTACAGATATTGATGCAAGATTAAAAATAGCAAAAGAACTTGATGGTTTAAAGAAAAGTGTATATCAAGATTCTATTAATGAAAAGTTAGGATATGATGCTTTACAGACAAACTTGGAAAAAATGTACAAACCAATAATAGATAGTCAATCTGGAATAAAAGAAGGTATATCTAAATTAGAAAATAAAGCTAATCAAATAGCAAATACTTTTTCAAATTATCCTGCTTTACTAGATTCTGAAACTAAAGCAATCATGCCACCTGAAGTTGTAGATAACATGAGATTAGGACCTATCGCAACAGAATATTTAAAGTTATATACTACTAAAAATAGTAAAAAAGTATCAGATGACATATTTGGTATACATTACAATGAAGGTAATGAAAAATTTTACATTGGTAAAAAACCAATAACTATTGAAGGTAATGATATAATTATTGAAGGTAAAAAATACACTGGTACACCTGGTCTTTGGGAAATCATAGTAAAATCTCATCCTGTTAGATATACTAACGATGATCGTAATAAGTATAAAGAAATTTTAAATCAAACAGATGCAATTCGCTCTGATTTAAATTCAGCTAAACCAAGATCATCTAAAGGTTATAAGTACACTAATGTAATAAAACCTATTTGGGAAGAGATGATTGGAAAGTCTGGAAAAGGAGTTGTTATTCTTCCTAGTGATCCAAATGCGTTATTTGATATGCTTAAATTACGCTTAGCTGGTTTAAAAGCAGGAAATACTGGAACAAGGAATGAGATTGTTGCTATTTGTGATGAGTTGTTACGACAGGGGCAAATAGATGATGATGAGTATAAAGCATTACAGAAAGCAATAATCACAAAGTGATTTAAAAAATTATTTTATATATAAAAAATGACAAAATACTATGATACTCTTATCAATCTGTCAAATGGTCAGAATGAAAAAATTAAAAACGCAATTGAATCTGATACTAATGCTACTATAAAACTATCATATGAAGATTTAAATGGTGAACACAAATTAGCCTTAACAGATTCACAAATAAACAGAATGAAAGCAGCCTATTCAAAAAATAAGGGTATAACACTTTCACTGAGTAGAGCACAACTTAAACATAATGTTAAAAAAAGTGGTGGATTTTTACCTTTTCTAGCATTAATTGGAGCAACTATTGCAAAAGCTGCTGCTGCAGCAGCTCCAGCTGTTGCAACAGGATTATTGACTGGAACAGCTGCAGCTGCTGGAAATGCTATAGTTAATAAAATTGCTGGAAATGGTATTATTTATGGAAAAAAGAATGGTTATGGATTTAAAATTAGAAAAGTAGGAAAAGGTGTATTTTTAAACCCATGGAACGGTAGTAATAATTATTTAGACGGATATTATTCTAAAAATGGATATGATTATTCATCAGTAGGTAAAGGATTGTTATTAGGAGATAATTCTCCATTTAAGAATATACCCTTATTAGGTCTTCTTCTTTAGATCACTTCGTGATCCAGGCTTCATAAAAATATATATTTTTTTAAAAAATATATATTTATTGTTTCCACAACGAAGTTGGATAATAAAATAAATCTAATCCACTTCTATACTTTCCATTTAATAAATCAGAAGACAAATCTATAGCAACAAATCCATGCTCTTTTGACCAAGCTTCATTACAAAACTTTTTAAACTCATCTAATTTCATATCATTCGAAACATGATCATTATAAATATGATTTACATTTTTAGAATCTTGTTTAAACAAGCATATAAAATTTGCATTTTCTCTTATCGTTCTCCTAGGCAACTCAAAATAATTTTGTGCCAAGTAGAAACAATCTACATTGCTATGTCTTCCTCTTATATAGTACTTTTCACACTTGTTTTGTTTTGTTAATTGTAAATCATCGAATATCATTAAATTATTTTTAATACAGTTAAGATTTTCAGGTTCTGGTACATCCTCTGCTGTTTCAAAAAATTTACACTCTATATCTGTTTTATCTCTTAAATTTCTTGAAATGTCTTGAATAACAAACTCTGGATTTACATTGTTATTATTTATTTGATCTTGCAACTCAAATAGTTTAAGAATAACTTCTTTTGGTAATTTATTTTCAAAAGAATTTTTTAATATTTTGTATTCAGGTTGAAAAAGAGATTTTCCAAAAACTTGTAAATTATTATAGTCTAACCAACCAGGTCTTAATAGCAAGTTTAATAATAATGTTGTTTTTCCACAACCTGATTTTCCAACAATAATCCCTCTTATACTTTTAGGTAAAAACTCATTATTTTGACGTTTACTTTTATTTACATTCCATGATAAATCTATAATTTCCATTTTTTATTTACGAAAAGTATTTTTTAAATTAAATAAATTAAAATACATATATAAAAAAATGTATTGCGTTAAATGTAAAAACAAAACAGATACACTCAACTTACAACATGCTGTGAGTAAAAACAAAAGAAATATGCAATGTGGAAATTGTGCAATCTGCGGAACAAGAAAATGTCAATTTATAAAAGGAGCTCAAAAAGGAGGTGATTTGGTAGAATCTATTAATAAATTCACAAGTAATAAAAAATTACCTTTGCAAAAGTTTCCAGGTGAAATGCATATACCAGGTATGAACTTTGCAGGACCTGGTACTAATTTAGATGAAAGATTAACTTCGACTGAGATGCCTAAAGAATGGAGCATGCCTGTAGATAGAGTTGATAAAACAGCTTATATTCATGATCTTGCTTATAAACATTTTACAGATAAAGAGAATAGAAATTTAGCTGATAAAATAATGCTTGAACAAATGGATGCTATACCTAATCCTACACCTCGTGAAAAATTAGAAAGAAGGATTATAAAACCTATCATATCTGCTAAAGTAAGGTTTGGTATGGGAAATAAAGAACCAATAAGTATTAAAGAATTATGTCAAAAAAACTGCCAGCGCAAAGGAAAAAAAGCAAAAACATGAAATGGACTGATGAACTTGCAAATGAACTTCATAAACCTGTTATAAAACATTTTAGAAAAAGAAAAGTAGTTGCAAATGGAATAGATGAAATATGGGCTGCTGATTTAGTTGACACGCAAGCTTATTCTAAATTTAATAATGGTATAAAATACTTATTAATGGTCATTGATATATTTTCAAAGTATGGATGGATAATTCCATTGAAAAGTAAGACAGGAATTGAAGTTGCTGATGCATTTAATAAAATATTTAAAGATAGAAAGTGTATGAAATTATGGGTTGATAAAGGTTTGGAATTTTATAACAAGCATGTTAAAGCATTAGGTGTTCATCTCTATTCAACTGAAAATGAAGAAAAAAGCTGTGTAGTTGAACGTTGGAATAGAACAATGAAAGAGAAAATGTTCAAATACTTTTCTGCTAATTCAACTAGAAAATACATTGATGTTTTAGATGAAATGGTAAATCAATACAACAACACAAAGCATTCTTCAATTAAAATGACACCCGCTGAAGCAAGCAATAAAAAGAATGAAAATAAAATTTGGCTGAATCTAAATGGTAAAGTGATATCTAATCCTATCAAACCCAAGTTTTCAATAGGTGATAAAGTGAGAATAACTAAAAAGAAAGGAGCATTTGAAAAAGGGTACACACCAAGATGGACTGAAGAAGTATTCATAGTATCGCAAGTTCAATACACAGATCCACCTACTTATAAAATAACTGATTACAATAATGAAGAAATACAAGGTACTTTTTATGAACAAGAACTTCAAAAAACAAGTCAAGAGATATTTAGAATTGAAAAAGTTATTAAAAAACAAGGTAATAAATCATTTGTAAAGTGGTATGGGTATCCTGATACTTTTAACTCATGGGTTAATAATACAGAATTGAAAAATCTATAAATAATTTTTTACTATTAAAAAAATGAACAACTCAAATGTAAATGTGAATATATGTGTAACAGCTACTTCTGGTAATGCTAATACAAATACAACTGTAACAACAACGACATCACATTATAGCAATGGATCTAGTAAATGATGTAAAAATTAAAAAAATTGAAAATGATATAAATAATTTTTCTTTTATATATAAAAAGAATGACATATGTAGATATTGAAAATTTTGATGAAGCAAATTTATATGTAAAAGAAATAAAAAAATTTAATAAACCTGTTCAATATCAAAAAATAGTAATTGAATACAAATATAATGATAAGCTTTCAGAACCATTAAGAGTAAAAACACCAAAATCGTTATCATATGGAGTTTGTGAAAATAGAGACATGAAAACAAAAGAACTTACAGGATACTCAATTCCTTTTGTATGTGAAAATGATATATTTATCGCAATTATTGAAGCTATTGAAAAATTTTGTAGAAATAAAGTTATTGAAAATGAAGCAACGTTAAAAAAAGGTGGTATGAAAAGCTTAAATATTAACAACTTGAATATTTTAAAGTATAGAAATGATGATTTTAAAGCATCTCCAGTTATATATGCAAAAATACCAACAGATTATAAAAGTAAAAAGATGGATCAAGTATTCAGAAATAAAAATGGTGATATTTTAGGAGAAAGTCTTATTAAAAAAAGATGTGATGTTGTTGGATGCTTAGCAATTGAAGGTATATATATAGGATCAATGATTCAATCTATTCAAGTAAAATTATTAGATGCAGTTGTATCTAAAAATGAGTATAAGATAGAAAGATTTTATATTAAAGATGTAGACTTAGAAAGCGAAGATGAAGAGTGAATTAAATAATTATTATAAATATAAAAAATGTATATTGAAATAGAAAAAAATAAACAAAATCCAGTTATAATTAAATTTGATGATATTATTAAACTTGATGAAAATAAAGAATATGAAATGGCATTGGATAGATTTCAAACTATTCTCTATAGCGATTCAAATAAAAACAAAAAAGTATACATATTAAATAATCTTGTAGATGGAAAAATTGTATCTAATAATGGAAATGCTAAGAAAACGACTGTAATGTATTCATTTATACCTATTATTGTTTCTAAAAATTCAGTTATTAATGAACAACCGATATCTAAGAAATATTTTCCTTTAAAAACAAAATCCATTTCAGAAATGAAAATTGACATCATTGATAACTTTAATAAACCTATAGATTTTAATAATGAAAGTTATACCATAGAATTTCATATAAGAGAGAGAAAGTAGATCCATATATAAATTTTTTTATATTGAAAACAATATAAAAAATTATGACATATATAAAAAATGTCAATAACAATACATATATCTTCAAACGATACTGCTATAAATACTAATATGACAGTACCTATTGAACTAGATGCAGATAAAGAGTATGGAATAGCTCTTAAAAAATTAATGACTTATAATAGTTTTCCAAATATTATTGAAGGAATGAACAATACTATAAATATTACTATAGAAGCTAGTGATAATCCTGGTTTTCAACAAATTAAGATCCCAACAGGATCCTATGAACTTAAAAATATAAATACAATTGTAACTAGATATGTAATGACTACTCTTAAAGATCAACTTTCTAGATATAAAGAGTCTTTTAAAAATGTACCAAGCACAGATATTGAAAATTATAAAAAAAAACAAAAGTATGATAGTATAAGACTTGATCCTACATCTATTATATTTGAAGCAAATTTTAATACTGAAAGATCACAGATTATTATTAATAGAAATAGCAATATTAGAATACAATTTGATGATGACTCTTTAAAAGATCTTTTAGGTTTTAATAATAGAGATCGTGATGGTAATCTTATAACATTTGACTCATCAAAAGTATATATTTCAGATAAAGTAATAGATATAAATCATGTTAATACTATTAATGTAACAAATAGTCTTGTAACAGGGTCAATTATAGATGGTGCATATTCAAATGTTATATATTCATTTTATCCATCTACGCCAGTGGGTTATAAAATTGTAGAAGTACCGAATAATCCAACTTATTATAGATTATTATCAAAAAAAAATTGGGATATGAAAACAACAATAATGGATCAAGATGGCCATATACTTACTTTACAAGGAGAGCCGATAAGTATTGAATATGAAATAAAAGAAATTGTGTCAAAATGTAAATCAGAACATCTTTTAGAAAAACAAGTATCTCTTTTAGAAGAACAAAATGAACTTTTAAAAAAAAAAAATAATCCAAAAGTGAATTAAAAAATATATAGTGTAAATAAAATGTTAGATATAAATAAAAAAGCATATACTCACAAGTATGTAGTAGGTGGAAGTGGAGTATTTACAGATATAAATAATATGTATAATCAAGCAAAATCTTCTGATTTTTTTAGAGCATTATCTGGTATGAAAACAATGTTAACTAATCATTTTAATAAAAATGGACCAATAATTAAATAAGTCTCTTTGAGACCTAGATTCATTTAAAATGAATTAAAAAATATATAGTGTAAATAAAATGTTAGTTATAAATAATAAAGGATATACACACAAGTATGAAGTAGGTGGAAGTGGACTATTTACACCTTTTATAAATATGATTAATAAGCAAGCACTAAGTAATGCACTTAATGCATCTCGTATTTTAGCTAGTAAAGCAGCTGCTACAGACTTGGGAAAAACTGCTGTAGATGCAGCAAAGTCAGCAGGGAAAGAACTTGTAACTTCTGCAATATCTACTGCTAAAGAAATTGTAATAAATAAAGGTAAAAAATTAATAGAAAATGTAAATAAATCATCAAAGATGACACCTGAAAACAAACAAGAACTTAAAAATTTAATAAATACTTTAGATAATAAATTAAATGAAGCAGTGCCAGATATTAGTAAAATCATGATGGGATCGTCAATAAAAAGTAAACCAGTTAGAATACAAGATTTAGTTAAAAAACATAAAGGCGATGGGCTTAAAATAATATAATTTTATAAATAGCATAAAGTGATTTAAAAAAATTATATTGTATATATAAAAATGGTAAAATCTGATATATTTAATATTACTGATAAATTGAGATTTGATGAGGAGATTAAAAAATATGAAGAATATGAATTTACACCTTCTGTTAATTCAAATTTAAATTTAGGAGAAATAAGAATTTTTATTGAAAACAGTGATTCTTTGTTTCATCCACACGAATCCTATTTAGAAATTGAAGGAAGACTTGTAAAAGCAGATGGAACTGCATATGCAAATACAGATGCAATAACACTAACACACAATGGACTTTTGCATTTATTTGAGAGAATTGAATATAGATTCTATGATTCAGTCGTTGAATCAGTTAGTTATCCAGGTATAGCAACTACAATGCTTGGAATGTTAAAATATCCAAATGACTTTCAACAATCAAAAGCAATGAATCAATTGTGGTTTAAAGATAATATAGCAACAGCAGATTTAGTTAATAATGCAGGATTTTCAGCAAGACAGCAATTTATCATTCAAAAACCAACTACGAAAGGTTCATTTGAATTTAGTATTCCATTAAGACATATTTTTGGATTTTGTGATGATTATGAAAAAGTTTTTTATGGATTAAAGCATGAACTTTTTCTGCTAAGAAGAAATGATGATAATGCAATTTTTAAAGCTGCTGGTGTAGCTGCAGGAAAAGTAAATATTACTAGAATATCATTAATGATGAGACGTGCAACTCCATCTGATGTAGCAAATTTACAACTTGTTAAAATAATTAAATCACAAGAAACACTTGATATGGGATTTAGATCGAGGTTCTTAGATAGAACTAATGTTCCACAAAATACAACATTTGACTGGAGATTAGGATTAAGAACAACTGAAAAACCAAGATATATGCTTGTTAGTTTTCAAACAAATAGAGAAGGAAATCAAGAACAAAATTCTTCAATATTTGATCATTGTGATTTGAAAAACATGTGGATTGAGCTTAATGAAGAAAGATATCCTGCAACTAATTATAGCTTATCATTTCCAAATATGAAAATTACTAGAGCATATAGACATGCATCCAATTTTGCTGAAGATTATTATAATATGTCTAATCTTATTAGTCTATGCAGTATCACTCCTTTAGATTATAGAGATTTATATCCTATTATGTATTTTGATGTAAGTAAGCAATCTGAAAGAATGAAAGATTCAACAGTAGATATTAGACTTAAAGCAGAATTTAATACACCTGTTCCAGCAAATACTGTAATATATGTTCTCATCATTTCAGATAGAATAGCAAAATTTACTTCTAATGGAGATAGATTAAGATTTGAATATTAGGTTCTGAAAGAACCAATGCTTCGCTAAGTTACAAAGTGATCAATGCTAAGTAAAGAAAAATAATTATTTTTAAAAAAATATATATGCAATAAAAAAAATACTATTATTTAAATTATTTGAAAATAATTTAAATAAATTTTCTTTATATATAAAAAAGAATGAGTGATAAAATAAAATATACGAAAAAGTATTTATTAAATTTATTAAAAGATAATAATATACAACAAACATCTAAAGATCCTATGGCATTAGTTATGATTGCTATGGATAATAACTTAATTGATAAAGATTCTGTAAAAACAAATATCATTACTAAGAAACAAAAAAAACCAAAGATTGAAAGAGTTAAAAGAGTTAAAAAAGAAAAAGTAATAAAAGAAAAAAAATCTGCTGGAAGACCAAAATTTCTTCCAACAAAAGAAAAAAAAGAAAGAGATCCTAAATATGATTATCTTGCAACAATTAGAACAGATCCATGGGGAATTAAACTTACTAATATAGAAACTGGTGAAGTTAAAAATTACAAATCATTTTATGCCTATAATAAAAAAGAAAAGCGCTCTAAAACTTATATTTTTAGTAGAAATGGGAAGATTGTAGATGGAGTAAAAATTGAAATAATTAGAGCAAGTAAAGAAAAAGATGCATTATCACAAAAATAAAATAGATAATGAAAAATAATTATTTTTATAGACTTTTTCTATAAAAATATAAAAAGAAATCGTTTTTTGTATTATTTAATTTTCTTTACATAAAAAATAAAAAATTGAAAATGATATAAATAATTTTCTTGTATATATAAAAATGGAAAATAGAAATGTAAAAGAATTAAAACAAATCGCAAGAGAGCGAAAAATTAAATATTATGGTAGAATGAGAAAAGCAGATCTCATTAGAGCAATTGAACAAACAACTCCTATATCAGATAGACCTATTCCAAATAATATTTCACAAAATACTTTAACACCTACACAATATGTTCCAATTAGTTATATTAATACCATTAAGAACAAAGTGAATTCATTTGCTAATTGGATTATAGACTATGTTCCTGAACCTATTAAAAATGTTGCTAATGAAAAACTTACATCAATAAAATCAACTGTTTCTAATTTCTTTGGATTTAAAAGTGAACCTATAGAATCTAAAAAAGAAAAAAAGAGAGAAAAGAAACCAATAGTATTTAAATTAACACAATCAGCTATTAAAAATGTAACTAAACAATTTTCAGCTGAAGGTGTTGAAGGATATGATGCTTTGTCCTTTATGAAATTAGTTAAAAATAATGTATTAAATATTTTAAATAGTAATAAAGAATCAAAAATCTATATTGTACTTTCATGTGAAATGGATCGTACTGATCTTAAAACAGGAGAAACTATAACAACTATTTCATCCTTTTCAACAAAAGCAGAAATTGTATTAGAGTCAACAGATTTGAATGACTTTTATGAAAGAGCTGAACAAAAAATTTTAGAATCCTTGTCAGCATTTCAACAATTAGGATCAAGTTGGAGATTTGTATCAGTTAAAAAGATGGATATAAATATCATTGAATATAAACCACTTAAAGGAAAATCTTACATTCCTCTTCCTAAAGAGTTGGTAAATAAAAAAGCAATTATTAATATGAAGAATAAAGACAACGAATGCTTTAAGTGGTGTGTTGCTAGATTTTTAAATCCTAAAGATGATCATCCTGAAATAGTAGATAAAGATTTAAAAAAACAATCTGAGAAATTAAATTGGGAAAAAATAAAATTCCCAGTATCACTACAACAGATTACTCAATTTGAGAAAAATAATCAAGGTATAAGTGTTAATGTATTTGGTTATGAAAATTCTGTTTATCCTTTAAGAATATCAAATGAGAAAAATAGGCAACATGAAATAGATTTATTACTCATTTCAAATGATGAAACAAATCACTATTGTTTAATAAAAAGTTTAAGTAGATTACTTTCATCACAAATATCTGAACATAATGGTAAAAAACATTTTTGTAGAAATTGCTTGTCAGGATTTAATACTGAAGAATCTTTATCAAAGCATCAATTGTATTGTGATACTCATGATTCAGTACGAATTGAACTTCCAAAACCAAATACAATGATTGAGTTTAATCATTTTAAAAAATCTATGAGAGTTCCTTTTGTAGTCTATGCTGACTTTGAAAGTTTTATAAAACCAATCAACACTTGTACACCTAATCCAAATGAATCTTATACAAAGCAGTACCAAAAGCATACACCTAGTTCATTTTGTTACTATATTAAATGCTTTGATGAAAAAATATATCAAAGTAAACTAGTTACATTCACTGCAAGTAATGAAGATGAAGATGTAGCACAAAAATTTGTTAATATGCTAGAAGTAGATGTAAAAAAGATTTACAACGATTATTTAAAATTTAAAAAAAATATGATATTTACTATGAAAGACAAAAATAATTTTGATAATGCAGAAAAATGCCACATTTGTGAAAAAGATCTTAATAATGATAAAGTACGAGATCATTGTCATATTACTGGAAAATATAGAGGTGCTGCACATAGTGATTGTAATTTACAATTTAAAATTCCAAAATTTATTCCAGTACTATTTCACAATTTATCTGGTTATGACTCTCACTTGTTCATAAAGAAATTGTCAGAAGGAGGAAAATCAGAAGGAGGAAAAATAAATTGTATACCCAACAATGAAGAAAAATATATCAGCTTTTCTAAAGAACTTAAAGTAAATGAATTTACGAATAGAGAAGGAAAAAAAGTTGAAGTTAAATTGTATTTACGTTTTCTCGATAGTTTTAAATTTATGGCTGCTAGTTTAGATAGTTTAACTAAAAATTTGTCAAAAGATCAATGTAAAAATATTAGTAGATACTATTCTGGAAATGAACTCAATTTATTGTTAAGAAAAGGTGTTTATCCTTATGAATGGGTTGACTCTATTGATAAATTAAATGAAACACAACTACCACCAAAAGAATCATTTTATTCAAGACTAAACGATGAAGGAATAAGTGATGAAGATTATTTACATGCACAAAATGTATGGGAAAAGTTTCAATGTAAAACATTTAGAGATTACCATAATTTATATAACGAATCTGATGTATTACTACTAGCTGATGTCTTTGAAAATTTTAGAGATGTATGTTTTAACAATTACAAATTAGATCCTGCTTGGTACTATACAGCACCAGGATTAGCTTGGGATGCTGCGTTGAAAATAACAGAAGTAAAATTAGAATTATTAAGTGATTATGATATGATCTTAATGATAAAAGAAGGAATAAGAGGTGGAATTAGTATGGTTTCTAACAGGTTAGGAACTGCTAACAATAAATATATTGAAAATTATGATGAAAGTAAAGAATCTACTTACATACAGTATCTAGATGCAAATAATTTATATGGATGGGCTATGAGCAAACCACTTCCTACACATGGATTTCAATGGATGAATGATGAAGAATTAAAAAATTGGAAATCTACTTCTTGCATATTAGATGTAGATTTAGAATATCCTGAACATTTACATGATGTTCATAATGATTATCCTCTAGCCCCTGAAAGATTAAAAATAGACAAAGTTGATAAATTAATACCTAATTTAAATCATAAGAAAAATTATATCATTCACTATGAAAACTTAAAACTGTATGAAAGATTAGGAATAAAATTAATAAAAATTCATAGAGGAATAAAGTTTGAAGAAAGTGCATGGTTAAGTAAATACATTAAACTCAATACAGATCTAAGAACAAAAGCAACAAATGACTTTGAAAAAGACTTTTTTAAACTTATGAACAATTCAGTATTTGGAAAGACAATGGAGAACATTGAAAACAGAGTTGATGTAAGATTAGTTTCTAAAAAAGAAGAAGCTATTAAATTATCATCAAAACCAAATTATGAAAGTAGAACGATATTTGATGAAAATTTAATTGCAATACATATGAAAAGAACAAAACTTGTATATAACAAACCTATTTACTTGGGTATGTGTATTTTAGATTTGAGCAAAACACTAATGTACGAATTTCATTATGATTACATGAAAAATAAATATGGAGATAAAGCTAAACTATTATATACAGATACAGATTCATTAATCTATGAAATAAAAACAGAAGATTTTTATAAAGATATTTCTAATGATATTGAAAGTAAATTTGATACAAGTGAATTTAATAAAGATCATCCAGCTGTTCAAAATGGATTTAAAGTCGGTGTAAATAAGAAAGTAATAGGAATGTTTAAAGATGAGTCAGCAGGAAAACAAATTACGGAATTTATTGGACTCAGATCAAAGTTGTATTCTTACAAAATAGATGAAGAAGATAAAAAGAGATGTAAAGGAGTAAAGAGAAATGTAGTAAAAAATTATATTACACATGAAGATTATAAAGACTGCCTTATAAATAAGAAAGATCAAATGAGAAAAATGAATGTCATAAGATCTCATTTACATGATGTTTATACTGAAGAAATAAACAAAATAGCATTGAGTGCAGAAGATGATAAAAGAGTAATTCAAGAAGATGGTATTCACACATTAGCATATGGACATTATAAATTAAAAGAGAATAAAACATTGGTTCCTTCAGAACCCAAACCCAACTTTTCATTTCAGATTGATTGGAAATAAACAGGCAAGCAGGCAAACACGCAGGTAAGTTATTTTTTATATCTTAAAAAGATCTAAAAAAATCTAAAACTATTAATAAAAATGGACAAACATATCAATGTTGAAGGAATTATATTGCCAAATGTACCCTTAACAAACTTTCAATTAATAAAAGCAGCAAAAAAATTAAAAATTAAAAATTTTAGAGGTGTATTTGTAAGAGATGAATTACCTAAAAATACACAAAACAAAGAATGTGGAATATTAAATACTGGAGATTCAAGTACGAATGGATTTCATTGGATTTGCTGGTATAAAGATGGAGAAGAAAAATTAAGTTTTGATTCTTATGCATTACCACCTCCAGTTGAACTTGTTCAATATTTACACAGTCCTGTTTATTATAATAGTAAAAGAATTCAGTTTGGAGACACTTCCTTTTGCGGACACTTGTGCCTTTATGTATTAAAAAAGCTTGATGAAGGTGTTGATTTTCAAAGTATTGAAAATTCATTATATTGAATTAAAAAAATATAACATATTTAAAATGAGTATGAATATAGCCGGTAGTAATTCATTGTATGGTTACACAACAGATGGATTAAATATCAACATTAATGTTGGAAATACAGCCACTACTGATGTTGATTTAAATTCACATAAATTAATCAATGTAGCTGATCCTACAGATGCACAAGATGCAGCTACAAAAAATTATGTAGATAATAATCAGATTTCTAGCAGTTCCTATCTAAAAATAGATGGAACTAATAGTATGAGTGCAAATATTAATTTGAATTCACATAAATTGATCAACGTATCTAATCCTACTAATGCACAAGATGCAGCTACAAAGAATTATGTTGATAATAATCAGATTTCTAGCAGTATGTATCTAAGAACTGATGGTTATAATCCTGCAACTGCTAATATAAATTTAAATACAAATAAACTTATCAATGTAGCTAATCCTACTGATGCACAAGATGCAGTTACAAAGAGCTACGTTGATGATATGCAAAATCAAAGTTTAGATATCATTCCCAATACAAGTTTAATATGCTTTGGACAAAAATCTCAAGCATTCTATGCAACTCCAGGATCATATACCATTTTTAGCTATAGTGGTAGTTCAGGAATTCTAAAAAAACTGTGGATTGCATTTACAGGATCTACTATTGCATCTAATACTGTACCAGGTAGCTTGTTTTTAAAAATATATGCTGACAATGTACTTTGCATAGGTAATGATTCTATTGTAACAGATGGTGTAGGTGTTAATAATACAGCTTTAGCTTGTGATTTATTAATTGCACCACTTGGTGGATCCTATTATGCAAACTCTTTACAAGGATGTAATGTATTTAGTACAAGTGCATTAGGAGGATATTTTACATTTGATCTTCCTTTTACATCAAGTTTGAATATACAATTATACAATAAAACAGGAAATTCAGTGACCTTTTGGTTACAACCTTTTATCACAAGAACTTCATCGTTTCAACAAGCATTAACTAGTATTAATCCTCTTATACCTCGATCTATCTCATCCATTAAGTTGTACTCATCAACATTTAGATATGTAAATACAACTTATGGTAGTGAATATATGCTAATGAATGTTATGGATAATGGAAACGGAGTGTATTTGAAATACATAAGAATGCATGTTGTTGGAGGATCTGGAGACTGGTGGGAATCTAGAGTTCGCATCTATGATGGATATGGTGCTCCTACCCATACTAACTCTGTCATTCAACCTTGGACACCTTATAATAATAATGGATATACTACATTTTCTGGATATGATGTTAACAGTCGATGCATCTACGCTTCATCAGGTTTAGAAGATTTTTATCTCTCTTCATGGAATGGATCTAATGTAAGCTCATTTAATAATGAAGTATCAGGATTGTTGAATCAAACAACTAGTATAATTGGCCCATCAACTACAATTTCATTTTATAGAAACTTTAATTCATCTGAAAGTATGCCTAGCGTTGGTATAGGTAGAAGAATGGTAGTGACACTCAACTCTGGTGATGCACAAGTTGGACAATCTGGAAGCTATGCTGCACTGATAGGACAATGCTTCTACTATGCTTAAGTAAATCTTAGCGCATGCGCATTAAAACAAGAAAAATGATTTAAATAATTTTCTTGTGTATATAAAAAAGAATGGAAAACAAAATGCAAAAAGAAGATGATAAAGAAAAAATAAAATATTTACATTCATTAGGGTATGAATGTTCAGGAGATTCAGTTGATTTAGCTGTAAGAGATAAAAATCGTACTGCACTCAAATATTTACATGAATTAGGATATCGAGGAACAAGTTATGCATTTGATTATGCTGCATTAAATGGAAACATTGAAATTATTAAATATTTACATGAATTAAAGTATGAAGGTACAAAAGATACACTTGATTTCGCTGAAATAAGTAGAAGTCTTAAAGCACTCATATATTTACATTCAAAAGGATATAGAGGAACAAATTGTGAATTAAATGAAGTACTCAAGTATTTACAATCATTAGGTTATAAATGTTCAAAAGATACAGTTGAACTCAAATATTTACGTAAAATAGGATTTAAAAAGAAAATACAGTAAGAACTAGCGCATGCGCATTAAAAAAAATAAAAAAATTGAAAATGAGTTAAATAATTTTCTTGTATATATAAAAAAGAATGAATCAAGAAAATAAAATTGAAGAATTAGAAAAGAAACTTGAAGAATTATGCTTAAAAATAAAATTAATTGAAGAAAGATTAGATCGTAAAAAAGATAAAAATCCTTATGGACCTGAATTTAAAGCATTAGCATTAGAAAAAGCACTAGAAAAAACTTTACATAAAGCTAAACAGAAAGATGCTAAACAGAAAGATGCTAAACAGAAAGATGCTAATAGAGATTCTAATTGTATTATAACTGCTGATCTAAAAAAATATGGGTATAAAAAAGGTAATAAAGTTGTCTTTGCTGCAAGTAATAATAGACTTGATTGGATAAAACAATTAATTGAAAAAGGATATAAAGGAACAAAAGATGCAATAGATAATGCTGCAAAAAATGGTAACCTTGAAATTATTAAATATTTACATGAATTAGGGTATAAAGGAACAGAATATGCAATTAATGATGCTATAAAAAATGGTCATCTTGAAGTAATTAAATATTTACATGAATTAGGGTATAAAGGTTCTGAATGGGCAATTAATTGTGCTGCAGGAAATGGTCACCTTGAAATATTAAAATATTTAATTGAATTAGGGTATAAAGGTACAGAAGATGCAATAGATAAAGCTGCAGAAAATGGTCACCTTGAAGTACTAAAATATTTACATGAATTAGGGTATAAAAGTAATAAACTTACTATTAATAATGCTGCAGAAAATGGTCACCTTGAAGTAATTAAATATTTACATGAATTAGGGTATAAAGGAACAAAAGATGCAATAGATAAAGCTGCAGCAAAAGGACATCTTGAAGTAATTAAATATTTACATGAATTAGGGTATAAAAGTAATAAACTTACTATTAATAATGCTGCAGAAAATGGTCATCTTGAAGTATTAAAATATTTACATGAAAAAGGGTATAAAGGAGACGAATGTACAATTAATGATGCTGCAAAAAAAGGACATCTTGAATTAGTAAAATATTTACATGAATTAGGGTATAAATGTTCACATTTGACAATTGAAGGTGCTGCAAAAAAGGGACACCTTGAAGTAATTAAATATTTACATGAAAAAGGGTATAAAGGAGACGAATGTACAATTAATGATGCTGCAAAAAAAGGACATCTTGAATTAGTAAAATATTTACATGAATTAGGGTATAAATGTGAAAAAGATATAATTGATTGTGCTGATTACTATGGTCACACTGAAGTAGTAAAATATTTACGTTCTGTTGGATATAGTTGATTATGAGACTACACAGAATTAACAATTATTTTATTTTTTTGTGAAAAAAATAAAATAAATTGAAAATGAGTTAAATAATTTTTCTTTTATATATAAAAAGAATGGAAAATAATATAAAAGAATTATTAAAATCAATAAATGAAAGATTAAGATTAGTTGAAGAAAAATTAAATATTATTAATATTCATGATATTGAAATGACTGAAGATGAATATAATGAAAATGAAATGATTAATAAAGATGATAAAATGAATGATGATGACATGAGTGATGATGAATATGATGAATATGATGAAGATAAAAATGGTATGATTGATTATGATCTAAATGATAATCTAAAAAAATATGGGTATAAACAAGGTAATAAAGTTTATTTTGCTGTAAAAATAGGAAAAATTGACTTGATTAAATATTTAATCCAATCAAAAAAAAGAAGTGTAGATAATGCTTTTGAAATAGCTGCTAAAAATAACAACATTTTAATGTTGAAGTTTTTAAATGAATTAGGGTATAGAGCTTCAGAAGATACATTTGATGATGCTTTTAAAAAAGCTGTTAAAAATAACAACCTTGAATTAATTAAATACTTGCATGAATTATTGTATAGAGCTTCAGAATTTGAATTTAATCAAGCTTTTTTAAAAGCTATTAAAAATGACAACCTTGAATTGCTAAAATACTTGCATGAATTAGGGTATAGAGCTTCAGAAGATACATTTGATGATGCTTTTGAAAAAGCTGTTAAAAATAACAACCTTGAATTAATTAAATACTTGCATGAATTAGGGTATAGAGCTTCAGAATTTGAATTTGATCAAGTTTTTAAAAAAGCTGTTAAAAATAACAACCTTGAATTGCTAAAATACTTGCATGAATTAGGGTATAGAGCTTCAGAATTTGAATTTAATTATGTTGTTAAAAGTGGAAATAATGAAATAATAAAATTTTTACTTGAATTAGGGTATAAAGGTTCAAAACATACATTTGATTCTGCTGTTGAAAGTGGAAATCTTGAAGTAATTAAATATTTTAATGAATTAATGCAAAAAGCTTCAGAATACGCAATTGATAAAGCTTTTGAAAAAGCTGTTAAAAATGACGACCTTGAATTGCTAAAATACTTGCATGAATTAGGGTATAGAGCTTCAAAAACTATAATTGATGAAGCTTTTGAAAAAGCTGAAGCTTTTTTGAAAAAGAATTTTTCGTAATATTTCATAACAAGAAATAAAAATTAACACTTATTTTAAAAAATCAATTTTTTTAAAATAAAAAATTATTTCTTGTTGAAATAAATTATACACAACATGGTTCAATGTTAACCCCCAATATTAATATTAATTTATGGTTGAAAATTTGGTTGAAAATAAAAAATGTCCCAGAACTCTCATTTTCCTACTACTCTTGTGACTTCTGGAGAATTTTTAATAGTATCAATAATAAGGGCAAGTCTGTAATTCCACCTCTTTTGTACGGTTCAGAATTTGTCACCTCACCTAAAGACAAAGCTGAATTATTTGCCAAGAACTTATCATTCATCAATATCATCTCTTGATTTCACTAGTTGCATTCTACCTGATATAGCCGTCAAACAGGTTGATCCACTGCTCGACATCCGTATCACTCCAGCTTCTGTATCTAAAGTGATTTCCTGCTTAGATTCTTCTACAGCTTGCGGCCTGCACAACATACCTGTTATAGTCTTACAGATGTGTTCTCCGGAGCTGTCGTCTATCCTTTCAAAACTATTAAACAAGTGCTTATCAGAATCTTGTTTTCCAGCTTGCTGGAAAGCAGCATCTGTTATCCCTATTTTTAAAAATTCTGGAGAGCGATCTGATTCGTCTAACTACCGACCCATTAGTCTTCTTCCTATCATAAGCAAGGTTTTTGAATCTTTAATTAACAAACATTTAATCTCTCATTTCGAATCTCATAACCTATTTTCTGATCATCAATATGGATTTCGATCTTCTAGTTCTACGGCTGATTTGCTGTCTGTAATAACCGATAGGATAAATCGCGCATTAGATAAAGGTGGAGAGATTAAGGCCATCGCTCTTGACATTTCTAAAGCGTTTGATAAAGTTTTGCATGCTGGTCTTCTCCATAAGCTTTCTTTTTACGGTGTATCTGGAAACATCTTTAAGATTATTAAATCCTTCCTTTCCAATCATAGTATAAAAGTTGTCCTTGATGGACAGCACTCTTCTTCTTATTCTGTAACCTCAGGGGTTCCTCAAGGTTCAATCCTTGGCCCTATACTCTTTTTAATTTACATTAACAATCTTCCAGATATTCTCACATCTAAGGTGGCATTGCTCGCTGATGATACTACCATTTATTCTTGTCATGATAAGAAGCCAACTCCCTCTGATTGCTTGCAGGAGGCATCTGAGCTTGAAAAGGATCTCACTTCTGCTACAGCATGGGGCTCACAGTGGCTGGTGAACTTTAGTTCAGATAAAACTCAATTTTTTTTTCAGGCAATTGTTATCGGAATAATTTAAACCTTCCTATATTTATGAACGGTAATGTACTCGATGAGTCTCCTACCCTTCATCTTCTAGGATTAACTCTTACTTCTGATCTTTCTTGGAAACCTTATATCAAATCCGTTGCAAAATTAGCATCTGCTAAAGTTGCTTCTCTTTATTGAGCTCGACACTTTCGTTCTCTGGATTCTATTCTCTATCTCTATAAATCTCAAATCCGGCCTTTTATGGAATACTATTGCCATATCTGGGGCGGATCTTCTAATGATGTTACTCGTCATTCAATTAAGTCTTATCCTTTTTCTGTTACTGTTCCTAAGTGCTTCAAAAACTTTTATTCGTCTAGTTTTTTTCCTCGAACATCAGTTCTTTGGAATTCGCTTCCTTCATCTTGCTTTCCTGATTCATATAATTTGCAATCTTTTAAGTCGTCTGTCAATCGTTATCTTGCTCTACAATCTTTATCTTTTCTCTTCCAGTAACTTCCAACACTAATTAGTGGTTGCTTGCAGCCTTGTTGGAAGATGAGAGACATGTTGTGTTCATATTAAAGGTATTGGTCCGAGACATGTTGTGTTCATATTAAAGGTATTGGTAAAATAAATGTTTAGGCTAAATTTTTTTGATTAAAATAAAAGAATAAATGCATACCAAGAAAAACTAATTTTTTTAATTTAGTCGAAGCTCGCCTTCTCCGTTTTATTGTTGGCCAAAATGTCTTCGTAATATACTCTGCAATCCACAGACTTGATAATTTATTCAAGCACCTTTGATTTCTAAGAGTTATAGTACATGTTGTCATTGGTTTTTTTGTTTGTTTACATAATTGATCTTTTAAACGAACAAAAAAAATAAATCGCGTCTTGAACTATAACTCTTTTGAATAAAACTTAAATAAGTTATCAAGTCTGTAGATTACTGTTCATTATGATATGATACTGTTCATTATGATATGATACTGTTCATATATGATATCATATTAAGAAGACCTTTTGGCCTACAACATAATGGAGTAGGCAAGCATCAACTAAATTAAAAAAGTTAGTTTTTCTTGGTATGCATTTATTCTTTTATTTTAATCAAAAAAATTTAGCCCAAACGTTTTTTTATCATTCTCTTTAAAATGAACACAACATTTCTTGGCGGTTTCTTATCTCTTTAAATGATTCAGTGCCAGATATTTTCTCCATCAACTAACTCAAGCAAATGTTCAAACAGAAGTTTATTCAAACAGAGTTGACAAATGAGTCACTGCATTGGTCAATCAACTTCTGTTTTTATAAATTTTAATACTTCTCCATGTTTGTCTGTGTACAATTTTTTCTTATCAAGGATTTTTTTATTTTAATTTATTTGCTTTTGCTTGTATATCTATCTTTTTGTTTTTATATTGTATATCTTGCATGTATATCTTGCAATAAAACTCTGTGCCTTTTATATATTGCTTTGGAATGCATGTTTGACAAAGCCAAATCTTTTTTTCACTTATATCATTCACTATTTTTACTTACTTAAGTTTCGCTCAAAGCATTATGGCACTTTTTATACTTGACTTGGTTTGCTGCTGATTTTAGTTTTCAAGTTGCTGTTGTTGATCGATTTATCTGCTGTTCATCATCAAAGTCAACCTTATGTTGTTTCCTAGCATGCTTTGCTGCTTTTTTACTGTCAGCACCTTTTAATCTTTAGAATATTTCATGTTTATTGAGTCACTCCTCTTTGCATCTTGGCACATCTAAATATTTCTTTTTTGTATGTCAATGTGTTGGAATCAAAACCTATTTCATCAAAATTCCACAAATGACATAAAATGTTTTTGTTAATACCTGCTTTGTTGAATTCTCTATGCAGTGTTTTAAAATACTTCTGTACTATTTCTTGCAGCTCTGAGTGATGAAATATTGCCAACAACTCTGATGCTCAAATTATGACTCAACCAGTTGATGAAAACCTTGTACCTATCTTTCACTCATGTATCATTGTGAATCAAAACGATGAGCTTGACCTTAGTATTACAAATAGTCGGTAACTAAAGTGATGACATCATTGTAAGTTCTACTAAAGCCCCAATCAGACAACTTGATATGTGTATTGATGCCTTATTGATTCAACATTTTGAATTAACCAGAGTTGATTCAAAATGTTGGGACAATCTTTCGTTTGAAACGTTGCTATTTTTTTTCATCTATTTTGTTGACACACCTATAAAGAGTTATAAGTTTTGTTGAGTGAAGGTTTGCCATTTTTTATTTTTGCCACTGCAAGTACAACTTGGTTTTTGGTGTGTGTTTTTTTATTATTTGCGAGCAAGTTTTTTTGATGCATATTTTATATTAGAATAGACTTGATAATAATCTATTTAAAAATTGAACAAAGAATTTATAAAGACATTGGTCAGTTTATACAATTAATTAATAAAAGTCTTATTTACTAAGTATAATTGGTGTCTTTCTTTTAACCTGTTTTCGTTTTAATTTCTTAACTTTTTATCTGAAATATCAAATTTAGTTTAAAAATTTTTTTTTGATGGGCATCATTATACAAGGATACATTTTAAGTTTGATATTAGCAAATTTTATTTCCAAGAGTTTTATTTTCAAGCTCATTTTTTGAAAAAAAAGGCTTCACAAAATTTTTTAACTCTAAATGTTTAAGATGCTTTTTATTTATCACAAATATGTTTTTCTTTTATAAATAAGCCTTGAATTGAGCTTAATCAGAATAAAGTTGCTCTTTATAAAATTATCAACAAGTTTTAGTCAAAAAACAAAAGTTATAAAAAAGAATGTCCTTGTGTGACTTATAGGGCAGGCCAAAAAAAATAAAAGTAAAATAACTGTCTTGTTACTCATAAAAGAGGCTTATTAATTATTTGTATTTTGCTAAATCAGCAAATAATTTTTGGCCACTGTTTTTGAAGATTTTATTTTGTTTGTCATAAAGATAAGAAATTTTATTTGAATTTGTTCTAAATTTTTTTAATGTATATGTTTCGAACCTAAAGTAAATGCAATTTTCATTTGCATTTTTTTAAGAAAGATTTTCCAAAGAAGTTTTTCTAAATTGAGCCAAAGAATAATTAAAAAATATGGTGGTGGCATGATAGCCTGAGAGGAGTTTTTATTAGATTTTTTATTAGAAGGTTTTCAAATTTGAATCAATTTTTTAATTTTTTAATAAAACTCATAATTTTTTTGAAATAAGCAGATTTTTTTATTGAATATTAAAGTAGACACATGGCAGTTAATAATATAAAAGAATGTCAGATAAATAACCACCTTTTGCAGTTTTTCAGGCTTCCAATCTTTTAGTAAAATTTTCCAACACATGATAACATAATTGTGGTTCAATTTGAGTAATTTGCTCAATTATGTTTTCTTTCAAATGTTGAATGCTTTGAGGGTTATTAGCGTTTACTTAGCTTTTTAAAAAATCCCATAAAATGAAAAGTGTTAGATCACATGATATTGGTGGCTAGTTAACAGCTTCTTTTCGAGAATATATTTGATCACGAAATTTCTCTTTCAAAAAATTGTTTTCAATTGATTGTTTCTATTGCAGTATGACATGTTACACTGTCCTGTGGAAACTACATATTGAAACCTGTTGTAAAGTCCTAATGAAACCACATATTCTGCATATTAATATGCTCTAACTCTTCAAACTAAAAATTTACTATTCATTGTTCAATTATTAAATCAATTGCTGTGAATGATGACGAATTGATGTCTTTGGCTCTTTAGTAGCACTTTCACTGACAGCAACAATATTTTCTAAAGAACAACAACTACGACTGTATATTTTATTTTTTTGATCTTGAACTGAACCAGTTTCCTCAAATTTATTCACAACATTCAAATGGTGGAGTTTGTTGGACATTACACTTTAATCAGACTTTAGATATGAAGTATAACTTGAAATTTCAAGTTCTTGCATTTGAAAATGATTTGTGCTTTCTAAGTTGCATATTATTTTGAAAAATTGATGCGTTTGGGAAGAAATGGAGGGATGTGATTTTGTACAAATAATGCATGCAACTTAAGAAAGCACAAATCATTATCAAATGCAAGAACTTGAAATTTCAAGTTATACTTCATATCTAAAAAATTTAACAATTAGTTTAAAAAGAAAATTTAATTAAAAAGAAAATTTAATTAAAAAGAAAACACCAAAGATCTGACAATGGAGTACAAGCAATCTTTTAAAATTTATTCAAAATGAACTATGTCTATAATTTTTAAGAAAGCACAAATCATTTTCAAATGCAAGAACTTGAAATTTTAAGTTATACTTCATATCTAAAGTCTGATTAAAATGTAATGTCCAACAAACTCCACCATTTGAAATGTTAAGTCTAACTTGAAAACAACCGGTTTTTAAGTATAGCTTGAGTTTTAGTTCGATCTTTGCATTAGCTCAAGTCGAATTTTAGATTCGAATTTTGTTTTCAAATTTCAAGTTCGCTTATTGCATTCCAACCTTCAATTTCTTTAAAAATTATAGACATATTACATTTTAAATAAATTTTAAAAGATTGCTTGTACTCCATTGTCAGATCTTTGGTGTTTTCTTTTTAATTAAATTTTTTTTTAAACTAATTGTTAAATTTTCTTTTTAAACTAATAACCAACTGTGGCAATTTCTATTGAGTGACGAGTTTTAGGAAATCCATAAAGTACGTACACATTAAAACCACTGATTAAGGACCCTCCCTCATCCTTTGTACGCACCTGTAAGCTTTAAATGCTCCCTTCCCCTTCCCCCTCACATCTGCATGCGTATGCATTATTTGTACAAAATCACACCCCTCCCTTTCTTCCCAAACGCATCAATTTTTAAAAACAATAAAAACAAAAAAAAAAGAAATCAAGGTTTAGGATAAATAGAGAACTAGAAATAGTCAATTTTTGGAATGTATAGTTTAAAGCGCTAAACCAACCCACGTGAAAACAAATGTAAAAAATATGACGTTTTAGCAAACATAATAGCCGATATTTAACTAAATACAAGTCAATTTTTATAGAATATTTTCTATTTGACATTCCTACTTTTTCTAAACTTTGGCCGAAAACTAATAAAAGAAATAAAAAGTTCTTAGAAAACAATTTTTTATCTTATCGTTGCAGCAAATATATCGCTACAACAATTCTTATATTACTTTATAAAATTTTGATATTTATAAATAGACATACAAGTACGAAATATGTCATCCTTAAAAAATATATGTTTTTAAAAATATTTTTTCTAGTTGAGACTAGAATGTAGCTCAAAAAGAAGAATAAGTTCTCAAGCAAAGTAGTTACAAGAAATGGTTCGCATGATAAGAAGATGGCGCACGCACCAACGATTCTAATGATATTCCTGGGCATGGAACATCCATGTGGTATGTTAACACGTAAGAGAAAGTTGCTTAGACAATACTGAAAAGGTCGCAACGGTTGTAACTATTTAATAAAACTCTAGTAAATTTTATTCTTATTGTAGCTGAAGCATTTTTTATCTTTTTTCAAGTAGCGTTGATGTAAATCCATTTAATACGTATTTAATGATAATGCAGTATTTTATGTTCTACACTATTTTAGCGCTCACAGTTGCAATACTAGGGGGTGACAAATGTGTCTGTTTACGGTAATAAATTTTTATTTTTTTATTAAGTAAGATTAAAACATTTTCATCGATTCTAAAAGTAATTAATTTTATTTGTTTTTATTGTAAACTTGGTTTTTAAAACCATAAAATCAGTTTTAAATGGTTGTTTTTGTTAGTGTTGTTTAGTTTTAAATAATTGCTAAATTAATATTTAATATTTTTTATTTTTTGAAGCATTTGACTAGTCAGTCATGCTTAAAAATGCAAAAAACGTGTAAGACGAGAATTTGAAATTTACGTTTTAGTTTTTCGTTTTACATAGTTTTTCCTACATGACATTCATAGTCCTTTACGTCCATATTAAATTTGTAAATTTGGCGGTATATATAAATGTAAATATAAAAAAATTTTATCAAAACAAAATACAACTTTTAATATATTATTAAAAATACAAAAATTGTAGTTGTTTATTAATAACTAAAAGGTCTTCTAATAAATACCAACACTTAATCAAACTGCTCAGGTATCATAATTGACATAAATATAAAATTCATGCAAGTAACTCGTCTAATTTATCAAAATATAAAACGCGAAGAAGTTTGAATACATTATTAGAAAGGTTTATTACAGTTTTGCTTTTCTGTAAACATAGGCTCTTTGGCTAAAAGTTCTTTCTATAACATTGGTTTTGTTTAATTTTAGTTTTTGGTTTTCTTTTTTTTTTTTTTTTTTTTTTGATTTTTGTTTTTGATTTTCTTTTTTTAGTTAAAAACCTTACTAATGCTTGACTTCTTAATTAGAGGTGTACAGGATATTTTTGCCGGATAGTGAACTTTTCTAAGGTTCTATAAGTGTTTATAAAGACAAAAAAATTTTTTCCCAGTCTACAATAAATAGTATTCAAGATCTTACTTAAAAAAATTAGTGAAAAACTGTATGACATGGTATATGCACTGACGAAGTATAGCAAATAGTAACTAAAAAAAAATAAAATTTGGCTATAAAAAACGATTTTTTTTTTATGCATTATTAACGCATATACCTGTGTTATACCAGTTTTTTATTGATTTTGTTTTTTTAAATCTTGAACACTATTTAATGTAGAATAGCAAAACTTATCAACCGTTATCTGTTTTTGTTATTAATTGTTATTATTATTAACAGATTAAAAATTGATATTAAGACCATCCATAGATACTTGAATTAGTTTTCCAAAATCAAACACCTCTGTTGCTTCAATTAATTTGTTAAATAAGTTCTATGAATTAGGGCGTCTGAGGAAATTTGAATCAATATATGTAGCTTTTATTACATCAGAACTTGAATATATATATATATATATATATATATATATATATATATATATATATATATATATATATATATACATATATATATATATATATATATATATATATATATATATATATATATATATATATATATATATATATCGATCCAACACCACGTATCTAAAAAATCAAAACTTTTCAGGAGAGCTAAAGTACGTGATATTTTTCAAAAAAACCACAGAAATAAAAAAAAAAACACGTAAAATTATTAAAATCTTTTGTTTATTTAAAATTTTGATTTGATCAAATTAAGTTTTTACTTTTTGCCTATAGTTTCGTATTCACTATTTAACTCAACACAGCCAACTTTTGAGATACGTGGTGTTGGAGTTTAGCTATCGATATATATATATATATATATATAATATATATATATATATATATATATATATATATATATATATATATATATATATGATGAAAAAACCTCCAATATATCAAAATAAGTTTAAAAAAAGTCGTAGCGCAAAAAAAACACTTATATTTCTTCAAGTAAGAGCTAATCCATGATTACTTAATGGTGAACTTACTATTATTGGTAAGATCTAGGATCCATCTTTTATAAAGATCTAGGAACCATCTTTTATAAACTTAAACCCTAATTATAAAAGTTGCGAACCACGATGTATTATGTAAACCAATAATTAAAAATGTGTAATATATTAAGACCAACTTAAACTTCATCTCAAAGTATAATTCTGTCATAATTATTACGAAAATAGACTTTTAACAAGTTTTAGTTAAAGCAATTTTTTCAAATCCCCTATGCCTATTGGGCTTTATTGAAAAAAATGTACCTTTTTCTAGATTACAAAAGAATATATAGGCTTTTCCCATTTTTCCTGAGTATAACCTTGCACATGTGCTTAAATCAACAATTTTATTTTTCCAAAAATTATAATCTCGCCTAAGTAAATTTTTTTTTTAACAGTTAGCATAATAAGTATTCATTCTTATCTGGCAATACTTTATCTGGCAATACTATATATATATATATATATATATATATATATATATATATATATATATATATATATATATATATATATATATATATATATATATATATATATATATATATATATATATATATATATATATATATATATATATATATATATATATATCGATCCAACACCACGTATCTAAAAAATCAAAACTTTTCAGGAGAGCTAAAGTACGTGATATTTTTCAAAAAAACCACAGAAATAAAAAAAAAAACACGTAAAATTATTAAAATCTTTTGTTTATTTAAAATGTTGATTTGATCAAATTAAGTTTTTACTTTTTGCCTATAGTTTATATATATATATATATATATATATATATATATATATTATATATATATATATATATATATATATATATATATATATATATATATATATATATATATATATATATATATAAACTTGAAATATGATTTTTAACCAATATAAAGCAAAAGATAGTCAAGCTAGTAAACAAAAGTAAATCTGTTTTTTCTCAAAATATTTATTACTTATTACACAGGGACTAAAAAGTTTCAGTATGACGGAAAAAAACACATACTGAAACTTTTTAGTCCCTGTGTAATGAGTAATAAATATTTTAAGAAAAAAAGATTTACTTTTGTTTACTGGCTTGACTATCTTTTGCTTTATATTGGTTAAAAATCATATTTCAAGTTTTTATATATATATATATATAAAATATATATATATATATATATATATATATATATATATATATATATATATATATATATATATATATATATATATATATATATATTATATATATATATATATATATATATATATATATGTATATGTATATATATATATATATATATATATATATATATATATATATATATATATATATATATATATATATATATATATATATATAAATATATAAATATAATAAGAATGAATAAACGAGTGAAAAAATTTAATAAAAATTAGGTATTTTGTTATATACTTTTTTACACAATATCTGGATATTATACAACTAGATATTTTTCTAAATTGTAATTATTGTATAACGGAATTAATTGCACGAGAGCAGTTTAAATACGAAGATAGTAATTATGTAATTATCTATGTAGTAATTATGTAGTTATATATAATTAAACTATGCAATTATGTATGAAGTAATTATGTAACTATATATGAAGTAATTATGTAACTATGTATGAAGTAATTATGTAACTATGTATGAAGTAATTATGTAACTATGTATGAAGTAATTATGTAACTATGTATGAAGTAATTATGTAATTATGTATGAAGTAATCTATACAAAATTATAGTTATGATACATAATTATTTCGCAATAGAACTTATAAGTGAATTTTTAAAATGGTTTCATCTTTTTTTTTGCTATTGTCTTTTTGGTTCCATTTACAGAATCTCTGTCATTTGAGTCAAATATTTTTCCACCAGAATGTTTTTTTTCAAAAGGTTTATGTGATTGTTTACGGGATTCATTAGAAAGCTCCTTTTTATTGAATGACGTTTTGTTACTGTTTGAACCCTCGCTATTTTCTTTTTTCGTAACCGAATTAGGTGGTCTTGTTAATTCGCTTAAAAGAGTCTCGTTTTCACCGTAATACTGCAATGAATTTGAGAGGCTTCTTATGTCTTCTTTCATTTCATCAGACGCTAGTTCCGCATTAGTTTCTGTTTCTATGGGTAAATCCCTCTCCAAATTTTCCATTGTGTTGTAAAATTTATCATAAGAATTATTAACTTCTAAAGCATTTGTAATGTTTTTATTATTATCAGCTTTGACTACTCCGTTCAAAGTATTATCTGCAGTTACTGGCAGCAACTTGTTTGTGCCCCCCTTTTTTATGCCCTCTTTTTTAGTATTATTTCGAATCCACGAGGTTCTAAAACCATCAGGTAATGAAATTCTTTGAGATCTTCCAATTAATTTCAAAATATTAAAACCACTTGGATTTAAAGATACGTCTTGTAGAGAAGTGGAGTTAGCCACTTTTGGCATTGCGACTCGTTTAGAAAGTCCATCTAGAAATTCTTTTTCTTTTTCTTTCTTTATCTGTTTTAACTGATTCTCATAATATGAAATTTCATCATTATTTTGGTTAGTGCTGGAAATGTCATCGTTATTTTGGTTAGTGCTGGAAAGATCGTAAGATTGAAGGGGCTCCGTTTTAATAACGTTTCCGGTAATCTTTTTTTCATTTAAATAGGCTTTATCAGCATCAGTTTTATCATTTGACATTAAAAGACTAATACCATCAGAAATAAGGTTCTCTTCATTTGTTTCTGGTTTTATTTCGCTACCACGTTTAGGCTCTTTAATTTGTTTTGCGCTCTCAATATCTGTAAGCACTCTTTCATTATCTTCTCCTACATATATGTCGTCTGATGCATTCATTACGTTTCCAATATGTTTATTTTCAAAAAGCTGACTATCAGAAATTTTTTCGCCGACAACTTGTTCATCTCTAGATTCTTTTGTTATATGTTCTTCGTTTTTTTTTAAATTATTTTGATTGAGTTGTTGAATATTTTGATCTGCGTTTATGAGATTACTTGTATCACGATCTGCATTAATGAGATTATTTGTATCATGATTTGCGTTTATGAGATTATATTGATTATTACCAGTAAGTTCTTCTTTATTTTCATATACGTGTACCGCTGCTGGTTTTAACGTTTGACTTATAGTTTTTTTGTTGCTTTCCCGCTTTCTGTCAGTTTTGTCATTGAACTCGATTAATTTAGTTTTGCTTTTAGTATTCCATGTGACATCGTTGTTATTACTTTCTTCGTCTTCGTTAACAAAAGAACTTTCAGAGTTAGTAAAGTCAGCAATATCTAAGTTATTTTGTTCCGTGTATTCCATTCCCGAACTTGGAATAAGACGTTTACGGTTACCAGATTCAATGTATATAGGTCCTTCCATTTTGAACTGTTCAAGCTTCTCTAAATCATTTGTTTGAAAAAGTGTTGATTGATTTAAAACGCTCATTTTGTTATTATCCGTCCAACCATTTGGAAAATTTGTTTTCTGTGAATAATGGTGAATAGGTTTTGCTTCAATATTTGGATTAGCAGTATCATCCAGCAAATGAAGTAGAAATGTTTTAGTAGGGTCATTTGTTTCTTTTGTTACGAACTCTTCAGCAATGTCAGTATCTTCGTTTACAATCATTTTATCTTTTTTTGAGCCAGTTACAGTTTTACGACCAGAAATATAGCACGACCACCTTTTAATAGCAGCACGTAAAACAGATTTGTAAGAATTCGAGAGTTTTAATAGGTTTTGAACTCTTGGATCTGAACTTTCTTCAATAGCATTTTGTAAAACATTTTTGTAATTTGGTGATAGTTTCAAGAAAGCACGCACTAAAGGGCCTGGTTTATATTTTCCGAATACAAGATATCTTTTTAAAGAACTCTCTGCGTTATACTCCCTTGAAACATTTTTCCAGAATTCAGGGTTGTGTGTTATTTCATGAACACGCTTATAAAAATTATTCATGTAGTTTTGATATCTTTGAACAAAGGTTATCAATTTTTCTTGAGCGCGCACATTTATTTGTTTTGGTTTTTGGAACTTTTGAGGTGGTTTTACATTATTTTGATTGAGCGCATATCTTTTTTTACCATATAGTTTAGCATTTGAGTTTAAGTCTTTTTCCCTGTTTGATTTGTCAACTATCTCTTCAAAAGAGCTTTCGTTGTGTTTAGCTAAGTCACTTTTTTTTAAAGTGTCTAAGCCTACTTTTGCTATTGTTGAATCGTTTTTTGGCTCATCGAGTTTATCGTCTTTTTTTAACAGCTTTTCAAATTTATCTTCATCATTTTTTGCTAAAAATAACTTATGAATTACTTCGTTTATCACTTGTTTGTTAAACGAGTTTTCTTGATCATTATCAATATTTTTTCCTCTACCACTCGAGCTAGCTGTATCATTAACTGATTTGTTTGTGTTATTATTAAACATTGTTTGCTCAGTTTTTTTTTCATTTTGAGTATAATTTTGTTTTTCAAATGATTCGGTGTTCAAATTATTTCTTAAAGTTGTTTGGTTATCTTTTTTTTGTATTATATTGCTTTCATCATTTTTAGAATGGACATCTTTGGTCTCATCTCCTAAAAAATTATCTACGAAATGATTTAAGGCATCTAAAGCTTCTTCGTTGATAATTTCATTTAATGCATTGTCGATGCTTTTTGTGTTTTCATTAAAGCGACTCTCAGTTTTATTTTCCCTTTCTTTTTCATTTCTATCAATTGAATTATTTTTTTGTGCAAAGTTGAAATTTGTTTTGTTTTGCAAAGTCAATACATTTTCGGCAAGCGCAATAGGCATCACCGAAATCCCTGTCAAACTTGAACCATTCTTCCTAGAAGATCTATTAAACAGTGCTTTACTGAAAAAAATCTTTGGCTCTGGATACCCAGACTTTACGTAATGCTTTTGTTGTTCAATTCTGACTGTACAGTTTGGTGTATTTAGAAAAAATACATTACTTTTTTTAACATTAAAATCTCTATTTAGTGAAACGTTTCGGTAATTTTTTTGTAACACAAAGTGGTTTAAATTAGTTTTGATTGGTTCGACATAAATCAAAATAAATACGCCTAGAACCACCACGCTGAACATTGTCATTTAGACTTTTTCATTCCATGTTTTTTTGATTTTCATTGGTAGTTCAACTTTTTTTCTAAAATAAAAACTCGAACGCTTCAAGGAAAATTTTAAAAAGAAACTCTAAAGAAATTTATGGAATTTTATGAAGAAGAACAGCAAAAAGCTTGTTTACTGTTTTCAATAAACAAACATTGGGTTACTCGGGGTCGTTGTTTTTATCAAAGTTGTTAGGCATGCTATGAACTGAACGCTACATTAACTTCATTAATTTTCTTTAAAATTAAATCCGGTTATTAATAAACTGTAATTGTAATCAACTTTAAAAAAAAAAAATTTAACCGAGATTAAAATGTATTTTTGTAAAAGTATTTTTAAAGCAAAATTAAAATATACATAAAATCTAGTTTGTTGATATCATTTTTCTTGACAAAGGGTTTCTAAAAAAACCAGGCCTTGAACAAATACATATAGAAAATGAAGTTATTTATTTATACATTTTTTTAAATACCTAATGGTAATAAATTCTCAATGGGGTATTCGATAACAAGAATAATCACATTTTTCTACGAGCTCCTAATAATTTTATTTACACTTTTGCCAATAAAAAATAAATTTACAGTCGTAAATTATAAAAAAAATAATTACATGACCGGGGCTAAAAGAAGACAAATTTAGTCTTATCATTTAGCCCCAAAAAATGCGTCATTACTAGACAAAATATAATTTAACAATAAAATATAGTTTCAATGTATATATCTCTGATTTATATTATAAAAGAAAATTTAAATATATCGCATATCGTTTAAAATTTATAGTTTTTCAAAGAATAAGATTTAACAATTGTTTTGTAAAATAAAAGAAACAAAATTTAATAAAATATTAAAATGACAAAAATAACATTTAAGACTTGGTTTGAAAAAATAAGAAAATATGATTTTATATAAAAACATTTTATTGGTAGAGCATTTTATAGTTTAACTTATTTAATTATATTTATAATACTTTTCATTGCCAATTAAGTAAAAGCAAATAAACAGTATAAAATAAAAGTTAAAGATTAATAAATAACGCAAAAATAAAAAAAAAATTTCTCAAAAAGAAGATTATCATTTAAAATGATAAAAATATATGTACAATTGTTGATTAGTTATGTATTAATAATCTAAAGTAATTAATTAATTAACTATTAATTATTGATTTCTAATATAAAGAAGTTTTATTAGAAAAAAATTAATTTATTTTCAGTTAACAAAAGTAATTGCTTAAGTTTTGTTTTGAATTGGTTTAGAGAATAATTAGTTTTCATTTCATTATTTAATATTATGTTCCACAACTTTGGTCCTCGGTTTACAATAGAGAATTTAGTAGCGGAATAATAAGTTTTGGATTGAATGTAGTTGTATTTTGAAAATCTTGTAGGGTATATGTGATTTATTTTTTCAAAAATTGAATAAAATAAGATTGGTAATATATTTTTATCAAGTTTGAAAATGAAAATAAGAACTTGATATAGGTTTAGTTTATATACATTTAGGATATTGAGTTCATTAAAAAGTGTTTGTGTATGTGAAAAACGATCTACGTTTGAAATCATCCTTATAGCCTGTTTTTTTTTGCTAAGCAATTTTTTTATTTTGGTCGCGTTAGTGCTACACCAAGCAATGTTCGCATAACTTAAGTAGCAATGAATAAAAGAAAAGTAAATGTTTTTTAAACAAGATCGATGTAATAACTGCTTTGCTTTGTACATTATACCTAAATTTTTTGATATTTTATCTTCAACTACACCTATGTGTTCCCTCCAGGTTACATTTTTGTCTAGAAACACGCCTAAAAACTTTATTGATTGCTCTCTCTTTATTAATTGATTGTCAATAAAAAGGTCTGGGAGTTCTAAGGGAATATCTGAATTTTTATGTAGGGGATGGAATAAAGTATTTTGTTTTAGTAATATTTAAAGATAACTTGTTTGATTTAAACCATTGTGTTAGTTTGTCTAGTTCTTTGTTTAATGTTTGGAATAATATATTGATACCTTTATTGGAATAAAACAAGCTGGTATCATCTGCAAATAAAATTGTATCTAAAATGTTAGAAAATTTATTTAAATCCTTTATATAAACAAGAAATAGAAGTGGCCCTAAAATTGATCCTTGAGGAACACCACATTTAATTGTCTCATAATTAGTTTTTCCTTCATCAGAAACTATATACTGCTTCCTATTGGTCAAATAACTCTCGAACCAGGACAAGTTAGTATTTTTTATACCATAACTTTTAAGTTTCGATAGAAGGATTTGATGATTGACTGTATCGAAAGCTTTACTTAAATCGATAAAAAGACCTAGGGTATACTTGCCTATACTAAATAAAATAATATACTTAATAAAATAAATATATTTCTATATTTAGTATAAATAAATAAATTTCTATAAATAAATAAATAAATATATTTCTATAAATAGTATACTTAATAAAATAAATATATTTCCAATCTCTGTTAAAAAAAAATATAATTTTTGACAAATGCGATAAATTAGCACACCGATGGCTTAATCCGCAAACTCCAGTAAACCGAACTGTGCAGGAGCAACATAAAAGTATTTTATATGTCCATATATAAACATGAATTTTTATTGTTATTTTTTTATTTTGATGTATTTAAAAGTAAAGGTGTCGGTCTGGTTGTCCCAAAAAAATGTACGAAAGGGACGAAAATAAAGCAATTATGCTCGCTAGACGCAACCCGAACATGAACATAGCCGAAATACAGCGATGGATGCACATCAAGTTAGCCGATCAACAATTAGCAAGCTGATGAAGAAAAAGCATCACAATTCATACCTTGCAACAAAGAAGCCACTACTAAGTATCAAAGACCATCTCAAGCAAAGAAAATAGTGCAAAGAGAGAGCTGCGTGGACTGTAGAGTGATGAAGAAAAGTAATTTTCTCGGACGAGTCAAATTTTTAACTTATCAATTGCAAAAAAAGGGGCTGCATTGCTGGATCTAGCAATGGCCTGGCGCATTTTTACACTGATTGCCTTAATCAACATCGATAAAGAGAGATATTAGAAGATTATTTAAAACTGTCAATGGGCGCTTTCAAGGCTGACTCCACCTGGCAATTTCAACAAGATAACACTCCTTGCCACACAACATGCTCAATTGAGCAATACTGGAGGAATAATGGCCGCTCTCCTGAATTAAATCCTATTAAGAATCTTTGGAGTTGGATGGACTGCAAATTATAAAAAAGCAAGCCCACTAACTTGGTGCAGCTCAAAACACAAATGCAAAAGTTGTGGAATACCGTGCCAAAATAATTAATAAAAAAACTTAAATATTCTATCCCGCGAGTCTTGGCATGCCTTAAAAACAAAGGTGGTTAACATAGAATATTAAACTTTCTTAAAATCTTTAAAAAACTGTAAGTACGCTAATATTTTTACACACTTTTTTAATATTGTTTTTATCACTCTTATTGTATTCTTATTAAATTCAAGATAATAATAAATACTTTTTTTGACAATTAGTAATGCTTTGTACTCTGCTTTATTTTATAAGTAAAAAAAAAAACTATCAATCAGCCTTATATTGTTTTCGAATTACGCTCATTTGAGGCTCGCTGAGGTAAAAAAAAATATGAGTGCGCTAATTCTGGAAGCACTGTATTTATATTTAAAACTTTTCAAAAACAAAAAATTTATTGAAAACTTGTTGTTTTGTTGATTTTTGAAAAAAAAAGGAAAGATTTAATCGAATAAAAAAAATAAAATGAAGAGTGAACAGAGAAAAAAAAAATGAAAAAGCAAACAAGGTAAACAAAAAATTAGAAACCAAAACAAAAGGAAAAAAAAAGGAAAAAAGCAACACAATTAAAAAATAAAGTATAAAAATCGCTCCGTTTTAAAAGAAAAGAAAAAGAATAATTTTTAAGTATTGTCAATTTTTTAACTTTTATTAGTTTCAAGAGGACGATATGTATTATGATATGATTTCCTTTTTATTTTAATATTTTCATTTATTATGACTACAAAATGTCATTTAAATAGCGCAGCTAGTTCATTTTAATTTCTTTATCAATAAATTTTAGAAGATGTTTTCTTTCCTTGGAGTATGCACCAAAAACCATAACTCATTGCATTTTGGGATCGAGGAGTAGCTCTTACATAATATTGGATTTCTAGCAAATTTACTCCATTAATTCTTTCATTTTGTTTGTTAAGGAGACGCTCAAACATGAATAAATTTTCATCAGAAAAAGTTATCGGTGGGCCACTATGCCGGTTCTTTATCATTTTTCATCTCTTAAGCCTGTTTGTGTTTGTCAGACCCGCAGATAATTGTTTTTTATAAACTTTTATACCGCTGCTTTTAATCAAATGATGGTCTTGGATTCGGTTCCAAATTCTTTTGCAATTGATCTTCCAGATCGAGCAGAATTTCATCTAATTCTTTTACAAATACCTTTAGTGAATTTTTTAGTACGAACCACTCTTTTTCTCCCTGTACTTTTTGGTGGAATTTAATCCTTCGTAACCTTAAAATTTTATGGTGCAATATACCAACTGGCGGTCACATCTTTTTTTATTATTATTACTTTTATATTAGGTCTCAAGACGTCCTTACCTTACGTATAAGACGTCTTGATTACCTTACGGGCTTATCACAGAATACCGCGTAATAGCATTTGAAAGGAAGTTCACGGCTCCTTCCTTAACGATGTTGTTTAAAAATAATAATTCAAGTGAACAAGCAGTTACATAGGCCAACAAAAAAAAATTTTTCAGGTGCCGAGCAAATAATAGGTTTTTTGTATAGCGTTTCACTTTTTTGTCTACAATACTAGAGATTTTATCTCGAATTCTAAAGATTTGAACCCAAATATATTTACAACTTGACGTGATTGTAAATATATTTACAACTTGACGTGATTGTAAATATATTTACAACTTGACGTGATTGTAAATATATTTACAACTTGACGTGATTGTAAATATATTTACAACTTGACGTGATTGTAAATATATTTACAACTTGACGTGATTGTAAAAAATAAAATGCATATTTGAAATCAAAATAATAAATGCTTTGCAAAAAATGTATTGTTTGCTCGGCACCAGAAATACAAAAAATTATCTTTTGAAATCTGTTGTATATTGATTTATCTGATGTATATACAATTATTAGCATATGAATTTGCTGTAAAAACAATAAGATCAGCCTATCATCATGGATCAAAAATAAAATTGCAGGGACTGATTGGTTTATAGGTTTTATAAAAAGACAACCAGAGTTGTCTTTACGAACACCTGAAGCAACTAGGTTTGGTCGATCAACTGCCTTTAACCTACACACGGTAGGAGAATTTTTTAAAAAACTAAAAATAGTAAGAAATTTATGATATAAATTTAATCCCCTAATTGCATATATGACGTTGATAAAACTGATTTAACAACGGTACAAAAGCCAGTGTTAGCAGGTAAAGGAAATAAACATGTAGGAAGAATCACATCTGCAGAACGAAGAATATAGGTAACTGTATGTTGTGCTTCAAATGCAATTGGAAACTTTCCAAAAGAATATATTCCTCCACTATTTGTTTTTTCTAGGCTCAAATTTCATGGTTGTATAATAAAAGGATGTCCTCCTGGATGCGTGGGATTTGCAAATCCTTCTGGCTGGATGGATAAAACATTTTGTAAGGTATTTAAAGTGTACTCATGAATCTCCACTTTTGTTACTTTTGAACAAAAGTCATATTTCTGTTAAAGCTTTGTATCTTGCAATTCAATATGAAATTCTAAGTTTTCCTCACGATTGCATCCTTTAATTCTAAGTTTTCCTCACGATTGCATCCTTTAATTCTAAGTTTTCCTCACGATTGCATCCTTAAATTCTAAGTTTTCCTCACGATTGCATCCTTTAATTCTAAGTTTTCCTCACGATTGCATCCTTAAATTGCAACCATTGGATAGAACTGTTTTCGGACCATTGAATAGGTTCTACAATGCTGCATATGACAATTGGATGGTCACAAATTCAAGACCTGCGACCATTTATGGTATTATTTCAATTGTTTGCAAATCATATACAAAAACTTTCTCACCATCTAATATACAGAAACGATTTCAAGTAGCTGGCATTAAACCATTTCAAGTACAGAGACGATTTCAAGTAGCTGGTATTCATAAATTTCATTGAACCATTAAATCCAGAAATTTTAAATATGATGAATATCAATCATCATCATCATTGTTCTTCAAATGCAGTAAACACAATTCTTGTGGAACCTGAAATGACTGAAGCACATTTTGATGGCCTGAAATGCTTTTAGTATATCACAAAACAAGTTTTTTGAACAAAGTGTCATTAAGCTTCATTACTCTCACCTGAAGTTTTGAAACCTAGCCCAAAAGCATCAGCTAGAAAAAGAAGTGTTTAAAATAGGCAACTAAAAACAAGAATCTTGACTGTTACTTAAATGAAATTCGTTTGTCAGAAGAAAAAAAACCTAAACCAAACTAACCAACATAAGAAGCTCATCACAAGAGATGAAAAAAGGGGGAAAAGTTAAAAACTTGGAAATAAAAATAACCCTAACCCTGACGAAAGTAAAAGCAACTTCACGACCTGACTTTGACAAATGATGATAATATAAAAAGAAAATCTTGTAAACTTTACTCTGAATAAAAGTCTTGAATGAATCTTATATATTCTTTGTCTACTTAAAATATTGTATTCTTTTAGCTTCAAGTTTTGTAAAACTTTACACCTATATATGATAGTAGTATATAACTTTACACATATGTATGTTAGCAGTATATAACTTTACACATATATATGTTAGCAGTATATAACTTTACACATATATATGTTAGTAGTATATAACTTTACACATATATATGTTAGTAGTATATAACTTTACACACACACACACACACACATATATATATATATATATATATATATATATATATATATATATATATATATATATATATATATATATATATATATATATATATATATATATATATATATATATATATATATATATATATATATATATATATATATATATATATATATATATATATATATATGTTAGTAGTATAACGAGCTTATTTTTATACATACATCTTCTAATGAAAACTTTATATACTGGTGTGTATTTGTTTGTAAAGATATTTATATATTTTTTGTAATAATTTGACTTTTTTTAGATGTATTATATAATATAAACTAATACCCTTCAACTAAAGCATTTATAGCATAGCAATATTAAACATGAAAATAATGTTACTCATATAAGATCAAGCCGCCCCTATTGATTGTGTTTGCAGACGATACAAAATTGTTTCCGCCAAACAGTATTATTTATGACTTTTTTTCAAATATAAAACTTAAAAACATTTCTGATTGGTTTTAAGTGTAATAAAGGAACATTAAATATTAACAAAACAAAATCTTTTCCATTTCTTAACAAAGAAATGCTTCTTACAAACAAATTATATAATTCTCATTGATAGAATAAAAATAAATAAGGATTTGGATACAAAAATCTTTAACTTGATGAAAAATATGGAAACATCTAAACAATTTTTAAATTATCATTATTTGGTATGTTATAAAATCTTAGGATTCCAATAAATTTAAAATGCAGGTTTTTACTACAGAAATTTGTAATGCAGAATTTTTCCTAGTTGAAACCATGTTGTTAATTGCAAAAAAGATTATTTGATTCTAAATAGTTAAGTTTTGATATTCATCAATTTATTATTTTTGTATAAAAATTAGTTTTATCATAACTTCCTCTACGATGTACAATTTTTTTAGCTGGTGTGAAAACCATTTTTTCAATTTTTCATTTTAAAAAACCACTTTATAATATGACATCTATTACTACTCAAACCAGGGCCCTATAAAATTTTTTTCAAGCCTGGGTCTGTAAATATAGAAGGGCCTATTATGGCAGTTAGCGAAAAATCCAGAGCGGCTACGAGGCTATACTAAGGAGCCTGGAAAAAAAAATTATGTTGCTGATAAAAGGATACAATCTAGGTATACTTTAAGAGTATTTTTTAATTATTTTTTACCAACTGGTTAGGTACAGTTACACTCCTTTGGCCCAGATATATATATATATATATATATATATATATATATATATATATATATATATATATATATATATATATATATATATATATATATATATATATATATATATATATATATATATATATATATATATATATATATATATATGTAATATTCGTAAACAGAGAAGTGATGTACATAAATGCCTATAGTACAGTCTAACATTAAAAAAGCACCAATAACACTATCTACTTTATATTGGAATGCAACTACATTTAGCAATATAAAAAAGCACCAATAACACTATCTACTTTATATTGGAATGCAATTACATTTAGCAATATAAAAAAGCACCGATAACACAATCTACTTTATATTGGGATGCGATTACATTTAGCAATATAAGTAAACCTCATTTTTAGTTAATTGGATTATAATGACTTTAGACCTTCTAAGTGACCATAATTCCATCAACGGTTCCTTTTGCGCTTCGTCTTTGTTTTATTTTTACCTTCATTTGTTACATTTATAAAATTTGTTTTGTGCAATTTTTCTCTGTTTTTTGTCTCAATCACTGTTTTGAACTATATGATAAGACAAGCGCTTCCTCTAATTCATTTTCTGAACTGCTTTCTTTTTAGTTTTTAGTATTTATTTTGTTAACTTATTATAAAATCGTAATCTTATAAAGTTCTTTTTATTTCTACTTTTTACTTATTCTATTGTATCTATTTTATATTATCAGAAAGTAAACAAATATATAAAATAAAATTTAAATAAAAGCACTTAACACTTACTATATTGGCTTGATGATTCTCAACTTTTTATTGATGATAACTTCTTCTTCTTCCTTCTCCTGTCATTCTTCTACATCTTCTTGATGATAACTTCTTCTGCTTGCTCATGTCATTCTTCTACTTCTTCTTGAGGATAACTTCTTTTTTTTTTTCTTGCTCGAGGACATTTTGTTTGCTTGTTATTTTGATATTTCCACGGTGCGTCCAGTTGTGTTTATGAAGTTTTTGTTTTAGTTTTGGAGTGAAATGTAAATTATCTTTTACTGTGTCAACGACATGGAAAGGGAAAATATTTGGTTTGTAATCGAGTGAAAAAACTTAGAGTACTTTCTTCTTTTTTTTTTCTTTTTTTTTTTAAATGTAACGATTATCACGTGACATTCTTTCTTGGTTTAAAAATAATATCAAGATTTTCACACATGACGTTGTATTGATTGTTATCGTTTTATTTAACAGTTTTGTGTATTATTTACACTTTTCCATGCTAAATACAATACTAATGCTTTATTTTGAAAATCTTCTGTAACTCCTGTAGCAATTAAATACAACTCAAAATCTTATACAACTCAATGAATGAATAATGTAAAATATAAGTATCTACAATTAATAAATCAAGTATATTTGTTAACTCGTTTTTATTCATTTGAAATGTTGCTTTAGTAAAACATCTTTCAAAAAAACATTTAAACATACTAGAAAACTTTTTCAGCTTGTTGTTTATAAGATTCTACAATACTGACTTTCCATTTTCAGTGGTTATATTTAAAACCACTTGTTATCGTTACACTAGAATATTAATTTTTGTCTTATGACCTTTTAGCGGCTTAAATAGAATTTAGAATATTGATATTAATTTCACAGGATGAGCTAGGAAGGGGACGATAAATGCAACCTATCAAAACTTTTTCTTTACCATATTTAATGCTTTATATCTGCTCAATAATATTGAAATTAAGTTAAATATTATTTAAATTTATATATACATTTATTTATATATATATATATATATATATATATATATATATATATATATATATATATATATATATATATATATATATATATATATATATTTTAGTTATTTCAATGTAAAGATTAGATGTGTTTTTTTCCGGAAATTGTAAAAAAATTCAACTCTACTTCTCATTTATTTATATGAACATAAAAAAAATGTTAAAGAAATGTTTTTAAAGGTTTCCAAACTTTGTGTGGAAACCTTTAAAAGTAATTTCCCACTTTTTAGCACTATCAGAAATATGAAACATATAATTAATTTTGTAAATCGTTTTATTAAAATACTAAACGTTTACAAACTCAATGTCTAGACTTGTCTAGTATGTTTATAAACTCATTGAACGTTTTTAAACTCATTGTGAACGTTTTCAAACTCATTGCAAATACTTTCAAACTTATTGAATGTTTACAAACTTGTTGTCAAACGTTTACAAGCTCAATTTCGAGACATAAAATTGAAAAACGAGAAAAATTAGAACTTGGTATAAAAGAAAGTTTTGCTCAATAGTTTATACAAAAATTAAACTTTTAAAGTTATACAAACATTAAACATTTGACAAATGGGTTTAGTTAATAAACTATTATTTCGAAAAGGTTTATTTAATTATAGATTTTAGAGTAAAAAGATCTTTAAAAACAAATTGCGATTTGTCATTTTTACAATGAAAAATATAATATAGATGTCTATAATAAATTTTTTTTCTTACTTAGTTTTGGTTCGTTTATCTCGTTCTTTGTTTTTTAAAACTAAATTAAATTTAAAACAAATTAAAGATTATATTCTTTCAATTGATAACATTCTTAGATATTTTTGAGATTTAAATATATATATAAAGCTTCTGTATCTAAAGTGATTTCCTGCTTAGACAATTCTACAACATTTGCCCCTTTCAATATTCCTGTTATAGTCTTGCAGAAGTGTTCAACGGAGCTTTCGTCTATACTTTCAAAACTATTTAACAAGTGCTTATCAGGTTCTTGTTTTCCAGTCTGTTGGAAAGCGGTATCTAACTAGCATCCCACTACTTTCTATCATTAGCAAGGTTTTTGTGTCTTTAATTAACAAACATTTAATCTCTCATCTTGAATCTAATAACGTGTCATCTGATCATCAAAATATGGATTTCAATCTTCTCGTGCAAACTGCTTACTTTGTTAACGGTAATAACCAATAGGTTTTATCGTGCGTTAGATAGATACGGAAAGTTTAAGGCTATCGCTCTCAACATTTCTGAAGACTTTGACATGCTGGTCTTCTCAATGGCGGATTATTACTTTTCGGGGCCCGATGCTATTTTAAAGTAGAAGGTCCCTTTTCATGAGCAACGACAAAAATGAGTAAAATAAAAACTTTCTTGATTTTATGTTTATTTTTTAAAATTAAGCTAAATAAATGCTTTTCTTTTCCGCAAACTTAGTTATCACATCGCTAAAATTCAAAGTTTCTAACAATTTCAACTCAATAGTTAATCTTGCTATATTACTTAAACGACTATGGAGCATTGTTGATCGGTGAATGTTCTTTACTCTTTTAAGAGCAGAGAATGATCTCTAAGCCTCGCAATTTGTTGTGGGAATAGTTAGAAACAAACAATATACTATATAAACATTCAGAAATATCCAATTTAAAACATACAGAGGAATCAATGTGTTTTTAGTTTCAGATTTATATTTTTATGAGAAAAAAAACCTGAAGGTTGCAACTTTAATAATGATACAAATCGTTCAATTTCAAAAATGAGACTATTTTCTAAATCCTTTAAGTACACTTCTAAAAAAATTTTTTTTCGTTTAAATAAAACTTGCAATTCCATGATACTGATAGTTAACAGCTTTTACAGAAATCCAAATAACTTATTTATGTGGCTGTAACCATCACACTTAGTTGTGTCACAAGTATCAATAATGACAAAAAATGTATTCATATAAAACTTGTCAGATATGTTTAAAGTATCAACTTGTTTTTCTCCGTTGCTCACTATTTTAATTAATTTTCTTTTGTTCTTATCAGAATAGTCTTTTTCAATAAACGAGCTAGGTTTTTTCGATTCATTCTCAAATCTCGTAAAGTCATTTCGTAAGTTTTTTACAGAGTCAATTAGTTAAAGTAACATACTGGTTGCTGTATGCAAATCTAATTCAACTTTTTGAAGAAATTTTCTAACTTCATTAAACCTCAAAAGTATGTGATGCCAAACTACAGCCATGAGTGCAAACTCCAGCTTATTTAATCAACACACAGCCTCATGACAAGTATTAGACTTTTCTTCTATATCCTTAGCTATAAAACATAATTCTGCACAAATCACATCAAAATTGTCCACGAAACTATTTGAAGCATCTAAATTACACGATCATTGTGTATCTGATAGGCGCTTGAGTATAGCATGGTTTCCTTTTAATAAATACCAAAAATAAATACAACCTATGCAGAACGCTAAAATAGTTGATAGAGTTGATACACTCACTGGTATTGCGCTACCCTACTAAGTTTAAAGAATGTATAGCGCAGGGGATATAAAAAAGTAAATTACCTCGCTCTTTTAAAGGTGCTTGTAATCCAGAATATATACCAGACGTATTGCTTGCATTTTTGTATGCCTGTTCACGACAATTGCTTATTATATTTATCACATCATATTTTTCCAGAATATCTAAAATGTCAGTAATCAAGGATTTACCTTCATGGCTTTTAATTTTTAGAAAATAAAAAATTGCTTATACATGTGGCCATTAAGATAATGCAGAAATATCACAGAAAGTTGATCCACGTGAGAAGTATCAGGCGTAGAATCTACGATTATTCCTAAGTATTTTGCTTTTTTTATTTTGCTAGTAGTATGCGTTAAAACCTTTTGAGGCATAATATCAATTAGCTCTTTTATAAATAATTTTAGACAAATAAGATACATTACCTTTGTCTTTATTTGCATAAGTGTCAACGTGTTGCTTTAAAACTGAACTAAATCGAGTCAACAGTTCTAACACGCCCGAGTAACTTCCGTTATTTGACGATCCTATAACTTCATTATGGCCTCGAAATGCTAAACCTCTTCCGGCTAAAAAATGAATAACTGCTACTATTCTATTTAAGATTGCAGCCCAATAATTAATTTCGCCTTTATTCTGACTTACCATATATTCATCGATATGAGTAGTTTGTTTTATGAATTCTATCCGCTTAATCATACATTGAATGTGTTCCTTGCTGTTTTCGTGGCCAAAAATAGTTTGTTCAGCTTTTTTCCAATTGTAAAAACCATTTTTGACAAATACATTATCGTAATCTTTTGAAAACAATTTTCAAAAATAACAAAATACAAATCCAGTGGGTTCAGAAAACATTTACCATTTTCGTTCACACTTTTTGCCATTATTCATCACTTTTTGAAAATATATAACCGAATAATATCTATACTGGTTTTTGAACAATCGTTTCGAAGATTCAAAATTAGAGTCTTTATTTTGAAAAAAAGCACACCACTTGTTTAAATACTTAATAGTTTCATTTTCCTTTAATTGTAATTGCATTAAAACAGGGTCTTCATGTAGAATGGTATCTAGGAAAAAAAAATTATGATAAACATAAGCTTAATAAAAAAATGATAAGCGTATGTAATGATTGTCATAAAAAGTAATAATTTATAGAAAAATAATATTTAATCCCTAAAAAGTAAATTTGTTTGTTTAGCAGTCTTTAACCATTGTCACATCATCATAATGTTACTTCTCTTTTTCTTTTCTATAAATACTATAACGGGCGCTGCTCTAAAGAGCTAACATCTCTTGTGCCATCTACTAAAATTCATTCTTGTTTTACTCGTCATTTAATTAAGTCTCATCCTTTTACTGTGATTGTTCCTAAGTGCTCCGAAAATTTTTATTCGTCTAGTTTTTTTCCTCGAACATAATATTTTTGAAATTTACTCGCTTCATTTTATTTTCCTGGTTCTTCAAGCTGTCTTCATTTTATTTTCCTGGTCTTTCAAGCTGTCTGTACAATTATTAGTTATTGCAACATTATAATGCCCTTGACAATTAATTCCGCTTGAAGGAATTCTAGTGTGAATACATACAAAATTTGACTGTGGAATGAATCGTTTTGAACGTTTTGAACGGATAACCTTTTTAATGCTTTTGTTGTTTACCACAATAATATGTTGTTTACTAATGTACCTTAAAAAAATATCCTTCTAAACATGAACGAAAACAGTGAAAAGGGAACATCATTTTTTCTACACAAAAAAGATAAAGACCCAACTTCAGTGTGGTCACATTATTTGAAGTCTGCGGATAATTTGGCAGCAAAATGTAAGAAATGTGGTGTAATTTTAAAAACATTGGGTGGTTCTACAAAAGGCCTTCATACGCACTTATCAACTAAGCATAATTTGAAAGTAACTTCAGCCTACAAAAATTTACCTAGTTCGAGTCAACAGTTGAATGATGTCAGAACCGACGAGAAGCCTCCTACGAAACGAAGAATAACGAGTTACTTTGCATCCGAAAAAAAAAAACCTTAGACGAAACACTGGCTCGAATGACAGCTTTAGTCTCTCAATATTAACAAACAACTTATTATGTTATTTTTTACAAAGTAGCTTGTTGCTACAGCAGCTACATCGGTACCCAAATTTAATAAAGTTTATGTTTACAAATTTATTTTGAAATTTTGATCCTTTTAAAATTGGGTAAAATTTCAAGATCAAGTGATGTTATTACACAATTAAAACAATTTAAGGCGCCGTAGAAAATCAATGTAAGTCATTAAAACATAATGAAATTAAATAAAGAATTGATAACATCAAAAATTATATTCATATATGCAGTATTAAGTTCTGTTTTTTAGCAAATAACTCACATTATATAAAATCCCGGGATACCGGGATCCCGGGATTTTATTTACTTCAATCCCGAAATACCGGGATCGTAATTCATGCCCGGGATTGCAATCCCTAGTAATTACTGAAACTAGTAATTACCTGAAACTGACAAAAACATAAAAATAAACTATATAAACGCAAAAAACTTTCTGCGCAAAACCATTTTTAAGTATCTTCAAAAGTTTGAAAATTTGCTTAAATAACTCATATTGTTTATTAAACAATTTATAATAATTAAACAATGTTTAACTATTATATATTGCATATATTTATATATAATCTGTATTTTAGATGTATATGATATTATTTTAAAGCCAAGAAATCGTATTTATGGAAATTTGATTGAGAAGTCATTAATTTTTCAAAATTATGTAGGACAAGGCAGATATCAGGAAGATATCATTTCCTTTTAAAATTGGGTAAAATTACAAGATCAAGTGATGTTATTAAAGAAGTCTCAATTAAAGTTTGTCAATTATGGAATAAAATGACAGTACCATATTTTACGGAAAAATCTGTGCAAAGAAAAGTAAAGTCTGCTATTCAAAATTATAAATTTGTCATCAAATCTTCACAAAGTACAAATAAAAAGACAATTATTATAAATAACTGGGATAAATTATTTGACTTATTGCCCGAAAATGCTAAATTTAAAAATCTGGAAGACAAACTCTTTTATGAACTTTAAAAATCTTTTAATGGGCGCAAAGGTCATTGCAGTATTGTGACAGAGCCTATTAAAACACATCCGCGAGCCCTGCCACCTAAAAGAAAAAAACTCGAAAAAACAAATTATAGTCAATCGTTTGATGATACAAAGAATTTTAATAGTGAAATTTCAGAAGATAATAGTACGAGTGATGATTACACAATCCCATTGAAACGTGCAAAGATCACCGGTAAAATGGTACCTAAGATATCTGAAAATGAAGGGTATGCAATAAGTTGTACTGCTAAGACATTAATTTGCAGATCGGCAGTCCAAAAAGCATCTACAACACTCGTGCATGAATTAAGTTTGATTCGGTTTTATATAGACTATTCTGAAGAAAGGTGTCACTTACATTTTGATGGTAAGATCATAGACAAACAACGTTATTATAGCACTTGCATTTCGAGTCTAAATCTTTGGTAAATATCTTTGAAAAAATTAGAGGAAGGCAACTCTTTTTCTATTTATAACATGTTACACAATATCATTTTGGAACTTAATTTATTAAATAAAATTTCCGTTGTAATATGTGACACCACTGAAGTAAACACAGGTAATAATTAGGCGTTTGACAAAAATTATTCCAGGTTTAGTGTACCATCCTTGTTGACTTCATGTTCTTGACCTGATTCTTAAGTATTTTATGAACTCAAAGTTTGATTCTTTATCAACATCGCCTAATATTTATGACTGGTTCATTAATGAGTTTATTAGTAACAACATAGTTTAACGCAGCACTAATTGTAAGGTATTTTCATCCTTATGTAAATTTGTTACTTTGTTTTTTTTAATTAATATTTTAGTTTGAAAAAGTCATTACTTTAATTACATTACAGAAATGCAAATACATTTGCAAATATTACATTTGTATTTTTTATTTAGGTTTACTTATAGTTCTTCATTGTTCAGTAGGATAATGATTTTTTGATTTATTTACACAGCCTGTAGTATCGCATGCCATAAAAACAAATTAAAAAAAAATGCAATTCCCGCCAGAAGCGAATTGATCTAAAAGACAAAAATTCCGGCCGGAATTCTGGTATATCCCTACCAAGTTTAAATAACATTATACTGCCATATTACAATTTATAGTTGCAATAAATAATATAAATTAAAAAACTTAATATGCAAAGTTTAAATCAAAATTTTTTTCTTACTGAATTAGACTTGAAATTAGTACTAGAAGCAATCAAGCTTGACAAGTTGACAATTTGCTTATTTCATAAGGTATTCATAACTTCTATGCTAAAATTGACAATTTGCTTATTTCATAAGATATTCATAACTTCTATGCTTCTTTTTTTTTTCTTTTTTTTTTTTTTTTTAATACACTCTTATCTAATAAAACTAAAAGTTTTCTTTTGTGCTCTTGATTTTCTCTTCCTTGTAGACTTTTAATGTTCCTTTTTAAATAAATATAAGTTATAAATTGTTTGATGAGAATCGACATTCAATATTAATTTTTACTTGTTAATAAATTTTTTACTTTGTTTTACTTATTAACCTTTCTCTGATTTGTATATTTAACTTAGCAATACAATATTTTACTAAGTTTGTACAAAAGATTTGTATATAACTTCAAACTACGTAACTTCGATTATGCTATATGATATCTTTTCTTCACACAAATATATACACATGTGCGTGTAATTTTGTGTGAGTGTTATACACATGAATATATATATATATATATATATATATATATATTTGTGTGAGTACGTACTCACATGCATGTATAAATATTTGTGTAAGAGTATGTTATGTTTGATTTTATTAAAAATTTTAAAAAATCCACTTTTGCGATACTTAAAAAAAGATTTATATTAATTTATTTTTATTCATTCCACAATTCTACGAAATATAAATCACAACATGTACAAACAAAAACTAATATTACAAACAATAAAATGAGATAAAAACAAAAACTTTATACAAAATGAAAATTCGTTGTGCGCTAAAAACTATAGTCGTACGTTGTAGTATCTCCTTCTTTTAGATTTAATGGCTACCCAAAATATTACCAATATTATCAAAAATGTTTGTGTATTGAGCCATAAAAAGTTTTTTTGTTATCAAAAATAGGATGCACAAATAGTGTAAACTATAATTTCTATTCTCAATTTTCATGTCAATTATGTTATTTAAGTTTTGAGTTTGAAGTTATGCTTGTCAAATGTTCTTTCAGTTAATCCGGCTAAGCAAATCTTTGATATTTTGAAAACTCAAGTCATTTTGCGAAGTTTTACGCCGTAACTTATTAGATATCATCTGTCACCCAGACAATTTTAATAGAGTATTTTTTATGAAATCATAACAATTTATCTATATTCATAAAAGTCTGATCCTCCTGGAATTTTATATTTATGATTCCAATTATAAACATATTCGTATTTTGGATAAGGCACTCTGTCTCGTTTTCTCTTTTTTCTATCCGTACAACAACCATCACGAGCACAAGCTGGACCACATTGTTTTTGACATTCAGAAGGGCAAGATGCTGGAAGTTCACTTGTAGAGCTTGGTATTACTGTTCGTTGAGGTGTGTACACATGTTGAATGTGAATTACTTTACTCATTGGTGGAGCTGGTGGTGCTGGATATGCAGGATTAGATATAAACTGTTGAGGTAAATCAATTGTAGGAGAAAGAGCAGGTATTTTTGGCGGAGAAAGCATTTCTTCTTGCATTTGTCGTACTATTGATGGATCAAGAAAAGGACGACAACAATCAAAATCACAGCCTGGTGCACATTTCTTGGGACAGGTACCAGGGCATTCATCAAAAGGCGATGGAAGAGCAGGAAGTGCAGAAAGTGACATTGGTGGAGGTGGAATATAAGTAGGAGGAGGTGGTGGTGGAGGAGGAGGAGGCGGAGGTGGAGGAAGAGGTGGTGGAAGAAGGGAAGTAGAAAGATCTGCTGAACAACATTGCTGATTACACTGCGGAGCACAGCTACTTGGACAAGATTGTCCACATTGCAGGGCAACATTGTTAGTGCAACATGTAGAAGGACATGAAGCATCGCATGAGTTTATACACACTCCAAAACATAGCGGGGTCATAAGGTTTTCGTTAATGTTTAGCTGAGGTGGTGTAAACACACTAGAAGGCTGTGCAGGTTGAGATGGGCTAGATGGACCAATACAACAGGTATCTAAGCAGTGTGGAGCACATTCCTAAATGTTTGAAATTATACAAATAAAATAATTTTTTTTTAAATATTAGAAGTTGTAACAAAAGTTATTTTTTGAATAGTTCTTACAGCTGGGCAACCTGGTGGGCACATTCCTTCAACAAGTAGTGGTACAGGTGTCACTCCTGTTGAGCAACAACCTTTGCCGCAAGACGGCAAACAGATTCTAAATAGATAATAGATAAATAGTAGAGATAAATCTATGATTTAGATTGATAAACAAACTTAAAGTGTAATAAATAGCCCAAAAACTTTTTTTTCAAGTAAAAACTAAAAATCTTTTTTTTAAGTAAGCATGAAAAAAAAAAAGACTTGCTTTGAATTGAAAAAGAAATTTCTTTTAATTGCTTAAGTACAATTAAAAGAAATTTCTGTTCAAATGAAAGACTTGTTTTCAATCAGTTTCGAAATAAATTGCTTCTAATTACTTCAAAAGAAAGAGTATTTGTTATCAATCAGGTTCGAAAAAAATATAAAAAAGTTAAACTTATCAATACTTCGTTAACAATAAAATTTTTCAATCTTACTTTTTGCACATAGGATGACAATGTTTTTTAATTTTAGGACTTTTGATGCAGCATTTAGGAGCACAAGATGGCAGGCATTCTTTTGCGCATAATGGATGACAATGTGTTTTGTAGTAGTGAGCTATAAAATAGAATGCTTACTAAATAAGTTTCACCAGAATATTTTTATCGTATATATAATATTTATATCGAATTTATATTGTATTTATATGATTAAAAAATTAAATGTTCAGTAGCGTAAAAACTATAACTTTTAAAAACTATAAATATGCTATTTAAAAAATTATCAGAAACTTTTATCAATAGATGTTTATAAAACTTTAAACTTTTTAAAAGTTATTAGTATACCTTTAATAAATTTTCTTTCAAACCTGCTGAAGTCAATGTCAAGTTTCTTTTATTCTGTAAAAGTTATCGGGTATTTTAGTCATTAAACGTTTGTTTGCTTTACATATCAAAAGTTTATGGTGGATTAAGGAGGGAAGAGTATAAGGAATGCAGAGATTTACTTACATAATTTAGAAACGCCGAATAATTTAATATAAAATATTTAAGACTTTATATTTTATATTATTTCGAACAAAAATGCATTTTTAAATAAACAAAATTATTTTTAATACAATCTTCACTTCAATCGTAAAATCAATTAAAACCGTTGAATTTTAAAATTTATTACTTGAGATTAAGAAAAATGTTTAAAACAAGTTTTAAAGTTGTGTAAAAATATTTTTCTAAATTTCTTATTTCAATTTTTATTTTTGATTTGCAACAGTCAGTTTGTTTGCATTTTAGTTCAGTTTTATCAAATGGCAACGTGAAATAAAATAGATAGCGTAATATTTTTGATGAGTTCTTTGTCGTACTACACTGTTTGCTTGAATATAATACTTATTATAAGTTAGATGATATATCGTATATTCGAGAGCATCGAAACTTAGATATTGATAGTATTATAAAAGTAACTCTCCAAAAGCTTTGTCTACCATGTTTTCGATCTCGTGCTTTAGTTTAGCATCCGTTTTTTTATCAGTTGTCCTGTTAACTCCATTTTTCTTTGAAGAGTTACTGTCTTTATTTTTGTTTTTAACAATAAGATCAGTTTCAGTCAAGTCTTTTAATTTTATTAAATCTTTCTGTAGTAATAGGGAGTTGTCTAAAGAGTCGTTGTCAATGTTGGCGCCGGCAATTTCGCCTGAATTTGATGTTGCCGCTACATCGATACTCTCCAATGACGGATTTAAATCTAAATTACCTTCTTGCGAGTCTGTTGCAGATAGCATAGATGTTGTTTTTGCTTTAAACGACTCTTTTGCTGCTTCTTTTGCTGCTTCCTTTTCTGCTTCCTTGGCTGCTTCTTTTGCAGCTTGCTTGGCTGCTTCTTTTGCAGCTATTTTTGCAGCTTGCTTAGCTGCTTCTTTAGCTGCTTCTTTTGCTGCTTCTTTAGCTGCCGCTGCTTCCTTAACTGCTTGCATAGCTGCTGCCTTTGCAGCTTTTGCTTCCTTTGCTTTTTTTAATGCAATTTTTTTTTTCTTATGATGTATCTTTGCTTCTTCTTTTTTTGCTTCTTGTTCTTTTGCATGCTCCGTTTCTTCGTCGCTTTCCTGTTCTGTTTGCTCTTCGTCTTCTTTTTTACTTTCTTCGTAATCAGAAAAACTTGCTTTTGGTTCAGCTGAAGAGTCAGTAGAGCTTTCCGTTAAAGATGAGGTAATACCATTACTCACTGCCATTGGAAGGTTTGCATGATCAATAGCTTGATCGAGCATATTGGAGTGGATAGGTCGGACTACTTCTGGAGCATAACTTGATTCTTTTTTGTGCTTAATATTTTTTTGTTTTTTAGTTTTTGTTGTTTTTTTCTCTTTTGACTTTGATTTATTTTTTTTCTCTTTTAATTTTTTTTTTTCTGTTTCGATATTTTCTTTTTCAGATTGTTTTTTCAAATCGTCTAGCATATCTATAATTGAAAAAAAAATTTAAGAAATGTTATTAATTATTATGATATATTAAACAACCTTAATAAAAAGATATTATTATATTATCTTTTAACGTAAAACATTTGTATATTCATTATTATTAATGGCGATTTATGTCAAATATTTTAAATATATGAAAATAATAATTGATTTATAAAGTTATATTTCTATAAAATATTTCTATAAAAGCCAATGTTGTAATATTTAGCAAAAACTGATTCTAAAAATATTTTTGTACTAAATATCTTAATCATTATGCAAATTAGTATCTTTACATCATTTAATTAAACGTTAGCTGTTTTTGGTTTGAATTTCCATCAATTGTCTTATCAATTTATAATTTTACAATACCATATTTTCAAAGTTACCCTAAACCAAAAATGCAATGAAAAAATGGAATTAAAAAAAAAGCAATAAAATACCACCAGTTAAATTAAAGTTTAATAAAAGACACAGTAGGAAGAATATTACGATTTTTTACGTGACCTCACGCAGATTTGCAAAGGATTTTTTACGTGACCTCACGCAGATTTGCAAAAGATTTTTTACGTGACCTCACGCAGATTTTTTACGTGACCTCACGCTCATTTCTCACGCAGATTTGCAAAGGATTTTTTTAACACTCCAGATATTTTTAAATGTCTGGTTGTTGTGGTCTGGTGTCAAATGACATGTTCATACTGGTGTCAAATGACATGTGTGGTGTCTGGTGTCAAATGACATGTTCATACTGGTGTCAAATGACATGTGTGGTGTCTGGTGTCAAATGACATGTTCATACTGGTGTCAAATGACATGTGTGGTGTCTGGTGTTAAATGACATGTTCATACTGGTGTAAATGATGTTTTTCTATTATTTTCATTATATTTTTTAATCAGAAAAAAAAATCCTAGTTTCAAATGCATTTAAAGATTTTGAGAAATTAATAATTTCTTTCATTCCACTACTGGAGTGAATTAAGAATAACCTTCATTCTACTACTCTAGAATGAAGAAAATTTATCGTTAGAGTTTTTAAAAAAATATATAAGCTTAACCATACCACAAAAGCTACATGTGCTTGGACAGTTAACTACCATTGCATCTTTCGAGGTTTCACAAACACCGGCAATAGCAAGTCTATCACAGCTATCCAACTTGTCGCGACATTGATCTAAAAAATAATTTCATTTGAAACAAAAATAACAAATATAAGAGTAATAATTTCATATTTAAACAATTTTGTAATTTAATCAACTATTTTTTCAATAATTTAAAAATATGTGGTTTATGCAAAACCTCTACAAATCTTTTTTTTTTTAAATAAGTTATGAGCCCCGCATGAAAAAGTCATCCCAAAAATAATATTATTAATAATATTATTTATTTGATCTTAAAGGAACCTTCACATGAACAACTTTTTTTTTTAAATCCTTATAAATGCTCTCGTATAAAGTTTTCTCATTTAAATTTCTCTATTAAACTTCTCTAATTTCTATCATTTAAATTACTAAAAACGATGTGGTTACTTTAATATGGCTACCGATAAATTTTCTACATTCCATATCTACCAATTATTCATTATCTACCGATTATCCATTATCTATCAATAATTTTTTTAGATTCACAAAGAATCTTCTTGATTATTTCTTGAGATTTACCAGATTTTTGTGACCAAAACGTTTTTAGAATCTGGTGGACATAATTAATGACAGAATATGAAAAATTTTATCTTCTACTCATCAGTTTTTATACATTTGATACATCGTTATTTTTGTCGACACATTTGATACATCATTGTTTTTGCTAACACATTTGATATATCGTTATTTTTGCCGATACATTCAATAAATTGTTTTGTTTTTTAAATTTCAATAAAAAAAAAGCTTAGGTCACAAGTTTGGAGAGGAAATGTTATATCAAGTTTGTTTAGGAGATGTTATATCAAGTTAATGAGGAATTTTAAAATAAGTATAAAAGTGTAATAAAATATTTAATAATTTTTTATTTGCTTTACTAATTTAAAAGTTTATTACATACTTTCATCTTGTTTGAGTAGCACCTTTCCGGCGTCTTGAATGTGGTGTTCAATGCTTTTTAGTAACATTTGAGACACCTCTTTTTCAGCTTCTTGCACCCTATCCACTAAAGTTCAGAAAAATGAAACAAATAATTCTTGTACCAAACAAATATTTACAAAAACTTATTTTATATGACCAAATACCAACCGATGCTTTCATCCACCAACTTATTTATTGCATCTGTTGCTGCTTTAAGATGCACACCTACAAACAAGTATAAACACACAAATACACATACATAGGTATATATATACATATATATATCTATATATTTATATATCTATATATCCATATATCAATATATCTATATCTATATCTATCTACCTATATATATATATATATATATATATATATATATATATATATATATATATATATATATATATATATATATATATATATATATATATATATATATATATATATATATATATATATACGGTTAAGTTAATGGGTAGAATTCAATAAATACTTCTGTATTTATTATATATATATATATATATATATATATATATATATATATATATATATATATATATATATATATATATATATATATATATATATTTATATATATATATATTTATATATATATATAATAAATTGTTCTTTCCTGCTTTAATAATGGCTACTTATTATTTTAGTTTTTTTTAATTAATTTGATGCTTTTTAGTAAATATTCATCGTACATCGACTTACATACGACATGCAATATATTTGCAAAACTATTATCTACATGTATACTTTTTAAATAAACACTGCAGTGATTTTAGTACATTTTTATTTATAATGAGTTAAAAGATTTTTTTTAAAACCTGACAAAGTTTTTCCTTTTCTGTATCTATGGTTGACTGCGGCCGGCATTTTTCTAGCAATTTCTTTTTTTACGATGTTTTCAACTATTTGAGCGGTAAATGGCTCCGTATCATCCTTTAGTTGGATTCCTTGAAATAATAATGCTAATACGCTAATGTATAAACTAATTTTTTGGCAAGCCATTGGATAAATCACTTTAAAATATGTTCATAAGTGTCGCAAAGTTTAACGTTAAAAATCAAAACATATCCTAGCCATATTTCTGACGTAATTTAAGTTTTACAAGTTAATTTTTAAAATATTTAAAAAGGCTAAAAAAATGTTTTTTAAAATTGTTAACTTAAGTTGAAAAAGTTGTCGTGTTCATTTGTTTGAAAGGATCAAACCAATATTATCCGCTTGGATGAACACAAAGAAAAGTTATTTGGTTTTGCGCAGTATGTATGGCTGCTTTCATTAGCGTAAAACAGTTCTACTCATTGGTTTCGACACTTACTCCAGCTGCGCATGAATGCTGCAGAAGAATCATTAAGCATAATTGTTGCTAATTTATCGTGTTGTTCAGCTCTCATTTTGACCAGTTTATAAATTGTTTTCCTTATTAATGTTTTTGAAATTTTTATTATACCTAGACGTTTTTTATTACGATGTCCGCTGTTTATATGTCTTGTATCAGCGCGTCTTTAATTAACACTTTTTCCGTTGACATGTCTTAAACATCTTTTTATTCACTTTATTATTAGGAAATATTAAACAAAGCGTTTTCAGCGTTTGTATATAAACAATTATTAAAATCAATTTTAAACTTAAAGTTTTTTTTGAATTATGAAATAATAAAAAAATATTATTTTTTACTGTTACTCAACTCTTTTCGATTAAAATTAGTTATTTATTTATTTTCGATTAAAATTATTAATTTATTAATTCAAATTAATTTATAATAGTTAATACTAAATAAAGTTTTCAAATTAAAATAATAATAATAATAACAACAATGGCAATAATAAAATAACAGCAATGGCAATTATAATAATAACAATAACAGTAATAACAAAATAATAATGGTAATAATAATAACAACAATAACAAGAAAAAACAATAATACCGAGCCAGCATTTGATCCTAAAAAGACGTCTTTTGAACGTTGAAAAGACTTTTTTTTAGGATCAAATGCCGGCTGGGTAATAATAAGACAAAAGCTCTCTGGGTAATAATAAGACAATAAGATCTCCAGAGATTCTGGAGATTGATTCTCAGTTTTTTAATCGTAGTTATGTTTAACACTCAACATTATTCTTAAAATTTAAAAGTTGAATTTTTTATTATGATCTTGATTCTTTTAATCACATCCTACCTGATATAGCCAACAAACAGGTTGACCGTTGCCTGACATTCGTATTACTCCAGCTTCTGTATCTAAAGTGGTTTCCTGCTTAGACTCTTCTACAGCTTATGATTAGGATAACATACTTGCAGAAGTCTTGCAGAAGTGTTCTCCGGAGCTGTTGTTTGTACTTTCGAAACTGTTTAACATGTGCTTATCAGAGTCTTGTCTTTTGTCCCTATTTTCCAAAATTCTGGAAAGCAGTTGGAGTTGTCTAACTACCATTCCATTAGTCTTCTTACTATCATAAGCAAGGTTTTTGAGTCTTTAATTAACAAACATGGCTCATCATAATAGACTTTTGATACTCTTGAGCTAAAGATAACAGATTTCATTTTTTTCCAATAGGCCTTGTGCGAGTCTTATTGAGACCAATTATCCGTAGAGATTTCTTTTGTTGACATTTAAGTTGCATGATTTTCATTTAATTTACTTTTACTCCAGATTACAACACCATACTTATTGTGTTTGTAGATTTTCAAGGGACTTTAATATAAATATTGTTATTTAATAGGGACTTTCGTGCAGTTGTTTGACAATGTTGTACTTCAACCAGGTTATCTTATTTATCGAAAAAGAATTAGCAAAATATTTGTCAAGAATCGGTATCGTTTAACTTAAATGACTATAGACTGTGCACAATATCAAAAAGTTCAACACAATTTCAAACTGAAAATTTTAATTTCAGCACTCTTGAGTTTCCTCACTATAATAATACACAAACTGAATAAGTATTATGGTATTTGATGCATAATGGTATTTCAACACATGGCAGTTGTATTTTTCAGCAATATTTACATATCTATATTATTTAATACCAGATAGTAAAACCTAGTGTGGTACATAAGGCTTTTGAATTTTTTTCAGAATACGCCCAACAAGAATTTTGACTTAAGTTACTTTGTTTAGCCATTAGTGTGAATATTTCTAAATTTTATTATAGTCTATATATTTAAAGGATCAGTTTTGTATATTTTCTCAATGGTAATATTTATTTCAGTTAAATTTCTTTGTATATGTTATGAATATCATTGTAAATAAGATTAAAAAAGGATAGAAAATTGTTTTCTTTGCTTAAACACATTTCTTGTTATTATTTATACAACAATTTTAGTGAAATAATGTTTTTAGTAGATTTTGTATCAGTATAATTTTTTTTTCCATTATGCAAATAATATTACTTCTCACAGTAAACTTTTTTGTGATCTGAAGAAGTTAGTATTATAAGTTTAGTTTTCTTTAACATAATAACAACGCATTTTTATAAAGAAAAAGCATTGAAGGCATTTTCATAAAGGGATAGTAGAGATAGTGATTTAGATTTTACACGTGAAGATAAAACATTGTAACAATGCGATTTAAAAGTTTATTTCCTTCACTTTTGACTTTATATTATTTTTTATTTTTATAACATATCTCTAGAATTTCTAGTTTTCTTGGTTTATGACAATAACTGTTTTGTGCTCATTTTTATAAAAGCAAGGCGTACTGATATAAGTTTGATTTAGTTAGACAGGTCATAGAAAATAAACCTTTTACTTTGACAATATCATTTTTGAACTCATGATATTTTTTCCTTTGCTTCATGAAAGTTTTTTATAAATAATAACAATAAAAGGACATATCAACATTTTTTGAAACCAATAATTCAAAAATAACATTATTGAAACCAACAATTAAAAATAAAATATCAGTGGAACCTTATTTTTAAATAAAACTACAGCAGGAAGAACTTTTCTCCATAAGATTTTTATAACTAACAAGCAACGTAAACATCAGGACCTGATGTATCATTCTATATACGTAAACATCAGGACCAATGTATCATTCTATAACTTCATCTATTTTTAAAAATTGTACTTTGATCATAAGAGAAAGCAGTTTAGGACAGCTGTGACTTTTAAAACGGATTTTAGTTCACCTGATTCAGGCATTTGATTAAAGCATTTTAAAAGTCATGAACACTAGTATATAAAGGATGCTCATGAAATAAATATGAAAGATCCAATACTACTTTTTTTATTTTAGTGGGTTTATGAATTTTTTTTTTTTTTTTCAATTAAACTTAAATTGAGTTTAAAGAAGGACAAAATAAAAAGTAGTTAGAGAAAAAGTTATACACAAATATTTTGAAAATCAAAGTAAAAATACAATAGCAAAAGAGTAGCAAGTACATCTCTAAACTGTTTGTTGTGTTATTTAACTCAACTAACAATGGCTGTCTTTATATTCCTAAATATATATAACTGCTCCTATTATATTGCTAAATATATATTTTTTTAGTAGTTTTTCTTCTTCATATTTATTTTATGTACATGCTTTATAAGCACTGTGCAGACAATATGCAGTTTGCTAGCATGAGTATGTGTGTGCTTGTTTGTTGTGTGTATATATATATATATATGCGATAAATGAGGAATTTATTGAGACCAAAACATTTTCTGAGTTATTGTTTACAATACAATATACAATAGCAAAAGAGTTGGAAGCTACAATACAATAGCAAAAGAGTTGGAAGTCTACACTGTTAGTTGTGTTATTCAACACAACTAACATCTGCTGCCTAATATATTGCTATATATTGTGGAAAAGTAGATACGAAATTTAAATAATTAAACATGATAAGTTTGCGGTAAAAAATCAGCACCCTATATTTATGAGTGCTCAATTTTTAGTAAAATATATGTTAAAGAGTGTTTAGAAAAATGTCCTTTCCCTCTTATCAAACCACATAGTAGTTGACATGTGTTTTGACCTGATTAAGTTTTAAGTCATTATTGTAAACTGGCTATGGAATTGTGTATACAAAATGACTTTAAAGTTGTGCCTAAAACATCAAATCCTTCAAACTACTTGAGGTTTATAGAAAAGTTTTGGGCAATTAATGTTGTTTAAAAAAATGTCTAATATTTTGGATTGTTGTTTTGTGCACAAGCTATTGGGTACCACTAAAGCAAAAGTTCAAATTTTTTTTAGACACCCACATTGAAAGTTTGATATTTTTGAAAATATTTTTCCTATAATGTTATTAAATTTTTATATCGTTTTAAATTAAAATTGATAAGTACCTTTTTTTTTTGTAGTTTTTTTACTTTTTTATTTATTTTTTTTAGATGCTTTATTAGCACTGTGCAGACCATATGCAGTGTGCTAGCATTAGTATGTGTGTGTGTTTGTGTGTGATAGAATCGAAATTTGTCATTTTAAGAATTTTTTTTTATCTTTTCAAATACAAATACATAAATTATTATTTATATACATATATATATATATATATATATATATATATATATATATATATATATATATATATATATATATATATATATATATATATATATATATATATATATACACACACATATATATATATATACAACTGTGTGCGTGTGTGTGTGTGCGTGTGTGTGTGTGTAGATTTTCAAGTCTAGTTTTTAAAAATCTGTCTTTCATACATGATTCTTGTCCTAATTTGAACAAAACTAAAGTTTTTCATTAAGTTCGGTAATAAAAGTTCAACATTTTTTCTAGTTATTATTGTTTCTGGATCCTTAATTAGTTCTATTGCTTTTTCCCTCAACTCTTATTTCTGTGTTTCTGTCCATTTAACTCGAGATTTTACACTTGTGCTTTTTTTGTCTTCAATGTGCTCCTAAACAATAAATACTTTTGATTTACAACTAGTTAAGGAAAAAGGTCTTATTTTACTATTTTTTTTATAAATTGCAAATTACCTTTCTTTTTAATGATCTTATTTTATCATAGATTTGTTTTGGTGATGCATTTACAGCTTTCAAAATATCTTGCATTGGACTCTGATTCTGTTGTAAAAGGTTTGTTTCTTTTGTAGACCATTTTTTTCTTGGTGTGTTATTTGTTGTTTTTAAAGGTGAAGATTTTAAAATATCACTGGGCATCATGACTGAGTGAAACATTTTTCTTACTTCTTTACTACCTTTCAATGCTGCATTTCTTTTATCTATTATTTCATAATATTCATCAGCTGTTTCTTTAGTGTGACTCATAAGTGTAGCTACCTCTTTTTGGTATATGCTTCCTTGTATACGAACACCTGTAGATGCTGACCTTCTAAATGCTCCAGCTGTTAAGTTTTTTATTGGTCCTTTGTTTTCGAATTGCCACAGTTTTTCCATAAATTGTGCAATCTTTTACTTACATCTCCAGATGAGAGTTTATTTCCTTTCCAACTTAAAAAAATGTTGTTTGATTTTTGATGGTCTAACATTATACGAACTCTTTCCACAAAGGTTTTTAGTTTCAAAAATTCTTTTTGATTTAAAATAATTCGAGCTGAACCATGATGTAAAAGTGTTTTATGCTCCCACACTTCTATTTCAAAATGTTCATTGTCAAGTTGCTTAGCTTTTTTATATTCTCTTAGCTTCATATTAACTGAAGCGCCTGGTCTTTGTGCGCATCCTAATGCTATAACTACTAGTAGATGATCCCTCATTATGCAATAATCAGTGCTATTGAGTGATGTATTTATACAAATCTTTTCTTTTTGTTCAAAAAGATCTTCTGCCATTTTAAAAATGCTGCTTTTCTCGTATTTCTCAACTTGCTCTTTATCAATAAGCATTTCCATGTCATCAGCTTTACGTTGGTAACTATATATTTGAGCTTTTTTTGTATAAATCCGAATCCATTGCTTAAGTTGAGACTCAGCATTTGTTAATAGTTTCATATCAACTTTATAATCTTCATCTTGCCGCATAAGAAATTGGCAAAAACATCTAAACGAAGAGAGATATTTTCTTATAGATCCTGCTTTAGTTATCTTTTTTTTTACAATACTCCTGGATGTACTTCTTTTCTAAAGTAGCCAAATTTTTATCAAATGCAATGCTAATATCCTCATATACGCCTACTTCAATCAAAATTCTTCTCGCATCTCGAACAATTTCAGTAACTGAGTTTTGTTTGCATCCATGGTTGGAGCCAGTCATAAAATTAAAAAATAGGTTAAGTAGATTTTCCACATAGTTGGATAAAGTTTTTTCTTTAATATCATCACGCAGAGGTATTGTATATTCTTCATCAGAAGAGGTTTCTGTATTTTTACTATCTGATAATGACTCTTCGTCATTTATTGATGACTCATATGTTAGCTCCTTAATAAAACTTTTATGTTCAATTTTTATAAATGGATTTAGCTTCTTTGTTTTGTTCAATGTAAAATCAGTTGGTAAATCTCCATATAGTTTTTTTGGAGAAGTCAGAATATTTTTTGGCATTAGTTCTGTAGAAATTTTCTTTGCTGAATATAAGAGATTAAAGTATTCTTCACCTTTTTGAATCTAAAAATTATTCAAACAAAAATTGTTAAGAAATCTTTTGGTATGTATAGTATGTATATGATAATTAAAATGTATCATGAATCATTTTAAATTATTATTTTTTAAATTAACATATTAAATCCTCTACGTGTATAATTGAAAAGTTGTATTAAAAAAGGTTGAGACGAAACGTTATAATAAAGTAGAGTATGGTGGAATATTTTGTTATTTAGATAACCCAACTCTGGATGAAAATTAAATGAGATATTACCTTATGAACTGATTTTAGGTGTTGTGGTAAGTGCAGCACAACCTTATAACATTTATCCACAGGGCATTGTCTGTAGCAATCGTAATCTTTTTTTTCACTTTTTTTTTCAATCTTTCCTCTTAATCCATACTGTCCTGTAGTTGATGCAGCACTGCTAACGGAGTATGAATGCACTTGCCTCATATGCTTTGGTATATCTTTTACACGTTTCTTGCATAAAGGGCATGACTTTTATTTTCTTGGCTTGAAAGATGACATCTAGTATGAGAGTATATTATATATTATTTTAAAACATCAAGAAATACAGTTTCTCTCAATACTAATAATTTTATTATGTAAGAATATTTCGCTGGGTTATGGATACCAGCATCATCAGCTTGTAAAATATTACAATAAATTTTAATCGTTATAGTTTATATGTTATTATACCTTTATTTAAATGTTATTGTTTATAGTAACAGTTTTATATAAACTATAAAGATTAAAAATTATTGTAATATTTTACAAGCTGGTGATTTTAATTTAATTTGAAAACTTTATTTTTTGTTGATTGTTACAATAGTTTTAACAAGAATAAAACTAATTAAAATCAACACATTTAACATTTATAGACAATACACACTCACATGAAAGTTGTTAATAAAAAAATGATGTTGGTATCCATAACCCAGCGAAAATTTCTTATATAATAAAACTATTAGTATTAAGAGAAACTGTATTTCTTGATATTTTAAAATTATATATATATATATATATATATATATATATATATATATATATATATATATATATATATATATATATATATATATATATATATACATATATATATATATATATATATATATATATATATATATATATATATATATATATATATATATATATATATATATATATATATATATATATATATATATATATATGTATTACTAATATTATTATGTATGTAAATACAATAACTAGTTTTATAACACACCTAAAGTCAATATCACAATCTGATGTGTGTGTATTGTTAGTTTGAGAATCGCCTATAAAAAAAAAAAATTAATATTAATAAAAAATGATATTAACAAAATAAAATTTTATGTTCACATCACTGTTTCTTTTTTTAGTTGCATTTACATGTTTCTAATATGAGAAAAAATTTTAATGATGTGCTGGGTACCTGATTTATTATTTGTGTTATTTTACCTTGCAATTATCAAAGGTGCTTGGTAATTTTTAAAGGTGCCTGGAAACCCCCCAAAAAAAAAGTGTCTAAAATTACCAGGTACTTAGTACACAAAAAAATTGCTGAGTACCCATCACATCTCTCAGAATCTTTTTATTTGACTTTAGGTAAAACTCAAAGGTTAATTGCTAATTAAAATTAATATTAAGATTTGTTTTATATGAAAAATAAATTAAAAAGTTTAAAAATTGAGTTGACAGTTTAGACTTATATAGCCTTTAGTTATAAAAAGTTAATCGATGATGCAAAAAGGATCTATTTATTATTTACAAACTATGTTATCATTGTATATAAAATAATTTTATTTCTATATAATATACTTCTTATATAAAATATATAAATTATTTTTGACAATTTTTGGGTTGATTTTATTTGATAATATTTAATACCTGTGTGAAATGAACTGGTTGCTGTGAAAAGGGTTGAAAGTTGTGGTGTAAAGTCAATAACATTATTACAGCCACTAAGATAAAAATAATATAAAAGTTTATTTTTGAAGTTAAACAAGTTTTATATTAAAAATTCAGTTTTGCAAAAAATTCAGTTTTGAAAAGTGTATAATAAAAATTTTAGAATGTTATTCTTACTCTAAAGAATTTTCCATCAATTTTGTGTTTATATCTTCTATAAAAGTGTTTATATCTTCTATAAAATTTTGTGTTTATATCTTCTATAAATTTTGTGTTTATATCTTCTATAAAATTTTGTGTTTATATCTTCTATAAGTTTTGTGTTTATATCTTCTATAAAATTTTGTGTTTATATCTTCTATAAATTTTGTGTTTATATCTTCTATAAAATTTTGTGTTTATATCTTCTATAAATTTTGTGTTTATATCTTCTATAAAATTTTGTGTTTATATCTTCTATAAAATTTTGTGTTTATATCTTCTATAAAAGCTGGATTTTCCTCGTTTTTTATTTGTTTTCCATGAGCTAAAAATTTAACAAAAAAAAATTCTCAATTATAATTTAAAGCATATAAACAAGCATCATAATCAATAGAATTTTATTTCAAACATTTGTATTGTTTGGTGTATATTAATCCATCATAATGATTTTTTGATTGATCTCTTTTAAGCATCAAAGTAAAATTAGGTTTTAAACAGCTCCCACTTGTTGGGTCAGTTGGATTTAATATGTGTGATTTTTCAAGTTCATAACTTTCTGTAACATGGTTAAGTTCCAAAATAAGAATTTGGCATTGCAGTATGTTTCAAATTATGTTTGGTATTAAGTCACTTGTTGAACTGTCATATAAACCCATATTCATATATGAATCTATTTCATTTATTGGATCTATATTTCTGGAATTAAGAAACATCCCATAATATTCTAAGTTCATAAGTATATTTTTTCTTATTTCACTTAATAAATAATTCTTTGTAAATGTTGGATCATCGCACAAATGCAAAAATTATATGCAGGCTATAATGGAATTAATTATGCAGTGTCTATCTCCTTTCACTGGAAGAACAGTTAGCTCATCATGTTGTATGACTTTAGCATGCATACTAAATACATAATAAAATGTATCTGTAACACTATGCATAATTAGCATAACGCATGTCATAAGTAGTTATACATACATAAGTAGTTAAAGATTAATAAATTAAAATAGACTTGTCATACCTATGCTAACTCAATTATTTGCATAAATTTTATAACATACCTAGTGTCTTTTTCGCATTCTAGTAAGAGTATATTGTTTTTTATTTATTATCTATAAAAAATTTATAGATAATAAATAAAAAACAATATGTCTTTAAAAATTTGCAAAATATATTTGGTATTAAGCCAATGATTGATTTATTAATATTACAGTTATTAGTTTTAATTTATAAGTTTAACTAGGTTTTTATTTCAATGCATCACCTTTCTCATATATGTTTATATATATATATATATATATATATATATATATATATATATATATATATATATATATATATATATATATATATATATATATATATATATATATATATATATATATATATATAATATATATATATATATATATATATATATATATATATATATATATATATATATTATATATATATATATAGGCCCCGCCGAGGCCTATATATATATAATATATATATATATATATATTATATATATCCCTCCTGTAAACTGTAAACAGTTTACAGGAGCAATTTACGGTTCTCGCAAAAGTATAATTTTTCTCATGAAGGTATAATTAAAATTACAAAAGAGTGCTAATTTTAATGAGGAGCAGCTCGCACAGCTCCCCAAATTCGTTTTAGGAGAGCTTTT
>NC_061162.1:53670558-53793058 GCF_022113875.1 Hydra vulgaris | reverse complement strand
TAGGGTGTATCTTGGGAGCCAGAGGGGGTAATGAAACACCATCTAACCCTTAAGAAAATACAAGTTTTTGTCAGAAATAAGCACTTTTTAAATGTAATTGTTATATTTTATACACAAAATATTGCCATAACTTGATTCCAAAACACTGCCAAACAAAATAAGGTGATCTTAGAGTTGACCATAGATGTGGTTGTGATGTTATAACACCCTAAATACAATAATCATACTTTCTAATAAATAATTTAATCTTTTTTACAGTAATTTAATATTTTGTTAAAAAGTAAAAATATTTTTTTTTACTATAAAACATACATTAGTGATATACAACACTAACTTTAGGGGAGGGTGTATGTCGCACCCCCCCCCCTTGACTCATAAAAAATAAAAACAATTTTTTCTTTATTACAATAATTAAATGCATTGTTAAAAATTAAAAAAAATCTTTTATTACTATTCAACATATATTATTGATGCACACATTGACTTGAAATGAAGGAAGTATGATGCATCCCCTCCCCCCTCCCCCCACGTGACAAAAAATAATCTTTTATAACTACACAACATACATTGGTATTGAAAATATTGTTGTATTACATAAAGCAATATTTTTTTTACTATAGAACATAATTTGAGGAGAGGGATAGTTTTCCCCCTTCCCCTCAACCAACATAAAAAAGAAAACACATAGAAAAGACATTTTCAACATTTTCACATGCAATTATTAAAAAAGAAAAAGCACAATACATAATTGTTTTACCAGATTACAAGTTGCACTAGTATACATTTTCTCATTTAAATGATCATATTTAACCCACCAACCTAATAAAAAATAATAATAATAAAATGTTTTAAAACATAGTAATTACTCTATGTCTTGGCTTTTAGTAAATGATTTTAGTTTTAAGATCGAAATGACCTATAAGCTTCATATGTAAGCTCTAAAAACAAATAAAATATTAATGTATTTGTAATTCATGTAATTAAAAATTAAAAAAATTAAAATAAATACTTACCAAGACAGTTTGTCTGAATATATATAAAGAATGATTAATGAATCAATGAAATTTTTAATAAAAGTTAATCAGAATAAAAACTCAAACATGTATAAGCTTCTGATTCTCCTTTTATAGCACTTGGAGAGATAACAAAACACAAAAATATTAAATAGATGATATAAATAGGAATAAGAGGAACTCAGTAAAAAATCAGAGACATTCTAGATTTATAAATTTACCGTTTAAAGGTGGTACAGATGGAACTAAAAGTAAAATTTGTTTTAATAAAAAATACAAATTGCAAATGGTAATAAATGCATTCATAGTCTAAAAAGTAATAATTTTTATATAAAAATGGTTTTAATTAAAAACCAGTTGATAAGAAATGCAATTGCAAAAAAGAATATGCAATTGATAAGAAATGCATACACATGTTAAAAGAAAAAAGGTTTTGAAACTTACCAGGCGTAGCCACATGTATAAAGAACTAAAGGTAAAAAATATATTATAAAAATCAATATTGCAATCAATGAGAAATTTGTGCACATTAAAAAGAGTTGTTTAGGTGTAGCACAAAAGGTAGATACTAAAATTACAATGTTGTAACAAAAAATCAATATTTTAAATAACGAGAAATGCATACACATAAAATGTAATAGTTTTTTAAATTACTAGTTGCAGCACATGACTAAGGAAATAAAGTTAAACATATTGTAAAGGAAATAAAGTTAAACAACTTTTTAATTTCACATTAAAAAGTTGTTTAACTTACCAAGTGTAACACAAAAGGTAGATACTAAAATTAAAAAATTGCAGCAAATGGGAAATCCATACACAACAAGTAATAATTAAATAAGTAGGAAATACATATATTTATTTATATTTCTTTAATGGTTAATAAAAGTTATGCTATAATAACTTACCAGCTGTAGTCTGTGCATATTGGAATAATGATAACAAAAAAATTGTATAATCAAAAAAAAAAGATCTTGAAATTGTCAACAGTCAATAAAAATAAGTTATTAAATCAGTTCTGCTTTACGTATAACAACTTTACTAACAAGAAAAAGGTATGAAAAAAAAAATTAAAAACAAATAATATTACTGTATTTTAAAATTATATTACTGTATATTAGAAAGACACCAACAAGATATAAGAATAAACTTATTATTGTAAAAGTATCTTGATATTTTTACAAAAATAAGCTTATTATTATAAAAATATTTTGTCTAAAACGTTATTGGCTTAAGCCAATAATGTTTTACTTTAAAGTATAATAATGTTGTTTGTATATTTTTATATATATGGTGTATTAACAACATTGGTATCTGATACTAATAGTTAATAAAATATTCCAAAGTAACAGTTTAATCTTAAATCCTAATCTTTTTTAATATACCATCATTGGAATATATTACCATCATTGGTATATATAGTTTAAAAAACCTTAATCTTTGTTTACATGCCATGTAAACAAAGATTAAGGTTTTTAAATTTATCACTGTTTTGTTTTTTAAAAAAGTTATTATTATCATGAAAAACATATTAACTTACTTTTTAAAGTTTTCTTTTCCATAACTTTACCATTTTTATTTGAATTTTAATCTAATATTAAGAATTAAAATAATACAATGTTGTAATAATTTTTTGTTTACAATCCGCTTCCCCCCTATCCTCCCCCGTATTTCTCTTACTGATAAAACAAAAACAAAAAAAACCGAATTTAGGTACCGAAAGTCCTACACTTCTTATCTGCTCCCAATTATTTTTTGCTGAAATTTGGCATGTGCAAAGAAAATGCATGTAAAAAATTGCCTGAATAACAAAAAAAGCGGACACGACATTCCTTCGACAACAAATTAATGTGAGAACATCAACGAAATTTTCTTGAAAGTTTTCAGCAAAACTAACCATAAAAAAGTTTAGTGATTATACATAAAAGTACTATAAAAATCAAGCCTAACCTTTCTTCTTTCCAAATATAACTTTTATTTATATATGTTTCTAAAAAGAAACACCACAAAAAACGTTTGTCTAACCCTACCTAAAAAAAGCAGTATATTTAATAAAGCACCTTGTAACATATCTGCTCCCAATTATTTTTCGTTGAAATTTGGCACATAAATAGAAAATGCATGTAAAAAATTGCCTGAATAACAAAAAAAGCGGACACGACATGCCTTCAACTGCAAATTCATGTGAAAACATCAACCAAATATTCAGGAGCAAAATAATCTGTTAAAAAGTCTAGTAACCATACATAAAAGTTTTAAAAAAGTAAAGATTAGTTTCTCTTCTTTCCAAAAAGTATCTATGTGTATATATGTTTCTAAAAAGAAACACCACAAAATTACGTTTACCCCACGCTGCCTAAAAAGAAGTGAAAAAAACGAGTAACAAAATTTTAGCAAAAAAATCGGTTCCGTAAATCACGATATGCGCGTACCTACTTAAAGGAATCTCAAACTCCCAACACATGTTGTGTTCATATTAAAGATAATGTTAAAAAAAAAGGTTTGAACCAAATTTTTTTGATTAAAAATAAATAATGAATGCATACCGTGAAAAACAAATGTTGTTGTTTTTGCCGAAGCTCGTCTTCTCCAATTTTTTCATTTTTTAAAAATTATGCGTCGCAACCTACAAACTTTGGCAATTAGCTTTAGCTTAAACAGGAAGCGCGTTTAATTCATAAAAGTTTTAGTATTTGACGTCACGGTAACTTTTAACAAAAGAAACTCTGGAAATATTTTTATTTATTTTTAGTCGAAGTTTTTTTGGTTATTTGTTTAGTTTTTTTTTTTTGCTACTTTTAATATTTAAAAAGATATTAAAAACCTTAAGTACTTTATGCTGGTTCGTTGCTATAAATTGTTATTGCGCCATATATTTAATGTTTATAAATTATAAGACTCTGATAAATAAATGTTTTACATTAATTACCCGTATAAAATTAGTAACAACAATTTTATTTGGTTAGACGATATTTTGTCTCAATTTGCTTAAGGAAGTCAAATGAAAAAAATTTGTTTGAATAATCACGTCGAAATATATTTAAAACAAATTATTTAATGACGGGGGTACTAAAGTCTTTTTATAACAAAAGTAGGTAAAAAATAAATAACTAAATAAAAAGTTCAACATTAAACATCTTTTTTTTGTTATATTGCAACTGTAATTATTAAAATATTAACTTTAACTATATTTACTTATTATTTAGAACGACTTAGATATAAATAAAAAGCCCCTAAAATTATGCGATATTGTGTTAATTTATTCTAAGATCAGAAAAGGCCCTAGGAACGTATTTGTTCCTATAGTATGTAAAATATATATAGATTAAGATTCCTGGTTCAAACCCACCTCTGGGCAAGTTTTGCGACATCGGTTGGGAAGGAGGCGTGAACTTCCTATTAAATGCTCTTCCGCGGTGCTCTGTGATAAGACCGTAAGGACTTCTTGGGGCACCTAAAGCAACATTAAAAAAAAAAAAAAAAAAAAAAAAGTAAAAACAAAATTTTATTGTGTGACATTCAGAACTACCCGAATTTTGCGCGAGAAAGTCAGACGTCACATCGTCTATTGTTTAGTATAATTTTCATTAGGTGTTTTCACAAATTACGGCACATAAATTGGGAAATACCAAATATAATGTTTTTTAACGCGCGTTGCGATATTTTAACAATTTAAATTACTATCCGTCTTGAGTTGTTGCCATTAGTTAATGTGGTCATTATTGCGTTAATTAATAATAATTTGTCTGTATTTTTGTTAAATGTTAATTGCATAAAACGGGTAAAAATATACGTACTTCATGTTTTCAATTTGATGGTTATAAAGTATTGAACAGTAAACTTGTTATTTAAAATTCATAATGCCGGCTTGTGCTGTTATTGCTGTTATATATTTTTGACGCATTAGCCAGACCAACATTAAAACTTTCATATCTGATACTACTGACAACTGTATTGTTTGGTGTGTTCTTGTTCTTTTTTTTCATAACCTTAACAGGTTCTAATTGGTATGGAGTTGCCGACATTTTAAAAGTTTCGTTATCAAAAATCAAATGCAAAATGAAATGATTTTTTTATCCATATCCAATTTAGCAAGTTCAGCAATTTAAACTTAAACAGTGTAATCAAAAAAATTTTATAATAAAAAAATGAAAGCAATTGCTTGTAATTACTTTTTTTTGACGGAAAAACAAAAAACTTCATAACGTAAAAATGACCCGAGAAGTTAGAAAATAGTTTTGATTGTTTAATGTAAGATTTAGAATATATAATACTGCGCTCTCTTGCACAAAAACGAGAGACCGTATATATAATGTTCTATATAATGTAAAATACTCGTAAGAAAATCATAAGATTGGTAAGTAAAAACAAAAGCAATATAAGTAAGATATATAAATCGAAAAATTATTAAGATATCTGTAAAAAACAAGTTGCTCCTATAAAATAAAAATAATTTATCATTTTTTCTTTTTACAAATTTTTTTTTGCGATGTTTAGAAAAATAATACAAATAAATTTGTTTTGCTGTATGTTAAAAAAATACTACAGTAGAAAAACGCAGCTTAGTTTAATTACACTTTTCTTTTGTTAAAAGTCTACCTTGACGTTAAATACTAAAACTTTTATGAATTAAACGCGCTTCAAAGGAATTGCCAAAGTCTGTAGATTGCGACGCATAATTTAAAGACTCCGAGTTGTTGAAAAAAATGGAGAAGACGAGTTCGGCAAAAACAACAACATTTGTTTTTCACGGTATGCATTCATTATTTGTTTTTAATCAAAAAAATTTGGTTCAAACCTTTTTTTTTAACATTATCTTTAATATGAACACAACATGTGTTGGGAGTTTGGGATCCCTTTAAATTGATGCAAAAAAGAAAAAAATTAAACGGTTTTTGTTATTACACAAAAATTACACATAAAACAAATGGTTTTTCCCCAATTGTGAGTCACAACCGCACCGTCACATCGTTAGGGATACACTTTTCTTGGTACATTTTCTTTAAAATTGCCACAGCTCAGATTATTTGTTAATTTTGTTGCACGTTTGCAGGGTTAGGGTTAGGGTTGCACGTTTGCATACTGTGTAGACATTCTATGTACAGTTTGAGTTTTCTCATTCGATATACTCTTAGCTTTATATTTTAATCAAAAACTCATTTATAAAAATTAAATAAAAAAATTCAAAATCCAATTTTCCAACATCTCAAAGCAAAACTATGTCTATTTAAGTTTTTTTCATGAACGCATTCAAGTTTGACGACTGTAATTAATGTTGTTCGTCATTAGGGGAAGTTGGGGCACAGTGGATCGGGTTTCTTTATTTTTTAAATTAAGTAAAATTTAAAATATGTATTTTCTTTTTTTCAAGGCGAACTGATTGAGATATATGTCCTTTATTATAAGAAATCACTAAAACCCATATATTTATTATCTAACGGCTCACAGAAAGGTTTATAGTCAGTTGTGCTATGTTATTCACTGCGTTCCAGTACTGGGGCACAGTGAATAACATGTGCCATCATTTATATTAAAATATCAAAAAAGTATATAAATATTATTATTCATACCTTAAAACTAACAAATTCATTTTCATGTAGTTTGTTTGTTACAAATACATGAATTTAATCTTTAAGATCATTAATAAGGCATAGTGAATCAACCTATTCACTGTACCCCAATTCACTACGTCCCACCATACAATTAAGTTCAAGTCCAATATCTTGGGACATGAGTGTTGTTTATAAAAAAGCTAAACTACTAAAAGGAAGCATAAATATCAATAATCCAAATTAGAAGCTTCACCTTTTAAAACTATTTCAATCATGATCTTCATAACAAACATAAAGACGGTAAGAAAATTTACTTTAGTTAGCTAAAAACAAAAATTATCTACCAAAAACCGGTAGTCAAAAATTATGCGGTAACTACTATAAATAAAGATGACTGATATATGAGCACATAAAATGTTTATATTATTAAGATGAACAAAATTCTAATCTTTAAGAAAATGCTTCTTATTCACTATGCCCCACGATCTGTACCCCCACTTCCCCTACCTAACTTTAATAAATGTCAAAAGTATGCGGTTGTGCCTCCTGCGCGTCTATGCGGTTCTGCCCCAGAAGACAGTTTTTAGAAAGAATACAGTTTCATAGCTTGCTTATCAGGTTAGGTTGATGTCAAAAATGGTTTTCACTTGATGAAATAACGCTGATAACTCATATCTTTAACACTAAAATCAAATATTGCTTAATCCTCAAAAGGAAGGTCTGGAAAAGTATGATGTAAATGTAATATTTTTATCGAAATAAACATTATTATGCACAACTTCTCAGAAACGTAACAGGCCCTATTTTTTATGTAAACTAACAACTACTTATTGATTAAAGATGCATTTTTTTACAATGTTTATTAAAAAAATTATTTGTTTAATACTTTAAATCACTGGTTTTAAAACTAGTATTCGCGAATGAGGTACGACCGGGTGGTATCGGATGACCGGGTGGTATCGGATGACTGGGTGGTATCGGACCGGGTGGTATCGGACACATGTTTGGAGGGTGGTTCCGGACAAATTAATCTAATTACATTTTAAAATTGAGCACTTTTTTTTTAAACAAATATTGATACATCTAGTATAATAAGAAACCTATAGCAGTAATTCATTTAATTCTGATACAAAGACCTTAGATTAAAAAAGTGTTTTTAAAGTGTTTATTTTCAATAGTAAAAAGCTTATGTTTTTATTTCTCTTTGATGGCATTTTCAGTCCCATTTCTTTATATCAGAGACAATTTATTAATAAAGACAACTTTTTTTAAAAATGTGTTGAGAATAGTGCAATGCTAACTTATTGTATATTATATTTGTGTCACATGGGTAAAAAAGAGGCAAAATCATTGTTAATGTTTTAAAAACATACTTCAACGTAGTCTTAAAGAAATTATTGTAAACTTTTTTTTTTTCTAAATTTGTTCGATGGACATCTGTATAAACAGTAAACTTTATAACAGTTTTTTATGGAATTTTACGCCCTTGTAAAATTATAAGGGCGTCAATATATTTTTTATGGAATTTTACGCCCTTGTAAAATTATAAGGGCGTCAATATAGCAATTAGTTGGATGACGAAATAAAATTCAATACTTCTAAAATCTACAAACTGTAATAGAAACACGAATCAAAACACATAATAAAACTATCCATACAAAGATCAATCTGTTACCTCCTTTTTACTTTCAGCTATTAGTCAATTTATATAAATTAAAACAAAACTATAGTGTACCTTTAATTGAAATTAAATAAATTTTGAATCAACCTCTCTTTTTTTAACAAAAATGATTAAAAGGTTCCCTAAAATGTTCCAAACTTTAATCTCATTAAAGAAACCAATAAAAAAAAAACCAAACAAATATTATATTTGGGAAACATATTTTGATAGTATGAAAAACTTAAATGAAAATGATTGGAAACATTTCTTTCTAAATCTTCATAAAAGAAGCACCAACAATAAAGCGAGCGAAACTCATCAAAAGGATGTTTGCGATTGCAAAGCAAAAAATGAAAATTCTGCCCACACGATGTACAAGTGTGATAAAGTACAGCCACTAATATTTTTTCTTTTGGATATTTTAGACCAGCACTACCGCTTACGCAAACAATTTATTTTATTTGGATTTGACAAATATGCAGGCCAGAAAGTTTTGGCCTGTTTGTTATTTGAAACTCTTATTGTTGACATCTTTGACTATTATAACAGAATAAGATATCAATTTGAAAACAAACTATTTACAAAACAATACTTATTGAAAAAATGTAAGGGTAAAATTAAAAAATTATTTACAAATGAGTTGCTTATGCTAATACAACAGACCAAGACAAAAATGAAATGAGCAATATTTTTAAAAATGAAAAGTTAAATTTTTTATTTATTTATTTTACCGTTGATAAATATTACAAAAAAAAAATTACAATAAAAGAAAATCCTGGCCGGAGCAAGAAGAAGACAGGTTGTCTTAACACCGAGCCCCGTCACACAAAAATTTACATGCACAATAATTCATAAAAGACAAAAAGACAGTATAAATACAAAAACAAAAACAAATCAAAAACTTCAGCAATAAAATAATTTGTTGCTAACAATTTTTCGGCAAAATAATTTTAAATAAAATAAAAAAGTAAAAACGACAGAAAATCATAAAAGTTATAAAAACACAAAAAAAAAAAATGCGTTGTTTAATTAAAAAAAAAAAATGCGTTGTTTAATTAAAAAAAAAAAGCAATATATGTAAACATAAGTATTTGGGCTGATTATTTAATATCATCCAAAATAGTTATCTTTTATACTAATGGTTTGAAACCATTTTAATAAAAGCAAAAGAAAGTAATAAAGATTTAATTTATTTTTAAGTGATTTAGTTTAAACCTTTAAATTGATAATTTTGATAACAGATATTTTTTTGATTGAATCTTTTGATTTTTTTTTTTTTTTTATTGAAGGATTTTGTTTACTAGTGGCTTTTATTATATTGTGCTTGTTTTATTATATACGAGTCAAATAGACATTTTTGTTAAACTTTTTTTTTTAAGATTAAACCTTGTATTTATTTTAAGGACGTAAAATAAATACAAGTAGCCTCATGACGAAAAAAACTTCAATACATAAAATCTATGAAACTTATATATGATGGAGAAAAAAAAGTTTTTTGTTGACGTTAGTAATTTTTTTTTTGTGAGCGCTGTAAATGCAATATTTTTATACAAATATCTTACCCTACCAAATGCTCTAAAATTAATTTTAAAATATTCTTTATAAATCTCTTCTCCACCTTCAGTTTCTTACCACACAATGGCGAAAAAAAAAAAAAAAAGCCTTGAATACAAAATATATAAAATCAAAAAACACATAAGTAAAATTAAAAACGAGTTTTTAAAACCCAATGCTTTTATGCGTTATTAAAACACAAATTTTGCAATCAATTTTTTCTCATATTACTATTTTATCGATCATTGCTTTTGAACTCATGACCTCGAGCTTCCTAGGCGAAGATATTTCCAACAAGCCATTGCGGTTAAATTTATTTTTCACGAAGTTTCGCATATAATCGCATATAAAAAGTCTTCTTCTTCCCACATATAAAAATACACTTAATCAAGATTAACTAAATTAATTGACTTATTGTAAAATTAATTATTAAATATTGTATAGTAATTAAGCAAGAGTATGTATGAAAAAATTGAAGAAAATCTATTATCAGGAAGTGACTAAAAAATTGATTTTGAGATTTGATGTTAACAAAGAGATTAACGGAGACGAGGAGTTAATCTCTTTGTTAACAAGAGTTAAAAGCATTGGGAAAAATATATATATAATCAAAAAATACAAAAAAATATAAAATCAAAATTACAAAAAACTAACTATAAAAAAATATATATTGTTTGAATGTTATACAAACAGAAATATGTTGAAAATAAATAAATATATAGTTATAAATACATAAAACTTTGTTAGATGTTGTATACATATTATTTTATGACTTTATTAATAATGATATTTAAGTGTTTACGGAAAAAATGTAAAGCTTTTACTGTTTAAATATTTCAGACTGAAATAACAAAAACAAAAAAAAAAAATTCATCCTTTCATAAAATCTGTATATAAACTGCACATCGTAACAGCCAGTGCAATGTATGTCCACTTTCTCTATTCTTTTTAACACGACTTTTTCTGACTTTTACTTAAATTTATTTCCGTTCTTCCTACAATTCACCGTCGGAGCAGGTCATGATGCTCTTTAGAAAACTGAACTTGTCTCAGCGTACTTCTGGCAAACTATGGCAACTAGCCGAAAGTAGGATAAACCACAATATCTAAAATCTGTAAAACTTTAAAATTCAATATAGGCATTTGTCCGATTTTCTCAATATTATTTTTCTAATTCGACTACTTCTAACTTTTATTTACTGTTATTTTATAAACTCATTTACTCTTGGTCCTTGAGCGTCTTAGCTGTCCTTGGTTTTTTTATTTTTTATTTTTAAAATCGAAAAAAAAAGAAGACCTAGAAGCCAAAAGAAGACCTAACGGTCTTGTCACAAAGCATCTTGGAACTAAATATTAAAACTAGCCAAAGGAAGATAAACCACAATACCTAAAAATATAGAATCTTTAATGTATGGAAGAATGCTCCTAACTGTTATGTTTGTAAACTTACCGATACTTACGTCTGCTTTTGTCAATAACATCATTCTAACTCGACTACTGCCGACTTTATTATCTTATTTTTTTAAACTCACTTACTTTCGGTCCATTAAGTAAGATTAAGAAATGTTGCTTATTAGAAATTATATTATTAATATATAACCAATTTAAAACGTTTAAAGTATGTTTAATTATTGAGTTCAAACGCTTTATATAAATTTAAAAAGACTTAATATAGACCTTTATAATAGAGGTGCACCAATGCCTACTTTTGACCAATGCCAATTGTTACAAGCCGATGCATCGGCATTGGCTATTAGTTCAAATTTGTTCTCTTTTTTTTTTTACTTATAGGCTAATAGACGATATTTGATAAGAACCTATTGCTATGCATTGTGGGATTGCCTGGGGAATAACAAATTATAAAAATCAAGTTTCGCATTACAACTTTATGTAGCTTATGTTTATTGTAGTTCTTAATAATTTAAACTTTTAAAAATTTATTAATGGATTTAAAGACAGAGTGTTACGAAGATAACTACGAAAATTTAGTAAAGGTTTCAATGAGTGAGTTTTCTGCAAAAGGTAATTTAAATAAAGAAAAAGTATTAGAAAAAGTTATTTACGTTTGGAATATTTTAAATGTCCCAGACAATACCAGAACCCCTTGCGCGTTTAGCGATTTTAAAGTTATCAAATATCGTCTATATAAATATCGTCTATATAAATATTTTAAAGTTTGCTGGTTTCAGTAATTACTTGATCCATTTATTTATTATTATTGACATAATTTTTTTTTCAAATATAATTTAAAGGCCATTTTTATTGCTTCCTTAATTCATAAAATTTGCTAAATGCTTAGCTGTTGTTGATTTTTTTAATTATTTTATTTTATTTCTATTTAAGTTTAATTCCTAGAATATAGTCAGAAATTTGTATATATATATATATATATATATATATATATATATATATATATATATATATATATATATATATATATATATATATATATATATATATATATATATATATATATACACATATATATATATATACATATATATATATATACATATATATATATATATACATATATATATATATATATATATATATATATATATATATATATATATATATATATATATATATATATATATATATATATATATATATATATATATATATATACACACACATATATATATATATATATATATATATATATATATATATATATATATATATATATATATATATATATATATATATATATATATATATATATATATATATATATATAAAGAACGCTCAAGAACGCTCAAGAACGCTGAAGTGTACGCACGTGTTTGTTTTTCTTTTCAACTGCTTGAAGAAATAAAAATTCAAAACTTATTATTATAAAATTACAGATAATAATTATGAATATAAATAAAAATACTGAAGAAATTATTAAAAAATGCTTGAAGAGCAGAAAAATATTATATTAATGGAGACCGAAAGACTTCTCAAAGAACAAGAAAAAAACTTCGCAAAAATAACAAGCGCAAATATGAAGATTTTTACTGAAAGTTTGGATAAATTAGAACTCGATCTATCTACAAACAAAATAAAAACTTCTAATATCGAAAAGGACGTAGAAGAAATAAAAGAGAGTCTTAACTTCCAAGAAGAGTTAACTAAACAAAAGATTGCAGAAATAAATAAACGGACAGAAAGTGAAATTAAACATCTTTATGAGCAGAAACGTTTTGAATCTATAAAAGAAACAAATGCCATTAAAAACATAATTGAGAAACTGGTTGATCTCGAAAATCGTTCATGAAGAAACAACCTGAGGATTGAAGGTGTAAATGAATTACCTGGTGAAACCTGGAATGACTGTGAAAAAATTGTGAAAGACATTTTTTAAAACTGTTAAATTACAACGATAAAAAAAGAATTCTCTTTAATAGTAAAAATTTACGAGGAACTGGTATTTTTATCAACGAAGCTTTTGCTAAAGAAACAATCAAAACGCGAAAAAGACTCTGGGGTGAAGTATTAAACTTACGTAAAGAAGGTAAGTATGCTATTTTAGGGTTCAATAAGATCTATTGCAGGGAACTCAACAAATAAGTTTTTATCAAAAGAAACCCTTCTATAGATACACTTGTTAAAAATGAGCGGCATTAATAATTTTGAAAACCAAATCTTTAATTTTTCTAAAATAGATTGCATCTCAAATGAATTCTCAGATCCCGACATTAACTATTATTGTGATTTGCTCAGTGATTGTTCATATTATTATCCAAGTGAATTAGCAGAGTTTCTTTTGAAGGATAATGTAAAAGCAAGCGATAAAATTAAAATTCTTCACGTAAATATTAGAAGCTTAAATCGCAATTTTGAAAATCTTCTTAATTTATTAGAAGAAACTAAAAATATTTTTGATATACTTTGCTTAACAGAAACATGGATAACTATAAATGACCTAAAAAATAGTTCAAATTTTAACCTTCCTCATTTTAAATTAATATCTCAAGATAGGCAAACAAATAAACGCGGCGGTGGAATTTTTATTTACGTGAAAAAGAACATAATGCATTACGTTAGGAATGATTTGAGTGTTTTTGACGAGAATAAAGAAATTTTAACGATTGAAATTGTAAACAATCAAACAAAAAACATTCTATTAAGCTGCTGTTATCGACCACCTGATGGTCTGGGCAAAAATTTGAGCATTTTTTTTGAACAAAACATATTCAAAAAAAGCACAAAAGAAAAAAAAAAAGTTTTTGTTATTGGAGACTTCAATATGAATACTTTTTCTTATTATGAGGATTCTAAAGTTAAAAAGTTTTATGACGCAATATTTGAATTAGGAGCAGTTCCTTTAATTAATCGACCGACAAGAGTATCAATAAACACAACTACTCTTATCGATAATATTATTACAACCGATATCCTTAATAAAAACATACAAAAAGGTATCTTAAAAACTGATATTTCCGATCACTTCCCTATATTTTTAACATTTAACTGTAATTCCGAAACTATGATTAAGACAAGCAAAAAAATTAGACTGCGTCATATTAACAAAGACAATATTAATCATTTTAAAGAGCAACTATCATTGCTCCATTGGAAACATATAAACTTTAACGATGACGCAAACTCTATATATGATAATTTTTTCAACACATTATATCCTATCTACGATGCAAATTTTCCATTCATAGAAAAGACAATAAATCCAAAAAAAACATTCAATCCCTGGATTACCAAAGATTTTAAAAAATCATCGAAGATCAAGCAGAAACTGTATATAAAGTATTTAAAAACAAAGTCCCCAGAAAATGAAAAAATATACAAAGATTATAAATATCAGTTTGAAAAAACTCAAAAAAATTTGAAAAAAAAATTACTACTCTAGCTTAATCGATAAGTATAAAAATAACTCCAAACGTACATGGGAAATAATAAAAGAAATAAGCGGAAAACAAAAAGACTGCTCAGGTTTCCTTCCCCAGGTCATCAAGGTTGATAACAGAATCATCTATGAACAAAAAGAAATAGCTTGCGAGTTTAATAATTTTTTTGTTAAAATTGGTCCTGAACTGGCCAATAAGATTCCAAAGACGCAGGCTATATTTAGTGATTTTCTAGTACCGATGACTAATTGCATTACATCTGGAGAGTTGTCTTCTAAATTATCATTTGAAGAATTTGAAATAGCATTTAAAACTCTGAAAAAAAATAAAGCTACTGGAGCAGATGACATTAATGGTAATATAATTCTAAACTGTTTTGAACAATTAAAAGATATTCTCTTCAAAGTTTTTAGCGCATCAATTAATCAAGGAATTTTTCCTGAACAACTAAAAATTGCAAAATTACCCCAATTTTTAAAGAAGGTGATAGGGCTATTATTAGCAACTACCGACCCATTTCTATCTTACCTATATTTTCAAAAATATTAGAAAGAATTATGTATAATAGAGTCTATGATTATTTTCAATGCAATAACCTACTATATAGCAATCAATTTGGCTTTAAAAAGCACAACTCCACGGAACATGCAATCATTCAATTTGTACGCGAAATTTCAAAATCCTTTGAAAATTCCCAATACACACTAGGTATCTTTATTGACCTATCTAAGGCTTTTGATACAGTAGATCACACTATATTACTGCATAAGCTTAAATATTATGGTATAAACAAAAAAACTTTAAGATGGTTTGAAAGCTACCTATCAAATCGTAAACAATTTGTTTCTTGTAAGGATGATTGCCAAAAAAATTTATTAGATATATCTTGCGGTGTTCCTCAAGGCTCTATATTGGGACCCCTCTTATTCTTGATTTACATTAATGACTTAAATAAAGCTTCAAATCTACTTAGCATTATGTTCGCTGATGATACTAACCTATTTCTTTCTGATACTGACATCTCCAAACTGTTTTGTAATATAAATGACGAAATTAAAAAAATATCTAGCTGGTTCAAGTGTAACTAATCCTAATAAAACAAAATGGATTATTTTCCACCCGCTTCAAAAAAAACGTTACCTACCCTTAAATCTGCCTAAAATATTTATTAACAAAATTGAGATTAAGAGGGACTCTGTCATAAAGAGTCTATCTTGATGAGCACATTACATGGAAACAGCATATTGATCACGTATGTACCAAGATTTCTAAAAATATTGGAATTTTATATAAATCTAGAGATTATCTAAATAAAAATAGTTTGACCCAACTCTATCATTCGTTCATCCATAATTATATAAATTATGCAAATATTGCTTGGGGAAGTGCTGGAAAGAATAAGTTAAAACGTCTTTTTTCACGTCAGAAACACGCAATTCGTATTATTAATTTTTCTGATCGCTTTACTCATTCGAAACCTTTATTTAACGAAATGAGAATACTTAATATTTACGAAGTGAATTTATATAATACTCTATGTTTTGTATATATGTGGAAAAATAACTTATCTCCTGACGTTTTTAAAAATATTTTTACTTTGAAACCAGACAATAAGTATGCACTGAGAAATAAAAATTTGCTAAATCAAGTTTTATGTCGAACCAAGTTTAATCAGCTTTGTATTGATTATCGTGCACCTAATCTTTGGAATAAAGTTATTTTGCAAAATTTTGATCTACCTTCCTCTTTTTCTATCTTCAAAACTAAGCTTAAAAATCTAATTCTTTCTATGGAGAACGTTTTTCTATATTACTAGTGTTATGGGTTTGTCTACCTATTATTAAAACTAAGTTTACCTATTTATATAGTTACATTGAGATTGTACTGAAACTAATAGCTGTGAATAGATGTATAAATATTTATTATTTGAGTTCGAATTATATATTGCTTTATATTATATATTGCTAGTATGTATAAATTTTCAGGTTTATTTTATCTTTTATTTAGTATTTGAAAAAACAAAAAACAAAAAAATTTTATTACGGTTTTTATAACACGGTTTTGTAAAAAAAAAAAGAAAAAAGAAATTAAAAAAATAAAAATAAAATAAAATCAATAAATTATGTATAAATGCGTATGTGTATCTGTGTATGTATGTATTTATGTATGTATATTGGTACATATATGGGTGTATGGGTGTATATGTGCTGTTAGTATGGGTGTGTGTGTGCTTGCAGTCTATGTATATTAAAAAAAAAAAATAATAAATAAATAAAGAATAGTGCTGCATAACCTCTGGCGTAGGAACACCCAACTATAACTGCTTGGCAATCGTTTGGCTGGATTGGGATTCGGTGATACCACCTATGATCGCTTGTATGATAAAGATGCAAACACAATATATACTTAAAAAAAAACTATATTAGAACAAGAGCTAATTATCAACAAGAATTCAAGAACCCCACTCTGATTTTATTTTCTACAATTTTAATGCAAGAAATGTTCAATTCAATTATTATTTTTTTTTAATCTATTCGATTTATATTAACATCACCAACACACTATGACGTCATCAAACACATCGATAATTACACTGAAGTATATTATTTTTAACTATTCTATGCAACGGTTTTTATAATTATTTATCGGAACAGATCCAATTTAAAAGCTAATAAACATTTACAAAAAATCAATAAAAATGAATTCATTTAAAGCGTTTTGATTCCAGCGGTTCTCTACGACAAGACCTCAAGGACTTCTTCGAGTTTCCGCATTCTTTATTCCTAATTTTTATTGTTATATTTATTGTCATATTTCTATTGTTAACGAAATCTTTATTGTAAATATTATTTATTTCTTTTTTTTATGTCTTACGTTTTATTCACAAGTTATAATAGAGATTGTAGTAAGGATTGTAATAAAGAATAAAAATATATATATATATATATATATATATATATATATATATATATATATATATATATATATATATATATATATATATATATATGTATATATGGGCAATTCCATTTTTAACTTACGTTACACGCGCAACTTTATCATATATTTGCCTATTAAATCTATAAATTAAACTTTTAGCTATTTTGTAAGTCTAGCCAAAAGAGGATGAACTTATTAATGAAAATGCCACTTAACTTACGTTATATGGAAAACAAGGTGAAAAAATTGCTTCATCTTCATCTTTGTCAGATTTCTGCGAATCAGTAAAGCGGTTTGTATTAGAAACTTTTACAAGATGTTGAGAATTCTATACCAATTTAAAAAAATATAAAAATTTATCAAAGGTGACCGACTAAGGAAAATAAACTGTTTTTTTTTTATACTAAATATTTATAATATAATTTTATACTAAATATATATATATATATATATATATATATATATATATATATATATATATATATATATATATATATATATATATATATATTATATATATATATAAATATGTATATTTATTTTTACAATATGCATATATTTTTGTAATAATATTCATACAAAATTGATAGTTCTTTCTTTTTTTTTTTTCTTTTTTTCTTTTTTTTTTTTTGCTGTTTACGCAAAACCTCCGGGTGATGCGCAAAAAATTTCGAGTTTTACGGTAAAAACTTCGTTTTTTTGTTTATAGCATTGACCCCTGCGCATGCAAAAATGTTTAATCTGCGAATCTGCGATCGACGAAAAAATTCGCTTCGCGCGAATATTTCGTCTGGCCTTAAATGCTGAAGTTTTAACTTACGTTACACAAATTTAAAATAAAAATGTGCTTTAAATAAGCATCGTTATGCAAAACTTTAAATGTAAAAACGTAACATTGAATATTATTTCGCATATATTATTAAAAAATTTAAGTTTTTAAACAAAATTTTGGAAAAAACAAAACTTTTTCTAGGGCCGACGACACGGGATTCAAGCGAGGAGGGGGGGCACAATCACCAATTTGTGAAAAAAGTCTTCTATATCAAGATTTTTCTTAAAAAAAAAAAAAGGTCTCTAAAAAAAAAGTGGGAAGACACGTGCCCTCTGGCCCATCCAGTGTCGTTAGCCCTGTTTTTCATGTTTTTGTTAACTTACGTTACCTAACTAACTAACTTACGTTTTGTAAACTTACGGTATATGAAATTTGCTAAAGTTCTTTCGTTATTTTCTTGAAATCAGTGACGGATCCAGGAATTTTTGGTGGAGGGGGATGTTGAAACATTTTTGTATTTTGTACCATGTTTTTCGTCTCCTAAAAAAAACAAATCCTCAATTTTTATGATAATTTCAGGACTTTCAGATTCTGGTGAAAATGGGAGGGAAGGGGGGAGGGGGATGCATACAGAAATTTATTTTTTATATTTTATATAGTTTGGACCCATAAGTCATATAATTACTTTTCTAATTCATAAAAAGTCACTATATAAAAAAGTTCAAAAAATATTTAAAGGTTTATTCAGGCTTATGCATGCGTTTTTGTTATTTTTGCATACAATATAGAAACATTATAAAAATTAAAAAACTTATTTTTCAAAAATATCGGGTTATGGTTACCAAGACCAACACCGATGCATAGGTGCACCCTTCTTTATATGCACTTAAATCTAAATAACTAATAAAATGTTTTTCACATTTAAAAGCTTTGAAGTTGAATAATTCTGAGGGAAATTTTTAAAAAGTTTGGTAAAAAATGGTTGCTATATTAATTTTTTTTTATTTTTTTTATTTTTTAGGTGCTCCAAGAAAACCTAAAGATCTTGTCACAGAGCACCGCGGAAGTGCATTTAACCAGGAAGTTCACGCCTCCTTCCTTACCGTGACAAGAAAATATGTCCAGAGCTCGTTTCAACTGGATCTCCTGCATATAAAGCAAGCACTCTAACCACTCGCCACGGCCGCACTTTTTTATAATAAATTCATCTTTAATTTGATTTATTGTTGAATAATCAGAGTTATACCTAAGGTTTTGTTTGCCACTTGCAAGGCAGTGACGGATTTAGTATAAGGTGGCGGGGGGGGGGGGGGAGGAAGGGCAAGCCACCCCCTTCCCCCACGCTTTCCTAGAACGGTCTAACGGCGCCCCCTAAAACAATCAAAAAAAAAAAAAATTATAAGATCAAATTACTCAAGACAACCCCGGTCACCCCTATTCATTGACTTGGCCCTTCCCCCCTCCCACAACACTAAACCTCAATCCGCCACTGTGGCCAGGATTATATTTATATTATCAATAACACTTAAAGATGTGCTCTGTAGATATTTTACTTGTAATGTTTTACAGTAAAATATAAAAGATTCTTTTTGTTAGAAATTTTAGACAAAAATTTTTGTTTGTTTGCCAAACTAAAATTATTTGTTTTGGCTTCTGTTTTAAGAAAAGCATCCAGAAATCCAAGGTTCGATACCAATGGCTTTGTCTGCACCATCGGTGAGAAGGTGTCGTAAACTTCCTAGGAGTCACTCTTGTTATAGAGCACTGTGGAGAATACTTCTCCACGGTGCTCTATGACAAGAGTGTTAGGTATTCTTGAAGTAGCTTAAAAAAGTAAAGAAAAAAAAAAAAAATACGATATTTTTTTTAAATTATTAAAGTTTAAGAAGTACATATTTATTTAAGATTTATAAAGTACCTTTTTATGAATAATTTAATTATAGTTAAACTACTATCATAAACTATAAGCATTAAATTAACTTAAAGTATTTTACGATATTTTTATTTGCTACTCTAGCAATTTCATTAGCTTTAAAAATTACTGTTTTTATTTCAACTACAAGTTTGCAATTGCAGTTGGATATAAATTATATGCCAAATAATTAATCAAACAATTTACCGTAATTATATGCCATAATTAATCAAACAATTTACCGTAATTGCATAGTTTCCTTTTCCATGATTTCCCACTGAACATATTTACATTTAAGTTTTTTGAATTTAAAAATCTTTACCGTAATGACATGTATAAAGGTAAACTTGACAGTTTTTCATTAAATTTTAAAAGTCTGTTTGTATTTGATTAAATTTTAAAACTTAGTGAAATACATACAGTAAAAACGTCACGCCTCACTAAATCCCTTTTTCGTCCGTTTTGTCTTAAACTGTAACAAATTTTTAACTCTCTGCCTTTTTAAAAGTATAACATATAATATATAAACATCTGACAGCTCTGGAACTCACTGAGGAATTATCACCCAATAGAATAAAGTTATTATTATTTTATTTATTTAACACCCAATTTACAAGGTAAAAAGAAAAAAATAAGAAAGTTATTTCGGATGACTTTGCTTAAAAACGTTTTCTTCCAGAATTTGCTTGAAAACTCCTCTTTGCTCTTTTGCATTCCAGCACTCTATTGCATACTTCAAGTTTCGTTCAACTTCGGAAGGAATTTTACTTTTAGAAAGTGGTATTTTTACCTTCTTTTTATTTTGAATTAGGTTTTGAAAATTTAATATCTGAAGATGGCATAGTTCCTGAATATCACTAACAAACGAATGTTGAAATAACGGGTGTTGCAGTTGTGAAAAGATAATGTCTGCAGTTGTTTTGTTATTAAGAAGTCGAAGGAACAAGTTTAACTTATTTTGTTGAACACTTTTTGAAATTTCCTGGATTTTAAATAACGAATTCATATAGTTTTTACTATGTTTTAAAACATTTAAAAACGATTTTAGCGCACTCCTTCCAATTATATCTAGCTTTTTCATCAGACCAGGATTATTTTCACATAGCTCCATACCATAAGTTAAGGTGGGGACTGCCAATGATTTATATATATAGGAAATAGAACTGGGGTAGGCAAACCGGATTCCAGATTGAATAAGAGTTTGAACAACAGCTCTAAAGTTTGATATTTTCTCATCAACATTTGAATAACTGAGTGAAGCAAAAACTGAATGTTTAGTATCCCATGTGAATCCCAGATGTCTAAGTTTATTCTGAAGATTTTTTTTATTACCAGAAATTGTTATTGTATTAGTTTGTATTTGGGCTTTACCTGAGATCAAGAACTCAGTCTTTTCGGCATTCAGTTTAATACAATTTAGATTACTGTAAATATTGCATGTTTTTATAAGCTTTTTGAGACCAGATAAGGTAGAGCTTAAAAGTATTATATCATCCGCATAGGCTACCACACCAGTAAAGTTACCGTTTATAGATGTGCCAACAATACCCTGATTTTTAATAGTTTCGAGAAGACTTTCAGTGTAAATATTATAGAGGTGAGGCGAAAGAATTGATCCTTGTCTTACTCCTTGGTTTAGAGGAAAAGAGTTTGATTTACAACCTTGATATGAGACTGTTGCGCTTCTATTGTTATACAACGAGGAGATAGTGTTAACTATACATAGTGGTAATTTTTTATCGAAATATAATTTTTCAAATAGGATATTCTAGTTACAGCTGTCAAAAGCTTTTTCTGCATCTAAAGAACATAGATACACAGGGGAATGGTTGCTGTTGTAATGTTTAATTGTTTCACTTATTAGAAATTCAGCATGTAGCGTTGAAGAGTTAGCATTGAATCCAAATTGTAAGGAATGAGTATCTCTAATATCCGGACATATAATTAAGATCAGGTATTCTAGAACCTTTGTAAAAATTGGTATAATACTAATACCACGATAGTTGCTCGGGCTATCTAAAGACTTTTTGTACGATTTAACAAGGGGTACAATAGTTGACGTCGACATTGATATTGGAGTCGATCCATAATTAATGGAGTAATTAAAAAGTTTGATGAGCCATTTTGTTAAAGTATCGCACTTGGCGTATTTCAAATGTTCTGCTGAGATACCGAAAGAGTCAGAAGATTTTTTTAATTTTAAATTTGAAATAGCCCCAATTATATTTTCTTCAGTTATTGTTACATCATCATGTTTTGTACACGGGGGAATTCTCTGATTTTCTTTACGATGTGTTATTTTTGGAGTATTCAGTACTCTTTCGAAGTGGTTTGCGAATTCTGAAGTAATAGATTCTTTGTCTTTTTTATTATTTATGGTAAATAAGAACTTATGTCTTTGTTTAAACATATAAAAGCATCCCAAAAGTTTTTTGGTTTAGTATTTTTTAACTTTTCAATTTTAATATATTGTGCGCAAATTTTATTATTTTGAGCCGATTTGACGGCTTTACGAAAGTTTTTACGAGCCATTTGGTAACGGTTAAATGATACCGAGTTTAACTCTTTAGAAAAACCAGAATCTCTCCATTTTTTAAAATGAATTGAAAGAATAGTTTTAGACCGACTTAATTCAGGTGTCCACCAAGATTTTGAATACAAACATTGCTTTTTATTTTTTAAAGTCTCCTTAAAAGCTATTTGAGCGCTGTCAGTAATTTTTTTATAGATTTGGAGAAGGTCGTTTTCATAATCGTTAGTAAAATTAAGATTGTTAAAGCGATTGGTTAAATGAACATTGTAAGAATTTATCGTTCCAAGCGTAGCTAGGATACTACGATGATAAAGTACGAAATACTACGATGATAAAATTTTTGAAACAAAGAAATGAATTTTATAAAACTATATGAGTTCATTAAAAAAATTTTTTTTTGAAAATTTCTGGTAATTTTAAGCAAAATTTCCCGGAAAATTTTTGGAAACTTCAAAACTAATTTTAAATACTATAAATACATTATTTGAGTGAAAATATGCAAAATATCAATCATAATATGTCAAAGTGATTGAATGGGAGTGTGAGATATTGTTTCCCACCACTAGAAGAGCAATGTATTATCATGTTTGATTTACATACTAATATATCTAATTTTTAGGTAAACTAATAATTTTTTATTGATTAAAGAATTTTTTTACAATATTTATTGTAAAATAATCCGGTATTGGGCACATGTAAACATGTGCCCAATACCGGATGGTATTGGGCACATGTTTGGAGGTTCCGGACAACTTGATCTATTGATCAATCAATCAATATATTTCCACTTAATAACTGCAAATATATATATATATATATATATATATATATATATATATATATATATATATATATATATATATATATATATATATGTATATATATATATATACACAATAGTGAGGGACATTTACAAACAGTTAAAAACTGATGATGCGTAAAGACGTACGATGATATAAAACAATTATTGTAAAATTATAACAATAACAAATATAACTATATTAATACTAATAGTAATGATAATAGTTAACATAAAAGGCAATAATAACAAAGTAGTAAATTAAATTAATAATTAGTAATCAAAAGTAATAATGATAGTGAATTAGAAGCAATAATAATAATGGCAAATTTAGGTAATAATAATAAGCAAGATAATGATATCAAAGATAAGATAATATTGTGTTATTAGTAAGAAGGAAGACAAAGTTAGTAGAAAGTTAAGTAAATAAAACATTTTTTTTTTTAACCGTATAGCGTTGTTTTATATATGCATATTAACTTTAATGTTTTACATATGCATATTAACTTTAATGCAATATTAAAATTAAATTTTGAGTATATATATAAACACACACACACATATCGGGTGGACACGGAAAAATCCGGTCAACTTTAAATTGAGATTTCTCTTAAACCATAAATGCTTTTTATTTCAATTTTTTTATTATTAAATGTGTTTACATAAATTAGAGTTTCAACTTAATTTTAAAGGGCTTGATGGGTTGCTTGGCAATAAATCGAACTTTATAGCGGGTTAATACCATCATTTTACAGATTTTTTCTTTTTTCACCATATTGGTGGCATTAACCCACTTTTTTTGGAAGTCCTTTTTATTATTTGTTAGTCCACCTGTCTTACAAAGAACTCCTTTAACTATTACCCAAAAATCTTCAATCTTGCGCTCTTCAGGACGATTTGGAGGATTCGCATCTTTAGGAACAATTTTCACATTACTATCTTTGCACCACTGTAAAACTTTTTTAGAATAGTGAGAGGCATCAAGATCGGGTTAAAAGTTGTCAGGTCAGGAGTATGGTCTTCATGATCATCCTGCTACTGGTAACATGTAACCCAGTGCAACCTGTTCCATGTTCTGCTGCCTTGCAGGATTTGCTATCTAAGCAAAGGCTGGAAGGAGTGTTCTTCCTGTCATCAGTACTATCTTATATCAGTCATGCCTATAGTAATTTTTTTTCCCCCCAAATATAGTTGGAGGTGCCTTAGTTACTGTATTAGCTCACCTGTAATCTATGTTATATGTATGTTTGTGTTCTGTCTGAACCTCTGGCGCGGTGTTCGCTCACCCGTAAGTTACTTTATGTTCTTTATGTATGTCTGTGTTCTGTCTGAACCTCTGGCGTGGTGTTCGCTCACCCGTAAGTTACTTTATGTTTATGTTTATGTTTTTTATGTTTTTTTATGTATGTTTGTGTTCTGTCTGAACCTCTGGCGCGGTGTTCGCTCACCCGTAAGTTACTTTATGTTTTTTATGTATGTTTGTGTTCTGTCTGAACCTCTGGCGCGGTGTTGACTCACCCGTAAGTTGATTTATGTCTATGTTTGTTTGTGTTCTGTTTATACTCTAATGCAGCGTGAGCTCAGTAACTAACTACTTACTCCAACTACAAAACGTACACTCACCTTAGACTCCTGTATTTTGTTAGATGCAGTGTTTTTCCTAATGCACTTCCGAAATGTCATGCCTGGTTTTCTCAAAGTACTGTTGCGGTAAGTAACTCCTTTTAACTACTCCAGGTCAGGTCAGGATAATCAAGATCAATCTTGCTACTGGTATCATGTAACCCAGTACCACCTGCCACAAGCCCTGCTGCCTTGCAGAGTGTGCTCTTCTTATGCAAAGGCTAAGAGAAATAAACTCCGACTAAAAATTCCCCTGTTTGGGGCTCTTGGTTGAGTAAAGGCTAGAGATGGTGTCTCGATAAAAACACTCATCTTGGGCAGATGTTAACTGCATCCAGCTAAACATCCCCTGCCTTGGGGCTCTTGGTTGAGTAAAGGCTAGAGATGGTGTCTCGATAAAAATACTCATCTTGGGCAGATGTTAACTGCATCCAGCTAAACATCCCCTGCCTTGGGGCTCTTGGTTGAGTAAAGGCTAGAGATGGTGTCTCGATAAAAATACTCATCTTGGGCAGATGTTAACTGCATCCTGCTACTGTCTTGTAAAAGGCCTCTAGGCAAAGACTTTAGGGGTAAGCAGAAAAATTCTGCTAACCAGCCTCGAACCCCTTCTTCATCTATTAGGCTGGAGTAGATGTAACCTGTGTTACATTGTTTCCTGCTTAGGATGATGAATGCTGGATCTCCTTGACTCTACTCATAGAATTTTGCTTATGCCTCCTTGATAATGGCTATGCAACTCTTCCTGTTATCTCCATATGAGGGTACAGCTCTAAAACTCAGTTTAATGGTTCTGAGGCCGGCTGGTAGTAAGGTTTCCCGAACTCTGTGGCAGCTCTCAGAGAGGCTGATTCCATCAACAGCTGCAAAATATCAGAGTATTAACAGTGCCATGTTGCGCATGGATGGTGTCCCTGTTAATGCTTTTGGTGTGCATTGTCAAGGCCACATAAGGAGCCCTATGTCATGGCTTAGGGTTAATTAACAGGACTGAGACAACTGCATAGCTCATTGATTAGGAGGCTGTGCTCTATCTATGAATGAGTCAAGTTCTCATTAAACCCAAACCATGACCAAAGTAACCAAAAATTTAAAACCTAAAAAACCATCCCCACCACCTAAATATTTTAATATATCTTTTACAAATATTCGCGGTCTACGAAGCAACTTTCCATCAGTTGAGTCTTACCTCCTGCAAAATTCACCAGACTTGCTTGGACTCAGTGAAACAAATTTAAGTTCTGCAATTCCTTCTTCAGATGTCAGTGTTGATGGGTACTATCCTTTGATTCGTAAAGACTCCAATAGTCACATGCTAGGTTTAGGGGTTTACATACGCATTAATTCCCCTATTTGTCGTGAAATCAGGTTCGAATCCTTTGACCATTCTTTTATGTGCTTTCGCCTAGCACCTCTTCACTCTATCACCTTCCTCTTTGTTCTTTATCGTTCTCCTTCTTCCCATGATTGCACTCTTTTAGATGTTACCTCTGATCAAATTGACCATGCCCTCTCTCTTTACCCCTCTGCCAATATTGTTGTTGTTGGTGATTTTAATGCCCATCACACTGAATGGCTTGGCTCTAACACCACTGATCCTGCTGGCACTAAAGCCTTTAACTTCTGCGTTTCTCAATCTCTTACTCAGATAGTTAACTTTGTGACTCGTTTTCCTGACAACCCTAATCATTTACCTTCACTCCTTGACTTATGTCTTGTCTCTGACCCTAGCTTATGTTCAGTTTCTCCCTTTTCTCCCTTAGGTGGTTCTTACCATGCAATGATCTCTTTAAATCTTTCTTCTCGTACTTCTTTTTTGGGCTCACCTTATCATCGCACCACCTACTACTACCCTAAAGCTGACTGGGATTCCTTTCGTGATTTTCTTTGTGATGGTCCTTGGGCTGATGTTTTTTCTCTCTCAGCTGACAAATGCGCCTCCTACGTAACCTCCTGGATTCAGGCTGGAATGGAAGCTTTTATTCCTTCTCGTCGGTTTCAAGTCAAGCCTCATTCTACTCCATGGTTTTCTCCTTCTTGTGCGGCTGCTATATCCAATCGTAACCATTTTTTTCATCTTTTTCAAAAGAACAACTCTCTTGAGAACAAACGGCTATTTATTATTGCAAGAAATCGATGTAAAAAGGTGCTTTCTGATGCTAAACTCCATTATTCTCAGTTCACTAAATCTCGCATCTTATCGCAGAAGTTAAGCTCTAAAGACTTTTGGAAAATCTTCAACAACATTGTTAACAAGGGTAGATCTAACATTCCATCTCTCATTCATGGGACTGATCTTGTTACCTCTCCCAGGGATAAGGCAGAACTGTTTGCAAAGAACTTTTCTTCTAATTCCACTCTTGAATCTTATGGACATTCTCTTCCTTCCCTTCCAGTCAAACAGGTTGACCCATTGTTAGACATTTAAATCACTCCGGCTTCTGTTGCTAAAGTCATATCTCAATTAAACTCGTCTACAGCTTGTGGTCCAGACAACATTCCTGTCACAGTCTTGCAGAATTGTTCTCCAGAACTTTCTTCAATTCTCTCTAAACTATTTAACAAGTGTTTGACTGAGTCTTGTTTTCCTGCTTGTTGGAAAATGGCATCTGTGGTTCCAATATTCAAAAACTCTGGAGAAAATTCTGACCCCTCCAATTATCTTCCGATCAGTCTTCTTTCTGTTATTAGCAAGGTCTTTGAGTCTTTGATCAACAAATTCCTCACATCTCATCTTGAGTCAAATAAACTGCTGTCAGACAATCAATACGGTTTTCGATCCTCTCGCTCTACGGCCGACTTGCTAACTGCTGTAACTAAAAGATTTTATCGTGCATTAGATGGAGGCGGTGAGGCTAGGGCTATTGTTCTCGACATATCTAAAGCTTTCGACAAAGTTTGGCATGCTGGTCTTCTCCATAAGCTTGCTTCATATGGTGTTTCTGGGAAAGTTTTTGAGATTATCAAATCATTTCTTTCTGACCGGTTTATTAAAGTCATCCTTGAAGGCCAACACTCTTCTTTATTTCCAGTAACTTCTGGGGTTCCCCAAGGTTCCATCCTGGGCCCTGTTTTATTTCTTATCTACATAAACGATCTTCCTGACAACCTTTCATCTAGCAAAAAGTAGCTCTTTTTGCTGATGACTCAACTTTATACTCCTGTCTTGACAAAAAGTCTTCTCTTTTCGATCGCCTAGAACAAGCAGCTGATCTTGAATCTGATCTCACTTCAGTAATAGATTGGGGTTCACAGTGGCTTGTGAATTTCAACTCTAAAAAAACCCAATTGCTTACAGCAAACAACTACCGTAGTATGGTCAACATTCCTATATTAATGAATGGCAATCCTCTTACTGAGTCGTCCTCTTTACGTCTTCTTGGATTATCGCTTACTACTGACCTTTCATGGAAACCATATATACAATCGATTGCTAAATTAGCTTCTGCTAAGGTTGCTTCTCTTTATCGTGCTTGCCATTTCCTTACTTCTGATTCCATTCTCTACCTCTACAAATCTCTTATTCGTCCCTGTATGGAATACTGTTGTCATATTTGGGCTGGTTCTTCTAACGATTCACTTTCTCTTGTTGACAAGGTCCAAAAACGCATTGTAAATGTTGTTGGACCTGGACTATCTGCTAAGCTTGAACCTCTTTCCCATCGTCGTAAAGTTGCATTTCTTTCTCTTTTCTACAGATACTATCATGGTCACTGCTCAAAGGAGTTATCATCTCTAGTTCCATCAACTAAAATTCATTCTCGTTTTACTCGTCATTCAGCTAAGTCTCATTCGTTTACTGTATCTGTTTCAGCATGCTCTAAAAACTTTTATTCATCTAGTTTTTTTCCCCGCACTTCAATCCTTTGGAACTCTCTCCCATCTTCATGTTTTCCTGACTCCTACAACCTTCAACTTTTCAAGTCTTCTGTCATTTCCGTTTCCTTGCTCTATAACTCTGTTCGTTTTTTTTCCTAGTAACTCCCAACTTAATAGTGGTTGCTTGCAGCCTTGTTGGGAGTGAATGCAAATAAAAAAAAAAAAAAAAAAAAAAAAAGAGACATCGGTATTTGTGTTTTTTCTCGCTGTGACTGATTTGGATTTCTTGCTATTGAACGTAAAATCGACTTTACCTTTTTGGATTTATGGAAAGTTTTTTTTCTTCCACTTCCAAGTTTTTCCGTGTCCACCCGACACTCATACATACAAACATACATATATATATATATATATATATATATATATATATATATATATATATATATATATATATATATATATATATATATATATATATATATATATATATATATATATATATATATATATATATAAATATATATATATATGTATATATATACGTATACATACACATACCACATACATACATACAGAAGTGCGTACATACATATGTATACATACACACACAGTACACACACATACATGCATACATACACATACATATGCATACATACACATGCACAGATACATACGTATATGCACAGATACATACGTATACATATTAAAAATGAGCGTACGTATATGCACAGATACATACGTATACATATTAAAAATGAGCAACTTTTTTAAATAAATAGTAATACATTTAATATAATACACTATAATAACCCATAAATAGTAATTTATTAAATTCAATAAAAAGACCTATGATTTTTAATAAAGTGCTTTTAAAGTCTTTATTTTCATTAGTAAAAAATTAAATGTTTATATTTCTAAATGATGACATTTTCATTCCAATTTTTTAAATATCAGAGGCAGTTTTTAAAAGCAAATTTTTTATAATATGTTGAGAACATTCCAATGCTAATTAGTTATATATTTTTGTTTCACACGCGTCAAAAAAAGGTAAAACCATGGTTAAACTATGTGTCTGGGGCTACACTCCAATTTTGAAGCATCTCTTTTTTCTAACATATATATATATATATTGGCATTGACACTTTTTTATTGTTAGTACATGTGTACAATCCTTTTTATAATTAAAATTAAAATTAGAAATTTAAAAAAATCAAAATTATTTTTTTGAAAACATTTAGACTATGTAATACAACACAGTTTTATTAAGAAAAGCGTTCCATCGCAAGCTTACTCATATAACTATTATTTTTGCGCTTATGAGCCCTCATCATATTTTTGTTATAATGCCCTTGGTAAATACGTTCAAAGTCTAATAAATCTTAATGAAAAACTTGCCTTGCTCTTCGGAGTAAGCGCCCACATTCTCCTTGAATTTGTCGAGATATGAATCAAGGATATGATCTATTAGAGACATTTTGCATACTAAATGAAATTACGTGAAACCTCCTTAAAGACCCAGGAGGATTTGAAGGTGACATCGGATAGGAGGTCATCGGTGTCATTGGACATTTGAAGTCACTGTTGACCTCCCATAATATTTTCATGTAGACTAATTAATCAACTAATTAAATAATTAGATAACTAATTAACTAACTAGTTAAACTTAGTGCACTTTTTTTCTAAACAAGAAATCCAAGTTCAATACCGATCATGTTTTTGGTTCTAAAACGCTTATCTTTTTCTCTGTACAGTGACCTTGTTTATCAAGTTCACACACACATGATATATCACCCATAGTTATCATTTGACAAATGATAAGGTTTTTTTATTAAAACCAAAAAAAGAATGTTGACTATTTCTTGTCCACTTGAGTAATAAAAGTTTCGGCAATTGACAATTGTTCTCATTAACAAAAAACAACAAAAAACTTTCAATTCTCTATCTCTTATCGTGGCCCCTATTTATATAACAAATTAATTCCAAAATATACCTTAATTGCTCTTCCTGACAATGTATTTTCTTTAAAGTCAAAACTTAAAAATCTTGTTCTTAATATAAATAACTACGTAGAATTGTTCTAGTTCACATGAATCAAAATGAACTTAAACAATCTACGTGAGAAAAGTCGGATATATATATATATATATATATATATATATATATATATATATATATATATATATATATATATATATATATATATATATATAAATATATATATATATGTATATATATATATATATATATATGTATATATATATATATATATATATATATATATATATATATATATATATATATATATATATATATATATATATATATATATAAGTCGGATTTATATATATATTCATTTCATTACAATAATATTTAAAGTATTTGTGCATCAGAATCACTATGTTTATGTGTATCTTGCATAATACCCCAAGGTTCTAGATCATAAGACTTCTTCAGTCTTCTACGAGTTCCCTATAACAATATAATCTATCTTAACAAGTCTTTCATAATATATTCAACTAATGCTTCTTAAAGTTATTTTTTTTAATTTTTCCTTATTTTTAAACTGAGTGTTATTTTTTCTTTTAAATTTATTTTAGCAGAATTTGATTAAACGTAATCTCTTGTAACGGAAGTATATTTTGCTTATATTATGATGTGAAAAAATTGTAACAAATATGACAAATTGTAACAAATATATTGCAAACAAAACCAGTTTAAGCAGACCTCTAATCAATATTCTAAAACTTCTTGGAACTTTCCTAATGAACTTAAATTAACTAAAATTAATACCTTTAAATAATTGTAATAATCATTCGGAAATTACCAACTTTAGACCAAATAAATACTTTTTATTTTTTCAAAAATTGTTGAAAGTGTAACTTATACTAGAAAAGATGGTCACTTCACAAATCACATGATCACTTCACTAATCACATGATCATTTCACATATCACATAATCACTTCACTAAAATTAATTTTGTCAAAAGTAATTTGCATTTTAAAAAAACCTTTTAACTGAGAATGCAATCCTTAAAAGCCCAAACTTTTAAATAAAATTAACTTTAAGAGTATTTATGGATCAAAAATATTTGATACATACTCCAATATCCTATCGATAAAGGATACTACAATATCCTTTTCGATAAAGTAAATCAGTACGGGATAAATAATAAAAATTGTTATTACAATAATAATTTTTTATGCTTCCGTAAAACTGAATTCATTCAAGTTTGCAAATGAAACAAACCTATTTTTTACTAACAATAATATCAAGAAACTATAAGGAGATATGAACTTTGAACTGATTAAAGTAAATACTTGGTTTAGGGCTACAAATTCTTCTTAACGTTGAAAAAACGGACTATATATTGTTTCATAAAAAAAAACAAGAAAAAATAAATTCTTCTTGATGAACATGCCCTGGCTTGTTCACAATTCCTTAACACAATTACTTAATGAATTTCTTGATTTACAAGTATTACCATTATGCTTTGAGTTCGGGCAGAATTATGATAAAAAAACTTTTCAAAAAAAAACGGTTAAAAAAAATCATTAAGAAAATCTAAATAACTATTTCAAAATGCTGGAAATATTTTGAAAAACGAAAACAAAATTGATTATTGTCGTCTAACATAAGAAAGCAATTTTCAGAATTAATAAATTCAAGAGTTAACAAATCTAATCTAAAATCAAAGATGTTTTATATACTTTTTAGATATATATTCAGTTTTTGGCTTCGTTAGCTTTATAGCCGAAACATTAGTCTCGGTTTCTATTTAGCCAATTTCAGTTTCGGCAAATTTCAGTTTCGACTTAAAACTAGTTTCGGTCGTTCACTAGTTATAACCTTTTTTAATGAGTTATAGTATTTCCCAGTAAGTTCAGAACGTTTTTTAAACGTTTTAAAAACGATCTGTGCTTACTGGGTTGGTAACCTTAAAAATGTTTTGAGAAGTTTACTTTATTTAAAATTGAAAAGTTCATTTTTATCTGATGCTCTCTGAGTTTCGAAATAAAAATTGCTCACCTAAACTCTACTCAATCTATAGCTGCACATATGTAAATCGATTTTAATTTAATGGCTTTTGTATAATTGTGTTATTATTTTTCGACCCTTAAAACAGCGACCATTTCTCCGCCTTGTTTTTAATTTTAAACTAGACGTCTGTTAAACATTGAATTAAAAAATTTATTAAAAATTCATTATAAAATTAATTAAAAAAAAAAAGCTGAACAAATTTTATAGAATCTGCTTTGTAAACATTTTCAATTTTTGGTCACGCTTTCGTTTATATTTTTGTGTACTTTTCATTTGTTCTTTCAGCAAGATGACGTTTTTCACGTTTGTTTTATGCCACGCTTCACAAACTTTTCTGTTTTATAAAATTTTCTTTTCGGAACCAATTTGTTTACAAATAAAAGTTATTTTTCTTGAAAGCTTGCAACCTTTGAATAGCGATCAAAATTTTAGCAAATATTTAAAAAGTATTTTCTTTTTTTTTTTCTTTTTTTGCACGTTACTTTTTTGAGCAAAAATTCAAAAAAACATTTAAGATAATTTGTCATCACTTGTTTTACATAAAAAAAGATAAAGTCTCTAAGCTTTTAGGTCTTTTTAAAAAATCATAAATTTGGTTGCCTCTAAAATATTTTTTTTGATTAATTATTAAAATTGTTCTAACTAATAAATATTTTATTTTATTTCGTAAAGACAATAAAATATGTATATATATATATATATATATATATATATATATATATATATATATATATATATATATATATATATATATATATATATATATATATATATATATATACATTTATAAACCTATTATAAATCAAAATTTATAAATCTATAAAATAAAGTTTACATAAAAAAATTTAATTACATGCTAAATACAAAACAAATTAAATATTTTAACACAAAATTTTTTTTTTTATGTGATGCAGTTTTAAAAATATTTCCACTCATATTTATATAGATTTACCCGCCACTCGCGCAACGTACTCGCATTAAGCATTATTAGCACTGTTATTGTTAACAATATTTTTCTAATATTAAAAAAGTTTAAAACTAATTGTTTTGTGATATAAAAACTTTTAAACGTTACAATTAATAATTTTATGTTATTACGTAATTGTCGTTGTTTCTTTTAGTTTTTAAAATGTTGAGGAAATGTTGAATAATACACGTTTCTTTTGATGTTACAAAGTTGATGTGATTTAACAAGATAGACTTACGAAATATTTATAAAAACTTTGAAATTTCCGTCTTTTGAAATTTATATAGATATTTGATTTGTTTCTTAAAAGAAGAAATATAGACAATTAATTAATACCTGAGTGGCCCATGTACGACTGTGTTTACAATAAAACAATGAACCTGAAATTCTTTTGTTTAGGACACGTTTTCTCGTTCATATGACGACCGATCAAGGTATAAATAAACCGGTCAAATTCATTTGTGTTAAAATAGATATTCTAGTAATCAATTAAAGTTTTAATATTTTATAAATAAGAAAATAACTTTAACTGAATAAAATAAAAAAATGGAGACAACTGGAATCAATCTTCTAAATTTTATGAACAGTGCAACTTCCAGTGTTCAAACAGTTCTTGCAAAGCCGAGTTGTTTTAAACGTAATACAAACCACCGGAGATTTTTACAAAAACAACTTCTTCAGCACCATAACGACAAAGATTCAACAAGTTTGCGCCTAGCTACAACTAACGCTGTGCAAAAACCGAAACACAGAACTATAAAAAAAATAAAATCATTGACTACTAAGCGCAAACCAGGAATTTGGGAACAAGGTTGTGAATTTTCTCATCAAATAAGAGTTCCCTCACCAAGTATGGATTACCTCCAATATACCGAGCTTGAAGAAGCAAGTTTTTATCAAGAACACAGCAATGTAGATACTAATACTCATCTCAATGATCAGCTTGGTCATCGAGATGATGGTCTCGATGACCAGCTTTATTTTGAAAGAAATTTACAAAACCAATACCGAGTACACCAATACGAAAACAATGAAAATTTTTTTAATGGTCACACTACCTATAACAATTTTTATCACACTACCTATAAATTAGGACAAGAGGAATTGCCTCAGCCCCATTCACCAACTTTATCACTGTCGTGTTGTTCATTATTCTCAAAGAATTGTGAAGAGTCTCGTTTTGAAAACAATATTGATTACACTGATTTTTTAACTGGAGAAGAGTTAGTAATGACATTAAAAGAATCGGAGTTATTTGTTCCTGAAATAATATACAATGAAAACTCATTAACTATTAACACAAACACAGAAGATTATAAAAACTTTTTTTTGGGCGGCGACGTACACTATGGATACAACACTGTATCCGACACTTGCAACAGTTTGTCGAACGTTGAAGATTGTTGCCGATATGAAGAAACAACGCCGATATCTGACAGAGTATTAAATACTTCGTTTGATTTTGACTTTTGGTAACATTCTTTTTTTTTCTGAAAGTTTTGCGTTATTTATATGTCATTAATTTTGCGTTTTTTATATGTCATTAATTTTGCGTTTTTTATTTGTCATTAATCGCAAAATACAAATATGCTGTAAAAATATTTAGTTCTTTTTTTTTAATGTATTAATTTTCATACAAACTTTTTTTCTTTATTTTTTTACTATTTCTTTAAATATTTGCAGCAGTTTAATAACCTGCAGTTAATAAAATGATTAGTTCACTATTTTAAACAACCTGCAATTCAAATGTTTTGTTCACCTTTTTTAGTTCATAATATACAAAATTGTAAATAATAAACCACGTTTTCAGAGAAGAAACAATTAAATTATTTTGTTAAATTGGTTGTTTTTCTTTTTTCTTTTTATCTACAATCACATATCGCAATAAAATGTCACAAATAGTTGATTGATGATAATTTATTAATGTTGACTTAAGGGAAAGGCGCCTATGATGGCATACTTTACTTTGAAGTTTCATTATTTAGTATCCTGAAAACCAATAATTAAAGTTTTGATATGGATACATTCCTTGTTACAAGTAGAACAATAACAACCCTCGGATTTTTCATCAGTTTTGTTTTTTTTATAAGTTATTCCTATTTTAAAAAAAAAAGCACAAGTATGCCATCATAGGCAACCACTGCAACTAAAATGGGATAGGGGAGGATAGGCTAGTTAAGATCAAGGGTAACTTAATAATTTCATTTAACCTTTGAGTCTTCCCTCAGATAAACCAGAAAATACTCGGAATTATCCTAATTTACCATTTCATGCTACACAGCAGCATTGTTTCGCGCATACGCATAGGATATACTGCGTTTTGTGCATTTTTTAACCAAAAAAAAAATTTCGGAGCATCATTTTCTTTTTATTTTATTTAAAAATAAGTTTTTCTTATAAAAAAAAAAAGGTTTTTTAAACTTGCCAATATTGCAAGACACCCAACTCGTCAGTATACCATCATAGGAAGAAGTCATCATTTTCGTTAAAACAAGCTGTGTCTGCCTTATTTTAAAAATAAAATTAGAGTAAGTATTCCACTAAATGCACAAAACTTGGATATAAAATGTATAAAAATTTACTTCCTGCACAGTCAATAATAAAATCACAATCTTAAATATATGAAGGGAATAAAACTACTTTAGCACATCCCAAAATCAACTTTTGCTGATTATAAAAACAATATTTGTGCACAAAGGACGTATTTTCACCAAAACTAATGTAAAGTCAGTATAGTCATTTTGATCTAATCACTTTTTTACCAATACCAATTTTTATGGAAATATGACCGGAATGCCATCATAGACGCTATGCCATCATAGGCGCCTTTCCCCTACTATATTTAGATGCATACATACATATGCAAAAGAATTTTTTTGCATCACATTTATGCATCTATGCAACCACTAAAACAGGGAAAGTATTTAGAATGAAAAAATTAAAACACGATAATATATTGAGTTTTGTACTATTCTAAAATAAGTTGATATTCACTGATATATTTCGAATTTGATCAAATAAAATTTAAGTGTTCGAAAGTTATAACCATGTCAAGTTTTTGAGCCCTTCAAAATGAGGTGTCTGGAAAGCCTTTCAAAATGAGAAATAATAAAGTTAACGTCATAATTTTTGGTAACTATAATTTGATGAAACTTGAAATCTATGAGAAAATACAAATTTGATTTAAAATAGTAATAATATGAAATATAATATGTAATAACATGAAACTTAGTAAATTATTGCACTCAAATTTGGGTTTGAGGACTCGTCTTTCTCAAACATAAAAAAAAAAATTAATTAGACCGAAATCAACTGAAAAGCATTTCCTTAGAACAAATTACAAAAACAAAAAACAAAAAAAGCAAAAATAAACGCGTTTTTATACTCTCGAAATTTCTGATATAATACTTATTAGATAAATAAAATAATAAATAAACTTACTAAATAAATTTGATTTCTTAATTTAAACAATAAGTGTTTATTATTTTACCTTCAATTTAATTTTGTACATTGTTTTAAACATCTGCAATTTAATTTTTATATTTTAAAATCTTTGAATGTTTAAATGTCTAAATATGTGCGGCCGTGGCGCAGAGGTTAGAGCGCTTGCTTTATAAGTAGGAGATCCAGGTTGGAACTTTGGACATATTTCACGTCACGGTAAGGAAGGAGACGTTAACTTCCTGGTTAAATGCACTTCCGCGGTGCTCTGTGACAAGACCATTAGGACTTCTTGGGGCACCTAAGTAGCAAAAAAATAAAAAATTATAAAAATAAAAAAATTCATTATGAAGTAGAACAGTTCAAACAATTTATTTTCTTGCTTTAAATTAATAGTTTATTTTTCCTATATTATGAATATAAAAACTATTAATATTTTATACAACTTTGACGGATTATTATCACTTTTTGATGGGTACTTACTTGTTGACGATTTTTTTAATATTAAAATCACATTAAACATGTCAAAACTCTCATGAGATGAATCTTTCATCCTCGTTTATAATTTTATTCTTTTCAAAATTTAAGTCAAAATTAAACTTCAAATAAAAGTTACTTGAAGTTTTTATTTTTAAACTTTATTTTTTTTGAGTTGTACAATTATTTTTAAATATTTTTGCATGAATCATTATTAAATTAAAAAAAACTGTTAATAAAAGTTTAGAAAAGACCAAGTATCATAAATAAAAATTTGCTGATATTATGTTATTAGATAAGTTAATTATACTATTTTTTTTAATTTACAAACCATTTTTTATTTATCTATTTCAAATTTATTAATTTATTTTTTTATTTTTTTTACTTTTGAACATGAATGTTTGTAATTGACTGAAATTCATTTAAGTATTTAAAGATGCTTAAAACTGAAATGTACAACTTTTTCTGCATAGCTTTGTTGTTGTGTTTACCAAGTGGACAATTTATTGCGTTTTTTTAGAAGGTAGCAATCGGTTTCTAATCTAGCATCACATGCTAAATAAATAAAAATAAAATTTCTAAAAATATCGTATTACTCTGTAAAGCAAAACCATACTTAGATCAATCATGATTGAAATACATATATTTCTCATTCCTATTTTAATTATGCAAACAGTGCTTGGTGCAGCACCAATAAAACAAAAACAAAAGAGCTGTTTAGGAAACAAAAACCAGCAATTAGATTATTATCAAATGCACACCAACTCTCACATTCAAGACCATTGTTTAACAATCTAGAAATGATAAATTTGTACCAAATAAATAATATCATCTTTTATGTATAAAACTAATAATAATACAATACCATATTTGGGTTGAACAAAATTGTTACCAAGTAACAACTTTGTTCAACTCAAAACTATATATGATTCCACCAAGTTCTTAATAACTATTAGATGACCAATGTATGGAATAAGATAATTGTTAATGATATTAAAACACTTACAACTCTTTAATAGTTTAAAGAAAAACTAAAACTATTACTTTTAAATAATGAACAAAAGAATTATTTTTAAAACTCTCTATAAAAATATTATATTTGGAAATTATCTACTAATGCATTCTTTATTTGTCTGGAAAGGTCTAAAGTCTTTAATTATATACATTATTGTCAATTATAATATAAAAAAATAATTAAAAAAAATAAATGTTTTTGATTATAAACTTATATATATATATGTATATATATATATATATATATATATATATATATATATATATATATATATATATATATACATATATATATATATATATATATATATATATATATATATATATATATATATATATATATATATATATATATATATATATATATATATATATATATATGTATATATATATATATATATATATATATATATATATATATATATATATATATATATATATATATATATATATATATATATATATATATATATATATATATATATATATATATATATATGTATATATATATATATATATATATATATATATATATATATATATATATATATATATATATATATATATATATATATATATATATATATATATATATATATATATATATATAGTATCTTATGATTGTAAACTAACTTTTATGTTTTCTTTTTTTATGTTTTTGTTTTTTTTGTTTTTTTTTATTTTCTTTTTATTTTCTTGAATGAATTTTTAAAATTATTCTTTCAATGAATAACTCAGAAATTTGAATATATATCTCATTACATGACCGTAAATTAACCTTCGTGTTGTTGTGATTAAGTTACTTCCTTAACTTTTATTAAAAATAACTTTGAAAGACTCTATTAAACTATTTTGCAATTTATATAAACTTTTTGGAAACATTTTGCTTTTTTTCTCATTTTAATTTAGTTACAACGTATTTATATAAATGTCTAGAAAAAACAAAGGATTTGTTGATAAGACAGACCTGTCTTCTTCTTGTCCTTGCCATCTTTATATAAATTATAAAACACGCACTCTATAAATTTGTTTTATTTTTTTGTCTCAATTTAACCTGTTTGTACTTAGATATGAAGTTCTTATTGGTATAAATGTTTATGAAATGTCTATAAAATAATAGTATATAAAATATAAATGTCTATCAATAAAATAAGTCTATTAAACGCCTATGTAAGTTTATGAAACGTTTATATAAGTCTATTAAAAATAAATAACAAAATTGCTGAACTTAAAGCTTCTTACGCCGACTTTAAAACTACAGTAGTAAAGAACACAGAAGTTATTACAAAATCACAAAACTCTTTAACCTCTCCAAAAATAAAAAAACACCTGAAAACACTGAAAAGTTAAAAAAATAAGTTTGATGACCATAATAACAAAAATAATAAAAAAACACTCATATTTAAAATTGTATTTTTTGAGATTACCAATAAAAAATTTTGGAATGACAAACACAAATGTTAAAGCAGCAAAATAATGATCCAAGATTTGCTGACAAATCCTAGTAATGTCTTTGTTAAATTTTTCCAATGGTTTGACATCAAACGCACAAAAAACCAATGGTTTTTTGTGCATACATACAAGGTCAACTTAATAATAAAGAAATATTCAAAGAAAAAACAGAAATTTTCAAAAAGTTAGGGGTGGGGAGGATATCACCCACTATGCCCCCCTGTTCCTACTCCAGTATATATATACCAATGTACTTTTATATATACACAGTATAATTGTGCGTAAAACATTTATAATTGATAAAAACTTTATAAAAATGTTTTAAAAAAACCATGAGCTAATAAGTTTTACTTATCAGCTGATAAATTTTACTCAAGGATGCGTTCAATTGGATGCAAAATTATATTTGTATATTTCGTATTTCTACCAGTAAGTATTTTGTTCATAGGATGGCGCCTGTTTTATCGAGAAAATTCATATACTTTATCTATAAGTTAGGAGATCATACTTAAGCTCATATTTTAAAATGTTTCAAGTCTCGCGATACTAGTATCTTAGTCTTTAATATATATATATATTAGCCTTCAATACCTATATTTGCCCTAATACATATAATAAAGTCTTTAATACATATATTAGGCTTATATTAGAATATTGTTCCCCAGTTTGGTTGCCATATCATGTTGAACTAATAAAGGTATCTAAGAACGTGCAAAAACTTTTCACAAAAAAAAATCCTACACTTAAGCAATTAAACCCACGATAAATGAGTTCAGTTGCTTGATTCGGAGTCGCTTGAGATAAGACAAGTAAAACATAATTAATCAACTTGCTTCAAAATTCTGCATTTATGCAGAATTTTGAAACAAGTCAATTATCATGTTTTACTCAGGCAATTCCATGCGCCTCAATGTTTTGCTTTTATCGAGGAAATACAATTTTATGATATCTATGTGTATAAAAGATATTTAAAATTTATATTATTTTGGTAAAAAAAATATATGTTCTTTAGGATAATTTTTTTTTATTTTTTACTTTTTATTTTATTAGTTATTGCACATTTAAGAGTGTCATGGCGTGACAAATCGATGTCACGCTGTGACGCGCGTATTTTGAGCTATATCTGTAAATATATTGAAAAAAATTATGAAAAATTAGTTTTTATAATACAGTTAGGCTATTTCAAGATTATAAGAAAGTTTATTTTTTATTTTAAAAACCTATACCGAAAACCTTTGTTTTTTCGATTAAAAATGCATTAACGCGTGTCATGGAATTGCATGGAATTAATTAAGACCAAGTTATAACTTGGTCTTAATTAATAAATCAATTTTATCAAGGACATAAAATACGAGGGCATAAATATAAAATGCACACACAACAACGTCGACCAGATATTCTCAAATTTAGTTTCTCTTACTGAGTTGCTAACATTTGGAATCGGTTGCTTTTCGATGTTGTTAATGCCGATAATATCAACATCTTTAAGAGTAAACTTAACTCAATTAATTTTTTTTTTTTTTTCAAGTATACATTTCGTCGTATTTATAATAAATTATTTCTAATATATTGTTTTTTGAGTTAAAATGTGACAGGAGCAGGCAGAAGACAAAAGTCTTATCATCCAGCCCCGCTGCATCATTTACATATTAAACAAAAAATAATCCACCATATTGAAAAAAAAAATTACAATCTCAGTAAAGTAATATTTTTGAAAAAAAAGTGTTACATTTTTTTTATTTTATTTCCAAATACAATACAACTTAAAATAAAGAAATAAATATAAAGATAAGTTATGATGTAAAGGGTGTCGCTTTTTAACAAAAGATAAATGTTAAAAAATTAAAGAGAATAAAATAAAAATTAAAAAATAAAATAGTATTTGAGATACGTCATAATCGAGTAACTGTTTTTTTAAGATACTTTTAAAAGTTTGAATAAATAAAATAATATTTTTACTATTATTTGGGAGAAATGAGTTCTACAAATGTGGCCCTCGGTATGTTATTAAGAATTCAGATTGTTTTAACAAAGTTTTTGGTACCTGATAATTAAGCAATGAATGCTTTGTTTGATATCTATGATTTATAATAAAGGAAAGGTCTTCAAAAATATTAGGCAGCATATTTTGAAAAGTTATGTCGGTGTTGACTGCATATCTTATTGTTAAGTTGTATATAAATTATATATTCAATGTTGTACGCTGTTACATAATTTATTTATTTTGGGGCACGCTGTTAGTGTCCATCAGTATAGATCAGGAATGCCCTTTAGAACATGTATTATTTGTTCTAATAAATAAAATTTAATTTAATCTATATAAAACTATATATTATATTTTAAAATATTAAACAAAAAAATATTAGCATGTTTTAGCATCATCACAGTCATCAACATCAAGAGTATTATCACCACTGAAGAAATTAAAAAATAATTTCGGAGAAGAATGATGGAAGAGGGGAGTTAAGTACTGAAAATTTATTAAGAAATGTGTTTAAAACGTTGCAAAGAACAATTGCGGACTTATTTGATTTGTTATTAATCTAATTTTTTTATAAGTACAAATGGCAAATATATCACAGTAAAACACCAAAAAAGTTCATAAAGTCAATGTCTGTTTTATACTGATTTTAGTTTTTGATTTCAAACTTGAGTCCAGTGGCGGATTTAGTATAGGGCGTGGGGGGACGAGCTGCCCCCTCCCCCCCACGCCCCCTAGAACGGTCTAACGGCGCCCCCTAAAACAATTAAAATATATATATATATATATATATATATATATATATATATATATATATATATATATATATATATATATATATATATATATATATATATATATATATATATAAGATTAAATTAATGAAAGCTACCCCGGTCGCCCCTATTTATTGACTTGACCCCCCCGTGACACTAAACCTCAATCCGCCACTGCTTGAGTCCAATATTTGTTTTATACTAATTTAAGTGGGTTGATTTCAAACTTAAAGTCCGTTTATTTCCATTACATTATTATTTTTTAAAATAATCGTAATTTGTTTTTATTTTTAATATTGAATTTTTTAAATACTTTTCTACGATAGTACAATTCAAAGTAATGAATAAACAATAAAAACAATTGTATAGTACTCACAAGAGTTTCTTTGAGCCTTACATTCTACAAAAAAAAATCATTTTTATCATGGGGGTAGGATATGGGATATATCTTTTGTAACGTTTAGTCTTCAAACTTCTAAGGTAAAAAATTATGCCAAAATAAACACTTGCCATTCAATTTTCTACCAAAAAGGAAACCTTACAATGGATGTATCACATAATCTAATCTTAGTTAAAACTTTCCTTTTTTTTTTTTAAAGTGTTGAAGTGTTTAGATAGCATGTACTTTAAAATGTTTTCTAAGATTTTAACTTAAAATCATTTAAAGTATTTTAATTAAGTCAAACTGATCAACTTCAACAAACAAATTCAGTCGAAACTGATCATCAACTTCAACAAACAAATTCAGTCGAAACTGATCATCAACTTCAACAAACAAATTCAGTCGAAACTGATCATCAACTTCAACAAACAAATTCAGTCGAAACTGATCATCAATTTCAACAAACAAATTCAGTCGAAACTGATCATCAACTTCAACAAACAAATTCAGTCGAAACTGATCATCAACTTCAACAAACAAATTCAGTCGAAACTGATCATCAACTTCAACAAACAAATTCAGTCGAAACTGATCATCAACTTCAACAAACAAATTCAGTCGAAACATCTTTAAGAGCTCTTTTATGTCAGTCCCACACAAGTTATTTCCTTAATTTTAGCCTCTTTAAATGTAGGAAGTTCCTGAACCAGGTATCTGAAGGCATGTTGTTATGAGTATTTTCGATTATCATTGCTACATTTGTTGCATTTGATTACAGGGAATGAACTTAAGCTGGATATAAGCTCATGTAAGTGGTATAAGCACATGTAACTGGGGGAAATGTGGAACTGATCAAACAGCTGATAATATGCTACGATAACAAAAAGTTTTTCTCATTGATTCTTTAGGTCGAGGCAGCGCAGGAACAGCAGAAACATGATTACGTTGCACTCATAGTTATTGCAAAAAGAAGTCCACGTCCACATATAAACCATGTATACAGTCCTGATGAGCAACTCACACAGCAAACAACAATAAGAAATGAGCACAGGTGTTCATTTCTTATCTTGTTAGTGCGGGCTCGTGGAGTAATAATAAAATTTAAAATGACCAAAACACATCTGGATTGCAAATCCATAAAAGTAATATATGAAAACATTATAAAAAAATAATTTTAAAAATTAAATTTTGTTTAGAATTTATTTAACCGTAAAATAATTAATAACTACTTTATTTAACCTTAAAGTAATTATTAACTACTTTAAAGTAATTGTTAACTACTTTAAAGTAACTATTAACTACTTTATTTAACCTTAACATTAATTATTAACTACTTTAACGTTAATTATTAACTACTTTAACGTTAATTATTAACTACTTTAACGTTAATTATTAACTACTTTAACGTTAATTATTAACTACTTTAGCGTTAATTGAATTAAAGGTAAAAGTAAAAATAAAATTAAAATGAAATTTAAAATTTGAAATGAAATGAAATTAAAATGAAAGTTAAAAATTTGAAAAAATCAAATATTTACAGTTTTATAAAATTAGAACTTTAATTAAAATGATTTTTTTAAACAAATTTTTGCATAATGCTTGACTTAATTTTCTTTATTTCAAAATTGTTTTCTATCATATCTAACCTATTATTAAAACTTCAATACCGCAAAAGGTTTTTGATTCATCCATATCTCCCCGGCCTTAGTTTAAATTTGACTTAACTTGAAAGCATTCAAAACGTTTGTGCCAAAACTTTTTTTTTCTTTGTACATTTAACTTTAGGTTAATCATACAATTACTACTTTTGTTAATCGTACAATTACTGCTTTTATTAATCGTACAATACCTTGGTTATTGGTACGGTTCTAATTAAATTTGAGTACTTTAAAGTGCTCCAAGTTATTATCAGCAAAATATCACAATATTATTTTTATAAAACAAATATTTAACAGTTGAAAGAACTCCTATTAGACAAATAACGAAATACATTTTGTAAACAACACGTTTTTTTTAACTCATTTTGAAAATTTGGGCGAAATTCGGCACACATAACAATGGTCTTGGCACACATTGCAATGTTTTTAAAAACACTTTTGTTTTAAATAAACTGAGCTTTTGAAATGAAAATCGCTTTATAAATCAAATTAATATGTATTAATTAAATATTAAGTCGAAATAGATCAAACATTATTTAGGAAGAACGTTTTTTTTTTTACTGGCGCTTTTTTTTTTTTTTTTTACAGACAGCGAATCAGATTCGGCATTTCTGAAGTTATACAAGTATAAATTTGTATAAATTGTGTATAAATTTAGCGTGTATAATTTGTATAAAACGTGTATAAATTTTGCGTACAAATATGCGCGCCGGGTTGTTTTGGGAACTTTACTTTTCGATAAAACGTAAAAAAATGAAATAAAGTTTACAGTAATAAAACTATGTATTCAATTAAACTCGTTTCTTTGTTGTTTTGTAAGCGCGGCTTACAAAACGAAAAAATTATTTTCATAAAATATTGAATATTTCTTGTACATTTGCTCAATAAGTTTTAAGGATTGTAAAGCTTTTTCTTTTTAAATTATGTTCATCGCGCAGCGTTGTAGTAAACCAGTTTATTAATTCCGCCGTAAGTTAATATTATATAAAGTTACTATTACTAATTCCGCCGTAAATAATTAGTGTCAATAATTCCGCCTTAAGTTTGCTTACAATAGGAAAATATTTTTTATGTTTTTATACATGAAATAATGAAAAAAATTCTAATTATTATAAATTTTATTAATTCTTTTATTGAGGTTGATTATAAAAATAAAATTTTATTATTTTTTTATTTTAAGTAAATTAATGCTTCGTCGATTTCTTTACTTTTAGTTAGAATTTGACGTTACCTGCGATTAGAGAAAGTTTGCTATAAATTTCTGATAATTTTTATATATTTTCAAACTATTTTAAAAGCGTTAGAACTTATCAATAAAAATAAAAAATTTAGAGAAATTTTTTTTTAATTTACAAACAAAAAAAAAAATTGCTGTTATCGTTAAATTATAAACTTACAGGGTTATTATCTACTAGCAGTAAGCAACCCGTAATGCGCGTTGTTAGTAAAAATTAAAAAAAAAACCGTGTATAGAAAAGCCTAGAAACTACTTTAAAATAGAAAAGCCTAGAAAATGACGTAACTCGACTAATAATAATAATATTAAAATAGCGTATTCATATTATCAGATTAAGAATTATAAATAAAATAATAAGTCCTTTTAAGTTTAAGTTTAAAAAATTAAATAAACTTTCAAGTATGCTGTAAATATTGCATTATTTATAACTAAATTTATCTAATTATGTATTAGTTTAAAAGTTTTTTAATGAATGTAAATTTAGAATAGTAATAGTTACTTATTGTCCTTCTACTTGGGAAGCTGGACTCCAATCACTTGAGAAGTTAGGCTCCAATCACTTGAGTTTTTCGCAAAAACGCTTTTATTTGATATTGGCGTTAAAAAAGTAAAACTAATTTTTGATAATATAGTTATGAGGGAAACTCGCAATCATGGAGATCGTTTAAAATGTAAAAGAAAATAATTATTTTGAAATAAAAAAAGTAAATTTATCATAAAAAGTAAGATCATACCCATAAACCTTTTAAGGTCTACTATATATTAGGTATACTAGGTCGAGTATAGCATGTCGCGTATGTTGCGTTCTATTTTATTAAATTTCTTAAATAAAGTTAATAAATTTTAAAATTGCAGAATAACAAACTTGAAAAACTTTAGAAGAAAAAAAATAAAAAATAAAAAGCAAAGAGCCATTATAGATCGCTCATTAATTTCGCATGGCTAAATACAGGGTTTCCCACTTTTTGACAATGTATTATTTAATTTCGACATTTTGACAATGTATTATTTAATTTCGACATTGTATCAGTACATTTCGACAATTTTCATTCAATTTCGACACCGTTGCATTTTTATTTCGACTGTTTTGCATTCAATTTCAACAGCGCTAAGAATACTTTAAATAATATAGAAATAAAACAGTTTAATTCTTTTAGATTTATTTAGATAATATAATTTTTTAGTTGTATACAAAATAAAGTTTAAACAAAAATTTATCAAATATAAAATATTGTAATTTCAAATACTCGCCTAATAAAAATAAAAAAATACTAAAGTAAGTTTATTCTTCAATAATTGGTTCTCTTCTTGAACACGGAATCATTTACCTAAGTACGTCCCCAAAATTATTATTACAGTTTTTGCAAGTAGTATTCAATGCACTGTTTTGTATATGTTCAAGCAGTTTCTCTTCAGCTGTAGACGAATATCTTCTGATAAACTGTTTCCATTCAGAAAACATATTTTCAATAGGATTTAAAAAAGGAGATTATGGAGGTTCATCAAAGGATGCCCAGCACGTACTATTTTATCTTGAACAACAGCAGTCTTGAACAAACGAACATTCTCTAAAATATTTCTTTATATCTAGCTCTTTCATTAATAACGTCTTCAGATTTTCTTCTCTATGGAATATTGTAAACACGTTTCAAAGTATAATTAAAACTAACAATCTATCTTGCTATAGTAGAATGACTGACTGAAATGGATTTTTGTTCAAAAAGTCTCTGTTTAATTTCCTTAAGAGTCATTTCACAATCATTTTTTAATCATCTTTGGACATATTTTGCGTCACGTTCAGGCGTGAACATCCTGGTTAAATGCACTTCCGCGGTGCTCTGTGCCAAGAATGTTAGGACTTTTTGTGGCACCTAAACAACAAATTTAAAAATTTTTTTTTTGGATTAGTACCTTGGATTCTTCTGTTAATTTTATGTTTCTAAAACCACCTTTTAATTGCCGTTCAATCGGCAAACCATTTTTATATTTTTTGATAATTAAATAGATTGTAATTCGTTTAAAACCAAGAATATTTGCAATTTCTGATGGTAAATTTCCATTTAAGTAAGATGCAATTAATCTTGAATAGTTTTCATTGTTGATTGTTTGATTCGGCATTGCTGTTTACAAATATTGAAATTGATATTTTATCTTTTACTATGAACTCTTGTTGTATTAACGAGACAAATATTTTGGATAATAAAAAAATTAATTGATAGTTTGATGATGTGTTGTTGGGATATTTTCAAAAACGTAGCTTTTTTTTTGGCAGTTAGATATAATTAATCCGGCAATAAAAATAATGAATATAGCAATTAAAAACAATTGTTATGATAACTTGAAATAATTAATATTTATTTTACCTATAATTTTTACGTATATCCAAAAATTTTTTGAAACCACATTCATGCTGTAAGTATCCACTTAGAATTAAAAAAATAGCCACATTAATGTTTAACAAAAATTTTCATCATAAATATGAAAATTTTAATTCAAAAGATAGTTTTTTTAAATTGTCGAAATGTGATGCAAAAGTGTCGAAATAGAATGCAAATATGTCAAAATGTAGTGATATAATGTCGAAATTGAATGCAAAAGTGTCGAAATATAATGATAAAATGTCAAAAAGAGATGAGAAACCCTGTATATATGATAAACAAAAAAACGGTATTTCACATAGATAGCTTAAACTCGCTTTAAGCTCAATAAAATTTAATAAGCAAAAGAGTAGGGTGGGGGGGGGGGTCCAAAATTCTTTATTTCTTGTTTAACCCGTTATTCTTAAGTGATTTTTTGAGAAAAGTTTAAAAAACGATTCAGTTTTTGCTAATTTTTTATGGTTGACCATCTACTTCTATTTGAAAAAATTGAAGATATAAAAAATAAAAGTCTTTGCAAAAGTTTCTTTGCGTATAAAGTTACGCAACTTTTCTTTCCAATATATGCTATTCAAATTTTGATTGGATAAATTAGATTTTTAATCATTGCGTTTTAGAAAAAAAAAAGTTTAATAAAAATAAAATAATAAATAATAAATTTTGCTGTACGCATACAATGTGTGAGTCTAACATCTGTAGATGTTAAAACTTTGACAGCCGTTGCAAAAGTATTTTATTTTTTTTTATTTTTTTATATGTTATATATATTTTTTGTTTTATTTGTTTTATATTTTTATTTTGTTTTTTTCGAAACGATCAAACTTGTTTTTGAAGATGTTCACATTTTTAGAATTAATAATCTCCTCTGTTAAATTATTCCAATTGTTAACTATTCTGTTTGTAAGGAAGTTAAATCTTGTGGTGGAATGTGTAAATTGTTTTTGTATTTTCTGAGTATGACCTCTTGTTATTGCATATTTGATTATTTTAGGAGGATGATTCCATTTAACTTTATCCATATTTTTACTTATTTTATAAAATTGAATCAAATCGCCTCTTTCTCTTCTTGTTTTTAAAGTAGTCAAGTTAAATTTTTTTAGTCTATCTTCATAGCAAAAGCTTCTTAAACTATTTTTTCGTGTAGCCCTTCAATTTTATCAATATCCTTTTGGAAGTATGGGTTCCATACCGGCACCGCAAACTTCAGGTGTGGACGAACCAATGACGTGTACAAATGTTTCATTGAAATTTCATCTAATCTACAAAAAGATTTCTTTATCTGACCAATATCTTATCTTAATCTGAAGTCTTTTTCCAAAAAAAAAAAAGGTTTTAAATAAGTAAAACGATAGATTGCTTCAAAAAAAAAGTTTTATCTGAAGTCTCTTTCTAAACAAAAGGAACACCGCTACCTAAAAGGCTTTTTAAAAAACAAACTGGGTGATCAAATTTTGAAATTTTCTGCTTTACTCTAAAACGCAGTGAATAGCTAGTTAAAAAAAGTTCTAGAAGCAGTTAATAAGTATACCTCAAAGAGGTTGAATGATTGTATCATTCTTGCTAGAGTATTTTGGCAAAAGTTAGCCTCAGGACTTCAAAAAAGAGAAAAGTATTATGTGTTTGGTTAATGATGGAATATGAATAGTATTAACTTTCTATTTAAGTTGTTGCAGTTGAAAAGCTTTGGAAAAAAACCATTTAATTTCAACAGTAGATGTATACTTAATTATTTAAACCATATAAAAAATGAGGGTTCGCATAGTTTAAAAATATTTTTGAGAGTTATTGTCCAGTTATTTGTCCAAAAAGTTGAAACTATGGAATATAGTTGAAACCAGCTACAAAAACAAATAGATAACAATGGAAGAGCAGCAAACTTTGCATCAGGTGTGCAAGATGAGTTCTGTTTTAGCTTGATTAAAGTTACAAGGCGGCCCATTTAGCTGTGAACTAGACATTATTGAAGTAGATAAAGATATGTAAAAATGAAAAAAAAGTTCGAAAAATGAGGTTCTTTATTTTAGGGATACAATGTAGGTCATTGTCGTGGAGATCTATTCTGTTTAAATAGATGATTGTTGATATAAAAATACAAACCTCCATCTTATGTCTACCAAAGAACACGCTCATAACCTAGATGTTCTATATGGAAAGTTCACGCAGCAATCTTTATCACATATGACTTTTATAGTTATTTTCCATTTTCAATAGTAAATAACAAACTGTATGGATTATTTTCATATATAATGTTTAATTTTTTTTGTTACTTATAAATAATAAGGTATATTATTGATAAATTAAACAGAAAAAGATTTCTAGTTTTCTACTTTTCTAATATTTAATGATAATAATTTCATCTATTTTTAACAATACCTTTTTTCGTCAATATATTCACTTTTTATCAAAATTATAGTAGAAGGCTAAATAATTAAAATGAAAAAAAAATGATTATGATTTTCAGAATCAGCATGAAAAACTAATTAAGAAAAATTGGTTAAACTATAAAAAATTTAAAAAAAGACCACTATGGACCCCCCCCCCTAAAAAGAGCAAAGTATTTCTAATTATTTCTGATTATAACTTCTAGTGTTTTAATAATAGAAGTTATAATAAGAAATATTTCTACTATTTAAATTATTTTTAGATGATCCCGAAACATATTTTCAAAAAGTAAGAGTATAAAAATATATATATAAAAAATAACTTTCTTTTCAAATTATCTAGCTTGCTTTGAGTTTTTTTAACCCAAATATTAAAATGTTGTAACAATATAATAAACACGTGCGTCTGCATCCTGTTTGAAGTTTGGTTTGATATTTTACGAAACAATATTTGAAGAGCCCGAGTACGAGTAAACGAAAACGACAAAAAAACTAAACTAATAATAGCATCAACAGAAATTGATATTTTTTGTCTATTTTCAGAACTAAAAATATATAATAATATTTAAATAGATGATAGATTTCAATATACATAATGTGAAAACGGAGTTAACTCGAATTTTTTTATTTTTGTAATGGTGTGTTTTGCAGATGGGATCTTCATTTATTGTAATATTTATAAATATTGTTTTTAAAAAACGATTAAGCAAAATCAATTTTCTCAATTAATTTTGACTTTTTGTTTTTTTTTAATTTTGTGAAAATCTTTTATTAATTATAAATTTTTAACTATAAATTATTCAGCTAAAAAAATAAGATAAAGGTTGTTATTTATTTTTGTTTATTTTTTACCATTTAACAGCGGGTTCAATAACCCATTTTGGCGTCAAAATTATTTTTTATTAAATATCGTTAAATTAGATTTAAATAACATACTTAGAACTTCTAAATACATTTCTGATTAAAAAAAAAATTTAATTGTATTTTTTCAATAATAAATAACTCAATAAAAAAATTAAAAAAAGCATTTTTTATTCACACCGATTTCATTTAAACACAATTCATATAACACATAATAAAAAATAACAGAACATTATTTTTGATAGCACAATTTCATGAAAAAATTTACTTTCTTCATGAAGTTGACATTTAAGTGATGTAATTTATAAGTTTACAATGTTATGGTATTAATAACTCTGAAACCTCAGCAGGAAAGTCTTTGTTTTTAAATGTGCCAGACTTAATGATACTATGATAGGGATCAGTTCAGCATAGAAATCTTTTCAAAACATCATTATTTGCCATACATCTTGAAGCTTTTCAAGCATGACGTTCACAAAATTACATGAAAAATTTATTGCTTACCTCCTGTGCTTCTTCACTCATCATACCGATTGGTAGTGACATTCTATCAATGATAGGTGGGCCATAGGTTAGCACTGTGGAGGATCTGTGGAATTTAGCACCATGGGTAAAACCTCACAACCAACTATTCTCTTTCTTTGCACATCACAGTAAACTTCTCAGTATTAATTTCATGGTCACTTGATAGCTCTACAAAGTAATGTGCCATTTTGAAATTAGATCGTTTTTGACACCAGTATTATTTGCAAAAGAGTTGGCATCAGCAAATGCTTGTCGAGAAGTATTGCTATTATTAAATATACCAGATTCTTCGGACTGTGGTTTATTAAAATCAAAGCCCATCTGCTGAAGAAAAACTTTTTGAATTCGAGACTTTGTTTCAGCAACTTGTGTTTTATCTACTGTAGTTCTTAATTTCCACTTTTTAATAGGAACTTGTATCTTATGTATAGAAAACATTCAAAACATCTAATCCAGCTATGCAGTGTAGATAAGCCATGCTGCAAGCCTTTTGCCTGGTAATTTCTTTCAGGTTTGTATCAATTTTTTTATGCTTTTTAGTGAGCATCCACAGACAGAGCAACTCTGACTTGAGTTAGTGATCTCAGACAAAGATATGTGTATTTTTCCATCAATTATTGTTATTTCAAGGACATGTTTTACTTGATGTTATTTTCCATTATCTAATACAATTTTTGTGCTATTCAAATTGCTAATTTCGTCTTTTAATTGAGCTTCTTGAGTGATTAATATATCCGAAGACTTTTTTTCATACTGAAAATGCAAAGAGCGACAATGCATAGTTGATGATGGTTTATAGTTACGCCATAAGATTGTCTTTTTTCCACCAGCAAATATGCTCAAGTCAAGTTGTAAAACACATGTTAAAAAATATGACTATTCTTTTTTTAAGTTACAAATCTTTAGACACTGTTTGCTTATAGACACTTTTTCAGTGGTGCCATCAAATACTGCCTTGTGCCTTAAAATTGCAAAAATGGCTGTATCACCAGAGACAGTTTCAATGACTTCATTCTGTACTTGACGCAGTCTTTGTGCAGTGTGGTCTAGCAAACTCTGGCTTGAGATTTTAGCATAATAATCGTTTATCTCTATTTCATTTCGATAACAAGATATTTTGCTGCCTTTATGTGGTATATAGGATAAAGTTCACATTTTTTCTCGTTGCCATATTTCAATGTAGTTGATCTCCATATTTAATCATATTTTTATCTAAAGGTAAAGCTCTAACTTTACCTCATTGTCAGATGTTGGGATACTTTGTCAGTATTGTCAAAAACATTCTTTACAGCATGATTCTTGTCAAGTCTAATCTCTTTTTTAGGCACAACTTTTACTGCAAATTCATTAGGTAAATGCTCTTGATGTAGAAAGTTAATATACTTGTACTTTGCTGAACATTCATGAAAATTCTCAATTGAAGGCTTGCAACGTGTAATCTGTTTAACAGGCAAGTTAGTTAACACGGCAATTACTGTTTGTAACCATTACTCATGTATTTTTTTTAAGACAAAAACTTTTAAGTCTTGCCATTTCTTTTTCATATGTATTAGTAACGTAAATTATTGTTAATATTCACCAGGTTCATACCATTACTAACATCTTTCAAAACACCAAGGTCATAATTGTCACCATGGTCATTCTTAATTTATTTTCTAACATTTAGTTATTAACATATTTCATTTTAAAGTGTAGTTATCAACATATTTCATTTTAACATGTAGTTATCAACAAATTTCATTTTAACATATAGTGATCAACATATTTCATTTTAACATGTAGTTATCAACATATTTCATTTTAACATGTAGTTATATCAAGATATTTCATTTTAACATGTAGTTATAACAACATTAATAAGATTCATTTAATAGGAACGATTTGAATGACTTTTAGGTCTGTTAAAAGTTGATGAGTTTTATTTTTATTTAAAAAGCTAATACAAAGTGGTACTTTACTTAAAATTTGTTTGAAACTCAAGTCAATTTTAATTTATTATACAAACACTTAATAAAGATTTTAAAGTTTTTTTCAGATTAGAGGATATTGAAGGTTTTTTTAATTAACTAAAAAAAGTAAAAATTTGCACTCAAAAAACGTACAAAAACACATCAACTTCAAAGTTATTTAAAATTTCTTACTTACAAGCAAAAGATTTGCAGCCAAGTTGTGTTGTTTAACAAAAGATAAATCTATCATTATATAAAAAAATAATAGCGCATATAATTTTAAATAAAAACAATTTAAAATTATTGTGTAACCACTTATATTTTAATTAACTTTTATTTTAAAACTTACGATCTGAAAACTTTTTTTTAGCTTTAACAGGTCGCATAAATTTTAATATAAAAGCTAATGAAAAACGTTCTATTAAAGCTTGATATAAGCATAGAAAACAAAAATTACCATGAAACCTACATCAAACTCAAGTTTTTTTTTTTATTTTTGGCTTTGACCCGCTGTGTATTTGTGAATTTAATAAGAAGTATAAAAATTTTGATTGTTGTTTTACCATTATAGTGCTATTGTTTTATATATATATATATATATATATATATATATATATATATATATATATATATATATATATATATATATATATATATATATATATATATATATATATATATATATATATATATATATATATATATATATATATATATATATATATATATATATATATATATATATATATATATATATATATATATATACGTAAGTAATTTATCTTATTCATTATAGAAGTTTTAGCTTCTACTACTTCTACTATATAGTAGATACCAAAATACTTATGTGTATTTGTTGAACTAGTTTTTTTTAACTAAAGTTTTTATGTTTTAAAGCTTCTCGATGAAAAGACTATTTTAGTCTTCTGCGAGTTTCCTTACAACAAAGAAAAATATTTTTTAATAATAATAATTATATATATATATATATATATATATATATATATATATATATATATATATATACATATTCAACAACGTCCACAAGCAAGTCCCTAGTAGCCCTGAGGTACGACGGACTTGCATATATTTTTTAAATGCATGGGTTAATAGCCAGCACTTTATATTATAAACAACGAATAGTTGTTACCTTATTTTGTACACTGTACAACGCGCATGCGCTAAATAGAATTTTGAATTTCTTTTGTCTTGTAAAAGTTTTAATGGTACAAAAGTTGTTTAATTGTACGTTTTGTACTTATATGCAAAAATATGTAATTTTGTTTTATTGAAATATGTACGGATACTTGTGTTGTAAAAGAAAAAAAAAAAAAAAAAATTTATGGAATTATTAGATTACCTTAGCATTATACATTATAATCTTAAGGCCATAATTTATGGCCATACCTTAGTTTTTATGCTTAAAGGAATATCTATGAGATGAGAATAAATTGTAACATATTATTGTAGTGAAAGTTCTGTTTATAGAGGTGCAAATACCCAGTCATTGTGTAGAGATATTTTAGCATAAGCTGTACTTAAAGTTATACTTTTTCCAGTTTAAATAAACATCCATGTGACTCAAGTTGTTCTATTGATTTTTTAGCAAACGTGCTTCATTTATTGAAGAATACAAGAACATCTCTCTCACAAACCTTTCATAATTACAGCTGGAATTTAAAAAATACATATACTTCTATCACTAGTTATAGATTCAAAATTCCTGCACAAGCTTGTTGACATTCTAAATATGGATTTGATGTTTACTTAGCATCTTGATAAAAGACATTTTTACAAAACAAAAGTATCAGAAATATTATATTGCAATAAATCATAATGTAAATTGTGGATTAAAATTTATTGCAAATAAAAAAAATGATTCTATACTCACAACTGCTTGATTTAAATGAATTATTGATAAATGGTTTACACTTATGACGTCACGAAACCCTACTATGGCTTTTAATATATAAATTCTTATTGTGTTTTCTTGACTTAGTTAATAGTAAGGTGCACAATCCACAAATAAAGAGCACATTGTTTTACTCAAAGATTTGGATAAAACGTTAATCTTGAGTAATACTGAGCCAAACTGTTTTTTTATCATGTAATTTTTTTAATATATACGAGTTCTAGAGTTGAAAAAACTTAAAGCTACTCATTGAGGCGACAAACGAAAAATATTGAGATTTAAATTTATCCTAATTTATTTGAATCTCAATATTTTAAAAATAGAGTAAATGCTGATTATACAATGTTTGTTTCATACAAACAGCTCAATATGGGAAGTTTATTTTTTGCTAATGAAACAAACTTTGTATATTTTTTATTTTTAAATAGAATTAATATTAAGATCATTTTAGCCATAGTTTTTTAACTAAAAGAATGATTATTTTATACTCTAAGAGAAAGTCAATTAATGAACAAATTAAAACTGATGAACAAATTAAAAGTTTAGCGTTTATCCTAATTCTCATTAGTTTTAATTAATACTTATAAACAAGTTTAAAAAATTCAGACCTGTAATATTTAACTTTATAAAAAAAAATTAAGTAAAAAAATTATATTGAACTTGGCAGCAAAATATGGCAATGCATGCATTGGCTTTGAAAGAATAGATTCAACTAAAACTAATTTATAAAAAAATTGTAAAACTTTTGTGAGGTCTAAACTTTTGTTACGTAACTTATAAATTAGAAGTAATTTTTTGACGGTTTTTTTTAAAGAGTTTATTTATTTACCAAATAAATTTTTGTTTGATACATATTTTTATTGAAAAACTGCAAAAAAAAATACATAAAATATAGGGGAAGTGGGGGCATAACCGCCCCCGTAACGTTTGGATTAATGTTATATGAAAATATAAACGAAATGTGTTTTTTTAACAGTTTATTTTAATAACCACATCATTAAACTTTAAATTGATGCATTTAAGAAAAAAGTTGAACGGGTTTTGAAAATTTTATTACACAAAAATTACACTTAGTGAAAAAAACGGTTTTGCCCCCATTGTGAGGCACAACCGCAGCCCCACAAAAATCGATGGGGCTACACCTTTCATGGTACATTTTTTTTACAATTTTCACAGCTTAGATTATTTGATGATTTTGTTGCATGTTTGCAAACCCTAGCAGGCATTTTTTGTATTTACATTTTGAGTTTTGCCCCAGAAGAGAGATCTGTCCAAGAAGAGAGTTTTTTAGAAGAATTGAGTTTCATAGCTTAATTATTAGATTATGGTATTATCAAAAATGGCTTTCATTTCATGAAATAATGCTGATAACACATATCTTTAACACTAAATTCAAATATTGCATAATTATCAAAAAGAAGGTCAGGAAAAATATGATATAAATATAATATTTTTATCAAAATAAACATTATTATTCACAAATTCTCAGAAACTTAACAGCCACTCTTTTTGACATATGCAAAATGAAGGAAACTGTTTTACTAACGCGTGGTATGTTTTTTGCCATATTAGATAACATTTTTTGAAGAGAAATATTGAAAAACGGTTGTGCCTCCATATGCGGTTATGCCCCCACTTCCCCTATAATTTTTCAAAACAAATTTCCATTTAAAATATTGTGTTTTACAATTGCTTTTACTTAAATTCATTGAAGAAGTCACACGCTAATTTGGCAAAAATATGGCCGCCGTTTTCCGTATGTCGCCTCAATGAGTACATAGGCTCTCTAGTGATCCATAGATTTTGAGATTCTTTAACTGTCCAATTTGACCCTATGCTCAACTAGCTCCGCTCTACCCTACTCAAGAAAAAGGTGAGTGCTATCCCAGTGAAAAAAAATACTTTTCCCACATGGATTCCATGTGGGTTCAGTGTAGGATTCATGGGATCCCATATGAAACCCATGTGGGACAAGTTTTTTTTTTTGTGTGTTGTTTTTTTGTTTTTTATTTTGTGAAGAAGGGATGGAGGGCTTTCAATCCACTAGCCACGACACTGTGTATATTTATTTTCATCAAATAATATAAAAATATCATGAACCAGATGAACATTGCCTGATTTTTAAATGCTTTTTATAAAGAATATTGTTTGCATCTAAAAAGTAATACAATCTTTTATACGCAATGTGTTTTAATATTTTTTTAAAAAAACTGGTTAGACTAAATAGTAAGAAACAAATATCATTAATGTATAGTTATAGTTATCTTTAATTCGCATTCCCGCGTAGCTGTTCGCCATTACCCCACTCTCCCCTACCATTAGTTATTTTATTTCCAACTTTTATTACAAGTGAAGGAGAAGTTAAAATTACTTTTTGCTTTCCTGTAATTTCTTTCATTATTTCAAGACGCGTTTTAAGTTATGTTTAGTAAGCAATTTAGATTAATAATTAATATTTTTTTTTTAATTTTTGCGAAATTTATCAAACAGATTTTTGTAGTTTTTATAATTTTGTCAGGGTAACCATGACGACAATAAGATGTTAACTAAAAGATAACTAAATAACATGTTAACCAAAAGATAACTAAATAACATGTTAACCAAAAGATAACTAAATAACATGTTAACCAAAAGATAACTAAATTATAAATTATCAAAGTTTTCTAAAGATATAAAAAAAATTTGAATTAACGATAAAAAAAAAAAAAAAAAAAAAAGAAAAGAAGAAGATGATGATAGACATTCATTTAGCAATTAAGAATTTAGAAATTATTCAGCGAAATTAAAGTTGAAATTAGTTTTAATTATATTTCAGTTGATTTTGCGAAGATACTCCAAGAACTTCCAAAGTACTCTAAGTAGTCTAAGATACTCCAAGTAGTTCTAAGTACTTAAAGTTGTCCTAAGGCACTCCAATAAGTCCTAATGTGTTATCATAGAGCACCGAGTTCATTAAAATGCTTTTCCCTCTGATGATTTTAAATAATAAGATTGTAAAGATCTTTTTTATTTTAAATTAAATTTTTTGCTCATTCCTACAAAATAATAATTGCATTTTCATATAATTATTAAATATCATACAGTGTCATAAACCAATGACATATTGTGATGGGTTATAATAAATGCTAAGAGCTTTTAGGGCGAAGGTTTTTAAGGCGGAGGTTTTTAGGGCGGAGGTTTTTAGGGCGGAGGTTTTTAGGGCGGAGGTTTTTAGGGCGGAGGTTTTATTTATCTAGAGCTGTACAATCACTAATTATTGACAGTTTATCATGTTTCATAAAGTAAGTCACAGAATTAAAAATAGTTACGAAATGTAGTGGTTGTTTGTTAGTTTTTTAAAATGATATTATTATTATCAAAATTTATTTTGTCACTTTCAGCACTTTAAAATCATTAAATGTCGCTATTGTACGAGCATTTAATGTGCCAAAATATAATTTTGTGCATGAAATGTTTGAACTTATCGAAAATATATGTGTTACAGATGAAGTTGATACAAATATTTTAAAATAAAAAGAAAATTTTTTACAAATTATGTCAATAAGACCTTAGCAAAGAAGAAATTCTTCATTTTAAACAGCTTTTACAAAAAGTATCAAAATTTGAAAGAACGATTTACGTTGGTTCTTTTTTGGTTTGAATATGTCACCAATTCAATTTTAAAAAATATATTTGAAACGTGTTTCGTAACGTGGAAATGGAAATTCGAAATTCATCTTCAGATTATAGAAATCATCTTCAAAGTTTATTTGTCTCAGAAACAAATTGTTTTGCTGAAAGATCTTTTTTTTATTTGAAAAGAATAAAAACGTTTACAAAAAAAAATTAAATGACGTTTTACCAATGGAAATCGAACATAGCGTGTGTTAAAGAAAATTAAGTTTGAAGACATAATTAATACAATTGTAAATATAAAAAATTTAAAAACAAAAACAACAATAAATTAAACTCATTAATAATGCCATGCTTTGTATTTTTATGGATATAAGTGCAGCAGAGCTGTTTTCAAGTCACTTTTAAGCAAGTTTCAAGTCAAGTCTTAAGTCATTTAGTAACATGTCAAGTCAAGTCTCTAATCAAGTCATATTACGACCAAAAACTCCAGTGCTGGTGGTCGCTACATTAAAACAGTCAAATTGCATTTATAAAGTACAGCATGGTCATGATATTGATTATAAGTTTTAATAAATTATTATTAAGTTTATTATATTAAAGTTCATAGCTGTCAATATATAAAAAAAATTTGTTATATAGTTCGTAAGAGGTCATAATACACAATACATTTATATAAAACCTCATAAATTATTTAGCTTATTTACTGAAATTTTTTTATTTATTTTAAACAAAAATAAGTATGCAATCAACTTCGTGAAAACTGAAGTTATATGCAAGTTGCTTTACCGAAATTAGCAAGTCTCGAGTCAAGTTGCAAGTCTCCAGGCAAAATCTCAATAGAGCCTTGAGTCAAGTCACGGGTGTGATTAAAGTTGGACTCGAGTTCGAGGGGCAGCATACTCTTAAATCCACAACTGACTTTAATAATTACTCAAAGAAATAATTATCGCAATATTTACATAATTTTATTATTATAAATACAATTATTCTAGTTTTATCATTTTTTTTCTTTTTGCAATGTAACATTACTAGTGACAAAAAAAATAACAAAAAAAAAGTCTGTTATGGGTCTGCTATTGTTTTCTTGTGGAAGCTTCATCTCTTTTTCTTTTACTTCTTATCTTCTTTTCTTCTACTTAATCTAATCCTTTTTCAATATCATGATATACTTTTAATTAAATTTATTTGTATTACCTAAATGTACTTACAAGCAAGTTTTACATGTTATTAAGGAGCCAACTTTTTTTAAAAAACAAAGAAAATTGAAGAAAAAAATTAATGTTTAAAAAGAAATAGGGATCCAGATCTAGTTAACAAAACACATAGAAATAAATCTCGGATTATATTTTACAATATTTAGTAAACATTCTTTATGGTAGATAGAGTTTACAATAACATCCTTTTAGAATGAACATTAAAGATTTATATTTGTGTTCTATTTGTTTCCAGTGTTCTATTTACTTATTTTGAGTATTTTTTAATTCTCAAAGATTTATTTGATTCAACAATTATAGGAAAGATCTTGATAAAAACTCTTTTTTATATAAAAATATTTTAATTGGTTTAAAAAACGTAAATTTTAAAAATGATAAAAATTTACTGCTAGTACAAAATAGATTTAAAGAAGTCAGAACTTTTTTTAATATAATTTGTTAAATCCTCAACAAAGACAGTATCTTTTAATATGAAAGGTGACAGTACCTTTTAATATAAAATATTGAAGTCTTATGTACTACGTTTTATGAAATAACGGTTGTACTTCCTCAGCTTAGTGAGTTGTAAATTTACATACAAAGGCTCAAGTTGCAATCTCTGTTGATTACTTTTGTGTTTTTAAATGCTTTGTTAAGCATCACAATTTATTTAATACCTGTATCAAAATTCTTCAACTACTTTTTCAATTCATGACTATATTTATTTAGCCTGTTCAACAGAATGGCCGTAGTTTGGACAGCACTCATTTGGACATTGTTCTATGCATGACGTCCGACATATTGGAGGACAATAATCAGGGTCTACAGTTTTTCCTTCTGGACAATTAATTGGTGTCGGACAAAATGAACTAACTTCGTTAGTTAACGAAAAAGGTGTTCCAACTTGCTCTGATGATAAAGCTGAAGGCGCTTCTGGTAAAATAGAAGCTACAGGAGCAGCTGGTGAACTTAAAGATGACGGTATATTTGAAGCAACTGAAGCAGATGAAACTTGATTAGCTGGTGATGGTGCAGGTGGTTCTGGTACTATAGTTGTAGATTGATAGCCAGGGGGTACTGGATCGTTTGGATCTGCAATTGTTACATCAGGAGTGAAAAGCAAACCTCCAATCTGGAATGGCTTCATGTTTTCGATTATAATCTGAGGCTTTGGTTTTGCAGTTTGAGGTAAAGCAGGAGCAGGCGCAGGGGCAGACACTGACGCTGGTGCAGGAGCAGGCGCAACAGCTGGTGCAGGAGCTGGAGCAGATAATTGTTCGACTGATGAAACCGGAGCAGCTGGTGCAGAGTTTATTACCTGAGATGCTAATGTTGATGGTGGAGGGAAATTTATTATTTGTTGCGATAGTGTAATTTCTTGAGGTGAATTAAGTGCATGCGATGAAACTGAATTTAAAGGCGAGTTAGATTGGAAATCAGAAATACCATGAAATCCTATTGGAGCTGGTGTTGCATAGTTTGATAAAGAGCTTCCAGAAATTTGTGACCCCTGGTTTACAGCAACTGTTGATGGTTTATAAAATGCTTGCTGCATTTGAAAATTATTTTGTTGCTTTTGTTGAAGATTTATTCTCTGCTGTTGCAACAGTCTTTGCTTTTGTATTTGCTGTTGCTGTTGCTGTTGTTGCTGCTGCTGCTGCTGTACAAGTCTATTAGCAATAGAAGGCGCTTTTACATTTGGATAAGGTGGCTTTACAGAAATTTGTGGGGGGCTGTTACGAAATGTTTTTTCATTAGCAACATAATGTTGAGGTTCAACAGGATGTAAATTCAGAGGAGAATAAATTGAAGATGGTTGAGAAATTGGTTGCTGAAGATATTGAGCTCTGCCTCCTGCAAATGATGACACAGGAGCTAATGCGTTTGTAGAAATACCCGGTGATATATTGGAATCTTGTTTTATTGTAGCAGCATTAGGTAATGGCGATTGGTAATAAGGATTTTTATTTCCAGTAGTGTAAACATCAGCAGATTCCGCGTGGCTGCTTGCAATTGGATTAGAACCAGTTTGAATAAGAATCGTAACTGGTGGTTGATTAGGTTCTTGAGATAGATGAGAAGAAGGTGTATTTGAAGCGGCAAGGTTACTTTGTTGTTGTTGAGAGGGGTTTTGCTTTACTTGGTTGTTGTAAGTTTGAACCTGAACTGATTGCTGAACAGGCTGGGCTGGTTGTAAAGCAGGTTTAATTTGATTTTGCTGATTATAATTTGCAGCTACTTGTGCAGTTTGAGTAACAGATGGCGTAGGTAATACACTTGCTTTTGGATGTAAATCATTGTCATTTGCTTGATTAACTGTTGAAAATCCTGAAAAATGTGGATCATTTACGTGTACCATACTTTCAAGATATTTATCTTGTTGCGCTAATAGAGCATCAAGTTGTGGTCTGGGAAGCATTGAAAGCTGCTTTTTATATTGCATTGCTTGATCAATTAAGCTTTTTTCGTGATTTAAATATGAAAGTATGGTTGACTTTTCGCAGCAATCTTGGGCACATAAACCTGGTGCGCAAATTTTGTTGCAGAATAATGGACAATCACGTGGTATCCCTAAAAGTTCAGCTGCGTAAGACTCTGCCTGTTTTACCGCTTCCACTTGCTCAACCATTTTTTGGTTTTCTTCTAAGACTTGTAACTGTTTCTCAACTTTTTCTTCCAGTAAGGTTTTGTTTTTGTTACTTGAAGATTTACCCGTTTCTGCTGGAGTTTGAAATGACAGTTCTAATTTTGGAAGTCGCCTACTTCCAGGAGCACAACATCGATCACTGCAATATGGAGTACAAAATGTGCGACAAATTCCATGGCAACCGTATGGATTGTGACAACATTCTTTAGGGCAATAAGAATGACATGTCCAAAAACAAACCCATGGACATTCAAAACCATCAGGGCCTAAATGAAAAAAGTTATGCTTAAATAAAAATAAAGTGAAATTTTCAAAAGCATTTTAGTTTCAATTTTTATCTTTAAGAAAAAATTGAAATAATTTTCAAATAAACAATTTTAATCAAAATAATAAACAAATTCACAATAAATATTTGTATATGCTACTAGACCTCTTAAGCATCACTTCAGAAATAAGTTTATTTTTTATTATAGTTCAATTAATAATTTAATTTCTTTAAATTGTTATGCTATCTACTTCATTTATCTACTTTTTTTGTTATTTCCCTTAATATATATTAAAGTTGCATTTAACTTGTATTAAAATTGTAACTTTGTTCTTTATTAATCAAAAATATTATAAATAATATTAAATAAACATTTTTTTTTTGACTATTGGTAATCATTATGATGTGACAATGTTTGTGACAATGTGTGACAATGTGTGACAATGTTTGTGACAATGTTTGCGTTAAAATCTCTTCAACTGATAGTTAAAATTTTCTGTTTGAAATTTTTTGCCATTTTTTGAGTTCGAGCATCCTATTTTTAGACTTGGACCATACTTTTTTAAATTGGAATAAAAAAAAAGGTTTTTTGTAAGCTACAAAAAAAAAAGCTTATTTTTTTAAAAAGAAAAAATTGTCTCACAAAAAATTGTCTCACAAAAGATTCTCTCACAAAGGAATGCCTCACAAAAGGTTCACTCACAAGGGATTCTCTAATAAAAGGCTCTTTCACAAAAGGGGTTCACATAAAAGAATGAAATATGCATAACGTTGAGAAAACTTACTTCCGTTTTCCCCGTGAGAAATGCTGCTCGTATCGTTATCCATCAGAAGCTCTTCATTGTTATTTAATTTGTCATCGTGTTGACCAAAAAGTTTTTTTTTATTGTGCTGAGCAAGTGTAGATGGAGTATTGTTCATCATTTTTAATTTGTACTCTTCTATATCGTGTTGAATTTTAGAAACAATTTTTCGAACTTTTTTTTTATGATTTTTTGAACTTTTTGCGACAGACTCCGCTTTAACTTCAGAGTTTGCATATCCACTTCCTTCTCCGCTTTCGTATTCAAGAGATGTCTTTTTTTGATTTTCTAATACTTCTAGTAATTTTTTATCCTCAGCATTTTTTTTTTCCACTGCGTCAATTTGACTAGCAATGTTTTGAATTTGAGAAACGATATCGTTATTTGTTTTTTGTTTATGCACCCTGACTTTATTTTTTCTTTTCTCTTGGGACAAATGTTTTACTTTATCGTGCGTAGATTCTTTTTTAGATTGTTTTAAATCTTTTTCTTTTTTTTTTGTTTGACTTTTTAAGAATTCTACGTAACCTTTTTTCAATGTGCTTATTGCAATGGCTTTCGCTGAAATTTCGTATCGTGAAAGTCTGTTATTTTTGTTATGCTTTCGTACTATGCTCTTAATTTTTTTAACGTTAATTTTCTTTGTTAAGTTTTTAGGTTTTTTTTTAGCACTGTTTGTTTTTTTGTTGATGTTGGTTGTACCAGGTTTTGCTTCGCTGATTTGAATTTCACCGGTTTGAAATGCAAAAGAGGGATTAATTCCTGGTTTTGGAAAAACGTTGTTACCAAACTTATCGGCTTCATTTAAGTTTTCTTCGTGAGAAATTTCTTTTGAATTTACTTCTTTATTGCTTTCAACTGAAATTTTGTTATCAACTGCATTTGTTAGTTTATTATCCGAGTTTGGTAATTTAGTTTCGCCAGTTGAAAAAATTTCGTTACCATCTGATATAGAGTCATTCGAAGATTTATTTGTAATTGGTTCATCTGGCAACGGTTTAGTTTCAACCATTACAGAATTTTTTTGATCAGTTTTATCCGGAACTATATAATTGTCAACATTTAAAACTGATTCACTATCTGATTTATTATATAGTTCTTTGACTGGAAGACCTGGAAAATCCTCTTTTCCTAACATTGTCTTTTTTCTCCTTTTCTTTTTTTCTAATATTTTTTTTCTTGCATCGCGGGCGGCTTCCATTATATCTGCTACACTGCGGCCAGAACCGCTTATTACCTCTTCACCACTGCCATCACCTATATCGGTTAACTCTTCATCTCCCCCATATGCCCCCGGTAATTCAGATCCGATTAATGATCCAGACTTTTTAATAATTGTAATTTTTTCTGGTGATTGAATGTTGTTGCTGATTATTGCGTCATCTTTATTTGGTATGCTGAACCGTTTGCTTGTAGAGTTTTGAGATACTAATTTACCCTCACCATTGATGTGGTGATAATAAGAAGATGCATCTTTCTTTGGTTGTGAAGACGTTTTGTTTTGATGATAAGCGTGCAATTTCGAGGCATGACCTAAAAGAATAGAAAAAGTCTACTTCGTACTTGTTTCATCACATTAAAACTTTTGTTTAATAAAAAACTTCAAAAGTTTTCAATAATTACACATGGTCTAGTTTCAATAACAATACGATGTTTTTTTATTAAAAAACATGGTATTTTTTAAATTAGTTTTTTAGCTCGTTTTTCATTAGAGGAAGATGGGGCAAGAAAGCTTTCTTTTATAACAACTCGACAAAAAAATGAAAAAGTAAGTAGAGGGAACTGTATACATAACTTATTTATATTTTTAACATAAATTATTCATATTTTGAACATAACTTATTTATATTTTTAACATGATTTTTTAATAAATTTTTTTTTAAGCTTGAAAAAATTATTACTGTTATGGTTATTGTAAAAATACATTATGAATAGAGTTTTTTTTAAATTTTAAAGATAGTTTTTGCAATGCGTGTTTATTTTGCAATATTTCAGCTAAAGTTGGGGACAAAAAACGCAGTGCTAGCCGATCACTTTACCAAATGAGAAATTTATAAATACTACATTTTACTATTACATATACTACTAATACTATTACAACTTATTCTACATGCAATCTGAAAACTTACGCAGACACTGAATCGTTATTAAAGCAAAATATATAATGGTAAAATTTTTTTTTTTCATGACAAACAGTATAGCAAAAGTTAATGATTTTCAACACATTCGTCATCTTGTTCATTCGTCATCTTGCACTGTCTTCCCCTCAAAACAATCAAATACGGTTAAAAATAAGAAAGACATTCCAATTTTTTTTTCTAGGCTCCTATGATCAAAGTTTTTGAAACTGATATTATTAGAAAAAAAGTTAGGATTTTCACTATGCCCTACCTAATGTTTCAACATCGATCTAATCGACTACTTTAAGGGACGAGATTAATGACGCAGCCATAAGATAACATTAAAACTTTCAGCGCAAGACGACATATAAGGCCTCACCACGAAAATTATAAACATTGAGCTAGAATGCCGCGATTAAAATTGTTAAAATAAAAAAATATAAGATACGAATAATAGTTTAAATACGATACTAATATCTCTTGCAACATCTCTAATGGTTTTGGTATCTCTAATATATGACTAATAGCTCTTGCAACACTTATACATAACTCCTCTGATTTGCTGGAAATAATGTCACTAAAAAACTTTTTTTTTTACCTTTAGACTTTGTTTTTTCCGCAGTAACATCAGTAAAAACAAGCAATGCAAAAAATAGTCTAAATGCCCACATTACCGCAAAATATTTTAATAATGATATCACTTAAGCATCTTTGTTGTTTTCAAGATTATCTTATTTTTTTATTAATTTTGTAAAGTTTCATCTCAAAATATTTTCTACAGAATATGCGCGAAGATTCGAAGCGTAAAGGAACACCTGTTAAATAAGCATTAAACGCTCGCCGTTGATAGTTGGACGGTTAAATTATGTTTTAAATTATTTTTTGTTAATATATATAAGTTTTTCTATTGAAGTATTTCATTCAATATATATATACATATATATATATATATATATATATATATATATATATATATATATATATATATATATATATATATATATATATATATATATATATATACACACACACACACACACACACACACACACACACACACACACACACACACACACACACACACACACACACACACACAGATATATATATATATATATATATATATATATAAATATATATATATATATATATATATATATATATATATATATATATATATATATATATATATATATATATATATATGTTCTTTTTTTTTATGATTAATATATTTGTTAGTAAATGAATTTTTTATTTATTAATATTATTACGCGTATTTTTTATTTGCATAAAATATTATTAAAAATATTTTCTAATATCAATATCAACAATAACAAAACTTTTATTACAAATTTAATTTCAAATCTTTTATTGTTACTTAAAAATTGGTAATTTTACTTACAAATCTCATCATCGTTATTGTTGTTAATGTCGTTGCAGACATCAAGTTGAACAAATTAAAAACAAAAAACATTTTACTGTAAATCCAACAACCTCAGGAACAGATGATATTAATTATAACTAAAAAAAATCAATTATAACTAAAAAAAATAGTTTTGAAATTAAATGTTTTTTGAATCTTTTAATACAATTTTAACACTCATTTTGAAATACTTCTTTTTCTTATTTTTTTGAAATTTTCTGAAATCATTATCTAAACATTTTCCAGACTCATTATCTGGACATTTTCCACACTAAGACTCATTATCTAAACATTTTCCAGGCTTATTTTCTTGACATTTTTCAAACTCAATATCTAAACATTTTCTAGACTCAATATCTAGACATTTTCCAGACTCATTATCTGTTATTTGTGAAAGTTTTTTTATCTGTAATATCACAAATATAGAAACTTGATCAAAGGAGTGACACCAATAAAATGAAAAAATTCTATTTAAATTTCAATTGAAATAAAGATAATTTTTTTGAAATTTTAGTAACAAACACCTGTTCAATTCAAGAATGCACTGATGTAAAATGGAATGCTTCCCTTACTTCGAAGTTTAATTTTACATTTCCAAAAAAAAAGATTAATAACTCTAACTAGTGTAGATAGAAATTTTTAGTTTTTTATAGATGTTTGAAGTTTCTGTGTTAAAAAAGTTGCAAATATATTGTTTGGAACAATTAATACTGAGCTAATAACAGTTTATTAATACTAATGTTGCCGAATTGTCCCCAAACTTGACAATAGTAATTTTAAAAGATTAATGATAAGTGAACTGAGTTATTAAGATCATGAACATATATAAAAAACAGTTAAGGGTCACAAACAGAACCCTAAGAAACACTACAAACATGTGATGTTCCTTAACAGGAAATGCTGTAAAACTTTTTCCGATTTGAGAGGTAAGATCGAAACCAGTTTTTTTTTTTTTTTTTTAAATAAATTTTCAATTTATTTTTTTAAATAAAAACAAAAAATTCTAAACATACATCAGAGTTGTAATATAGCTTAAAAATGAATAAATGTAATAAAGTCATAAAGGCTGAAATATTAAAAAAAAAAAAAAAAGTTATAACGTTGTTGAATTAGAGCCAATTTTTTATAAAAACAATGTTTCGTCATTTTTTGTTGAGCATAAATGCAGATAAAAATATTTATTTAAAACAAAAAAACTTCATCAGTTGAAAATAAGAGGCTGCTCATATAGCCTGTATTATATAGCCTACATCATTGAATGTTACTCGCTGTTTTGATCTTCTGACTGACTTTAGTGAGAAGCGTTTCGTTGGGTAGGTTGAGGCATTTAAAATCCTCAATTGTACCAACAGTGACCCAACCAATTGATATTCTGGTGTAAAATGCACTGAGCCAACATGAACTTGATAAACAGGTGCTCCTTAGCCCACTCACAGTGATTGCAAAACAACCTTATTTTTATATTTTTAAATTACTTTTTATATAGACCACCTACCACTTTTCCGTAGCTGCTCAAGGTTGTCTTTACTTAGGAAAAAAAAAATTATAAAAAGCGATAATTTTAAACTTTTATTTTATTTCTCAAACCACAGCTATTTTACTAAAGCAATTTAAATTTTTTAGCTCTTTAAAATTTGCAATGTTTCTTAGTGTTCAATTAGACAAAAATTTATCATGGAAAAATCATATTGGGCACATTGAATCAAAAATATCATCTGCAATAGTTATTTTATGTAAATCTTGTCCGTTTCTTAAGTTCCGTTAAAGGAACCTTAACATTAACATTAAGATTAACAGCTCTTCTTAAAAGTTTTATTTATTTTCAAATGATCAGTTATAACTTGAATTATACATAACCGGATGAAAAATTGTTTCAAAAATAAAATAAAATAAAGAAAAAGATGATGATAATGCACTTCACAATAAAAGTAAGAAAAGAAAAATGGAAAATTAAAACAGATTATTTCATGGCGATTGGACAGAAAAAGACGCATTTATTAAAAAAGAAAATAAACCAATGTGGTTAATATGCAATAATGAACTTGCTCATAATAAGACATGTAATGTTGAGAAATACCAATTAAATTCATGTCATAAAAAAAATAAAATAGAATTGCTCAAAAAAATATTTAAAAATCAACATATAAATATTTCATCTTCAAGCAAAGAATCAAATATTACATCAGGACCAAGTTTTAATATAGCTTGAAATATTGCAAGAAGTAAATATCTTAATAAAATCAAAATTCAAAATGTTAATTTTAAATAATTTTGTTTCTCGAAATACAACTAAAACAAGAATATCTGAGATTGTGTCAAAGTTGAACTGCATTTTATTAAATGACTTAAAAAATTGTAAAACATTCAGTTTAGCATTGGATAAATCATTTGTAAGATATGTAACATCAGATGTACTTGTGAAAGAAGAGTTGCTAGAATTGGTAGAGCTAAAAGACACAACTCATGGAATTGATTTAAAGGAAGCCTTTGACACATTTTTGGAGAAAAGCTAATTCTTCTAAGAAAAAAACTTGATAGCGTTGCTACACATGGTGCATTAGCGATGGATGGAAAACATGTTAGGCTTATTGGTTTACCAAAAAGGTGATCCTAGTTGTATCCAGAGTTTATTCCAGTTTATTGTGTGACTCATCGAGAAAATTTAGCAGCAAAACATTTTAGTTTTCCAATTGTTTTTAAAACAGTGCTGGAAATTGTAAATTATATTTAATCAAATGCAAATCACAGACAGTTTTAAAATTTTGTTATTGAACTGGATCTTGCTGATAAACCAATTCACTTTCAGAGGTGGTTTTCAAGTTGCAACGTTTTTTATAGGTTTGTAGAACTTTTAAAATCAATTAAATCTTTTTTTATTGAAAAGCAAAAGATATTTGAAATCCTTGACGATATGAGTTTTTTGCTAGACATTTTATTATCAACTAATGTAATGCAGCATTTACAAAATCTGAATTTGTCACTTTATTTGTAAAGAAAAAAATATCTGATCTTGTTCAGACTATATTTAGTTTTCAAAAAAAAAAAAAAAGTCCAATTTTAGAAAGATCTTTACTTAAAAACTTTTGATCATTTTCCTCAAATGAAGAAGATGAATGCTAATCTTAAACTTAGATGATCATAAAGTTGATCATTTTCCTCAAATGAAGAAGATGAATGCTAATCTTAAACTTAGATGATCATAAAGTTGATCATTTTCCTCAAATGAAGAAGATGAATGCTAATCTTAAACTTAGATGATCATAAAGTTGAATCATTTTCCTCAAATGAAGAAGATGAATGCTAATCTTAAACTTAGATGAAGAAGATGAATGCTAATCTTAAACTTAGATGAAGAAGACGAATGCTAATCTTAAACTTAGATGAAGAAGATGAATGCTAATCTTAAACTTAGATGAAGAAGATGAATGCTAATCTTAAACTTAGATGAAGAAGATGAATGCTAATCTTAAACTTAGATGAAGAAGATGAATGCTAATCTTAAACTTAGATGAAAGTTGAATCATAACCGGAAAAATTAATTAAAATCTTTAAAACACGTTTAAAGATTTGCATGCTCTTAAATCATCGTTAGTATTTTTAGTAAATCCTTTTTAATTTGATATTATTAGTGATGGTTGTCAAAGTCCAGGAAACATGCTTAAAAAAACATCTCAATTTGAAATTGAATTATTAGATCTTCTAGAAAATCAAATCTTCAAATGCTGCATAAAACACTAACTTTATTGGATTTTTGGAAAATAGTTCCTGAAGTTATCAAATAAAAAGGATTAGTATAAAACTCATTTCAATTTTTTTTTAGCTTATACACCTTTATTTTTGACTTTAAAATTTATTAAAGTATCATGTCTAACTAGTGAACATTTTGAGTTGTTTGGAATATCAACTACAAGTTTAAAGGTTTAAAAAAACCTACTGGTGACGTCAATAGAATCTTATTAATTTTTAGCAATTATGCAAGTAATTATGCAAGGAAAATTTTATGGTCTTTTACAAAACAATTTATGTTATAAAAATAATTAGAAAAAAAAAACTTCAAACAAGGCTGTAAGTAACCACTTTTAGATCATTTTTATAAAATTTGAATAAATAAAAAGTTCTTAGCAAATAATTCAGATTTATCTTCAAATCAAATCAAATCAAATATATTTCGAAATAAGTTATAACATTTCAAGGAAATTTACAATAGTACATATACTAATATAAAGTAAATACCTCAATATACAACGTAACGTTATAGTCAATGATGAAAGTAATAATAATAACTGTTATTAATAATACTAATAATAGCAATAATAACAATAATAGTAATAACAATAATAACAATAATAATAGTAATAACAATAATAACAATGATTGTGATAAGAATAATAATAGCAACAACAAAAACAAAAATAATAATTATAACAATAATAATAATAATAGTAACGAAATAATAACAATTATAATAAGAGAAGAATTTCATAAATAAAGACAATAACAGCAGCAAAAAAATTTAGTAAAGAGTGATGGCAACAACAACGATTTAGTACGAAGTAGAATAGTTGAGAAATAGAGAATTTTTGAATGAAAAGAGATAAATAGATAGATAAATAAAGAATGCCAACCCATTCGTACTAAAATTAATAATATTAGTATAGATAGTTTAATAATAAAGTTTAAAAATGGCAGATAAAAAACCAAAGAAATTAGATGTAGATAGATAAGTAGAGAATTTTAAAATGTTAAAAATATCAAATTAAAAACTGAAGGATTACGAATTGACATATCTAGTAAAGAATGTCAATATTAGTTGGTAGAAATATTTAATTGTATTTTTTTAACAGATAATTAAAAAGCTTGAATTAAGAGATTTTAGATCACTTCTGGTGAGGTAACGAAATCTGAACCATGCAAGAGAGGTAGAATTTCAAATTTGCCCTTCCTAGTGGGCACGGACGGAAAAAATATGTATTTAAAACGTCTTCTAAATGTTTTGGACGTCTTTTGAACGTTTTTTGAACGTTTTGGATGTCTTCTGAACGTTCAAAATACGTCTTTTTTTGGTCTGGTGCCCACTGGGTTATTATAGACACTGTTAAAGATTATCCAGAAGTCTCTGGAGCCTAATTTATGAGATGAGATACTAGATTTTATGACCTGAGCGTACTTATGTGCAGGGTTTAAAGTCAACGGAATCTGTCCATTCGATCACAAAACTTTTTCGGATGTCGAATATATATGCCTTCAAAAGTTACAAACCGTCTCGAACCAACAGTGACCATGGTACAGTTTGAAGTTCTTGTTTTAGCTACTATCAGTCAAGAACTTCCTACCTTGGGTATTGATAATAATAATAATAACAATATTTGTGATTTTTTATATAAATTTTGCTTGTGATATTTTGCCTTTATTCGGATGTAGAACCAGATAATACTGAGTAAATTGGACCAAAAACCCCACAAGAAATTTTTGAAGAATTTGAAAGCGTTCGGACGTTTCGACACCACGAGTTTCAAACAAAATTGGCCCCAAAAAAGGAAAGGACTCACATTTTAACAGATACACCGGAGATTTCCATGTACATTTAAGATAACTTTTGTTATGTTAAAGTGCATTTTTTATTATTAAAAAAATGCACTTTAACATAACTTTTGTTATGTTTCAACTAATTCCATTGTCTGTTCCATCAAGCCCCAATGGCGCGGTTTGTTGGAACATTTTATTACAGCTCTCTAATCAAAGATATACTAAAAACTACATAACTAAATTTAGTCATTTTTAGTGAATATTGCGTGCTTTAGTAAGCAGTATTAAGGTGATAAAAAAAATTTCAAAAACTATTTGCATTTTGGCCTCAAGTTCATAAATAAAAAAAAACGCTTCAACTGAGATACGAGTTCGTTTTTTTTATTCAGTAGGTTTTTTCCATTATGCGATAAAATTAAATATTTTTCGTCGAGACAAAGGTGGCATATTTTTGTTGCTAGATTGTAAGGTTTACAACGTTTGACAATTTTCCATTCTATAATGGGCTTTATGCTTTGGTCTTTTAAGCTCCATATTTCCTAAGATAGTTCTGTGTCATTTCTATATTTAACTGATGCAAATGATTTGAGATGGTTTGCGTATCTTAGTTTAAATGGTGTATTACTAATGCCAAAATATACTTTTTTATTACGATCATGATGACTGAAACTTACAGTTGCTTGATAGACAATATTGTTAGATAAACATTGATTGTTCAAAGGGTAAAATGCTTTATCTACGCAGTCACATTGGTTGGTTTTTAATTGATTTTTGTTGTGTAAAATTTTGAAATTATGCGAATTTATGATAGATTTTAGGTTAGACATGCAACTGTAGCTAATCTTAATAGAACTTCGGTTGAATATTTTATGTAGCTTGTGACCGGCTGGAAAATGTAAGTCAATAAGGGCTAAAAAACGGTTTCCTATTTTTGTTTTGACGTTTAAGCTGAACGGAGGGTTATACCAAATAATATTACGTTTACGTTGCTTTTTTTGTTGATTTTGACTTGAGATTACTTGTGGTTGGTAGGTAAGGTTCGACTTGTATCCCGATTTTTTTAAAGCCTCTTCATACGGCGGAATAACCTTTTTGAAGAATATTTCATTAATTGACATGGAAGATAATCTTTGTTCAATATTGCGAGGGATTGCTTTTATTATGCTTGGAGGGTGGTTAGAATTAGAGTGGATGTACCTTATTTGATTATCAGGTTAAAAATATGGTTGAAACGTATCGTTACTTAGATTTAACGTAACATCGAGGTAGTTAACAATTTTTAAATTAGATTGAATGGTGATTTGAAGATCGTTTTTTTTAAAAATGATTGTTATATGCTTTTTGATTTTTTCCATTTGCTGACCGTTTTTGTTCTTGAATACAGCTAGACTGTCGTCACGATATAGGCCGAAATCTTCTTTATTATAATGTTGTGAAATTTGATACAGTATGAAAATACCTATTAATTCGCAAACTTCAGCACCATCAAATGCCCCCATTGTTACATCGAACAACCCACCTCTTTTTTTAATCCATGCTTCATCGTTGTTGAAGATAAGAGATTTTCTTGCATGCTTTATTAATGCTTTGTCTTCGCTTTTGATAACAATATGATGATCAGCAAAATTCATAGCATTGTTGAGGTTGCTTTCCTTTATGAAAGGGTAAAAATCGTTAACATCAAAAACTAGGAATTTGTATAAGTGCTTATTGGTGATTTTTTTAAACCAGTCTAAAACATTTTGCGTACTTTGCCATTGATTCAAAAAAAGTTTATTTTTAAGTTCACAATTAATTTTTGTTAAAATTACCTTAGAAATTCGTCCTACCTCATTTCTTGAAGGGTTCAAAAGGCGCACAGATGGATTGTTAGCGAAGTTTTCCTTGTGATCTTTTAAAGTGAAAAAACAGTTAGAGGATCCATTTATTTCAATTTTTTTATATACCTCGTGGTTGGTTAAAATTTGTTTTCCTTCTTTGTTTATATGATCCTTTAATTTTGGATTTGCTTTTTTGTATGTAGTGGTAATAGAATTTGTTAACAGATTATTGTAATCTTCTTTAGACAGTTTATACATATTTGATGTTTTGTCAGCATGTGTTAGAGTTTTGTGAGATTTACGTATATTTTTGATATCTTTTTTCTTACCATTTTGAAAAGTGTTGCGTATGTCTTGAAACTTTATTGATTTAATAAAATTGATTAAGTCTTTTTCGAAGATATTTTAAACCTGATAATCAAATAAGGTACTTCCACTCTAATTCTAACCACCCTCCAAGCATAATAAAAGCAATCCCTCGCAATATTGAACAAAGATTATCTTCCATGTCAATTAATGAAATATTCTTCAAAAAGGCTATTCCACCGTATGAAGAGGCTTTAAAAAAATCGGGATACAAATTGAACCTTACCTACCAACCACAAATAATCTCAAGTCAAAATCAACAAAAAAAGCAACGTAAACGTAATATTATTTGGTATAACCCTCCGTTCAGCTTAAACGTCAAAACAAAAATAGGAAACCGTTTTCTAGCCCTTATTGACTTACATTTTCCATACATAAAATATTCAACCGAAGTTCTATTAAGATTAGCTACAGTTGCATGCCTAACCTAAAATCTATCATAAATTCGCATAATTTCAAAATTTTACTCAACAAAAATCAATTAAAAACCAACCAATGTAACTGCGTAGATAAAGCATTTTACCCTTTTTTTTTTTTTTTTTTTTTTTTAGTTAGTTTATTTTGTCGTTTTACACATTTTACAATGTTATCTTTAAATTCGAATAAATATATATATAATTACAAGCTGACAGGGGCAAGTAGAAGACATAAAGTCTTATCATCAAGCCCTTTTGTGAAATAGAGAAATATAAAATTTCTAAAATTCCAATAATATAAAAAAGAGTTAAATTAAAAATTTTGAAAAAATAAACAAACATTCAAACAAAATTAAAATAAAAATAAAAAAATTTAAAGAGTTTGAAATAAAGTAAAAAGATTGAAAAAAATTAAAAAGTTTAAAATAAATTAAAAATTAAAAAAAGTAAAAATTAGAAAGAAAAAAAAAAAATAATAATAATAATAATAAAATCTCGAAATAAAAAAATAAAAATGTATACAATGCGTAAATTAAAAAGTTTGAATTTTTTTTTACAAATCAGTACATATACGTATACATATTCAATACAAAGCGAAGTATATATTCAAAAATATTTATATATTAAAAAGATTCCAAACGTTATGTAGATTTAAATTCATTTGTTAGTATTTATTAAAAAAAGTTAAAAAAAAAAACAGTCAAAGAGAAAATCAAACAAGAAAGATATATATGTATATATATATATAAAAAAAAAAAAAAAAAAAAAAAAAAAAAAAAAGCTTTTTATCAAATTTATCAAAAAAATATTATTTTTAAAAAAATGAAAGAATGTATGTAATGTTTGAGTTTAGTAAGTGCTTTTTTATAGTTTTTTTGAATATATCAATAGATTTTATTTTTTTCATATTTTCGTCAAGAACTGACTTCCACAAGCGTGGCCCCCGACATGTAATTGAGAAGTCAGATTTTTTGAGTGATGTTGGTGGGATGTAGTAATTATTTATTGAGTGTCTTGTTTCATATTTATGGTTAATTAGAGAGAAACCTTTATAAAAATATTTTGGAATTAGTTCATTTTGAAGTTTAAACATAAATAACAAGTTATGGTATATATTTAGTTCGTATACGTTTAGCGCATTAATTTCCTTGAGTAACGGCTTGGCACTTTCGTACCTATCTGCGCCCAAAACTAATCGACTTGCTTGCTTTTGTTTAGTATAAATATTTTTTAGGAAAGATGAATGATTGTTTGCCCAGGCAATATTACAATAGTTAATATGACTATGTATAAATGAAAAGTATAAGTTTTTTAAACATATTTTATTCAAAAGATGTTTTGTCCTGTACATAATCCCCACAGTCTTTGAAACTTTGTTCTCGACTAACTTTATTTGGCTTTTCCAATTTAAATGTTCATCGAAATTTATTCCTAGTATTTTCATTGAAAAAACTCTTTTTATTTTAATATTGTTAATTGTTAGTTCTGGAAGTTTAAGTGGAAGGTTCTCGGATTGAGATGGTTTAGCAAACAAAATATATTTAGTTTTTTCAATATTTAATGATAGTTTATTTGCTATAAACCACTCATTAAGATATATTAGTTCAGCGTTTACATAATAAAAAATATTTTTTAAATTTGAGTCAGAAAAGAAAACATTAGTGTCATCAGCAAAAATAGTATAATTAAGTATTTTTGAAGACAAAAAAATATCATTGATATAAACTAAAAACAATAAAGGTCCAAGTATTGATCCTTGTGGAACTCCGCAACTTATTGATTCAAATGGGGAGCATGTTAGATCATATGGTACACCTTGTTTACGGTTTTCTAAATAACATTGAAGCCACTTTAAATTAGAGTGAACTACTCCGTAACTACGTAGTTTGTAGATAAGAATCTTGTGGTTTACAGTATCAAATGCCTTTGATAGATCTAGAAAAATTCCAAGTGTGTAACAATTGTTTTCAAAACCTTGTAAAATTTGGTTCGCAAGATCAATTACGGCATGTTCCGTAGAATGGTTTTTTCGAAAACCAAACTGTTTATGATAAAGAATATTATTTTTTTCAAGATAATTGTACAGCCTGTTGAACATAATACGCTCTAATATTTTGGAAAAACAGGAAAGTATGGAAATCGGTCTATAGTTAGATATTATTGAGTCATCGCCGCTTTTGTATATTGGAATTATTTTTGCTAATTTAAGTTGGTCGGGAAAAATGCCGTTTTTTAGGGATAGATTAAAAATTATGAAAAGGGGTTTCTCTATGATATCAGAGACAGCTTTTACAACATCAGGTTTAATTTCATCCAGACCCGCACTTTTATTTGATTTAAGCATACTAATCGCTTGCCGAAGTTCTTCAATCAAAAGCTCTGACTCATCCATGAAGAAATCAGATTTTTTCAAAAAGGATTTAAAAGATTTTTTTCCCTCCGGAATTGCATCGGCTAGTTTTTTTCCTATATTTATAAAAAAGTTGTTAAATGTTTCTGCAATTTCTTTATTTACAGAAGCATCACCTAAATTGTCATCTCTTTGTAATCTTTTTGGGAAATTGTCTTTTTTTACATTACCCACGCCTGTTATTTCTTTAATTACATTCCAAGTTTTTCTTGCATTGCCAAATGTTTTATTAAGTAATGAAGAGTAGTAATTTTTTTTTGATTGCTTTTTTAATTTTTCAAAATAATTTTTATATTTTTTGTATTTTATTTCGTTTTTGTAGTTCTTTTTTTTAAGAAATTTTTGGTAAAGTTTTTGTTTCTTTTTTGACGACTTAATGAGTCCTTTCGTCATCCACGGACTAAGCAAACTTTTAGGTTTAATAATTTTTTTAAATTTTGGAAAGGCCTTTTCGTATTGCTTAGTGAACACGTGAATAAAAAATTCATAGCCGTTATTTACGTCATTGCAATCAGTCAATAGTTCCCAGTTTATTTCTTGTAAGAGGTCTCGAAACGTGGCGAGTGATTCATTATTTATTTTTCTTTGTTTATTACCCTTTGAACAATCAATGTTTATCTAACAATATTGTCTATCAAGCAACTGTAAGTTTCAGTCATCATGATCGTAATAAAAAAGTATATTTTGGCATTAGTAATACACCATTTAAACTAAGATACGCAAACCATCTCAAATCATTTGCATCAGTTAAATATAGAAATGATACAGAACTATCTAAGGAAATATGGAGCTTAAAAGACCAAAGCATAAAGCCCATTATAGAATGGAAAATTGTCAAACGTTGTAAACCTTACAATCTAGCAACAAAAATATGCCACCTTTGTCTCGACGAAAAATATTTAATTTTATCGCATAATGGAAAAAACCTACTGAATAAAAAAAACGAACTCGTATCTCAGTGTCGACATTCAAAAAAATTCCTATTATCTTTATTTGACACAGGGGACTAGTAAACTATAACGGCTTTTTGTTTTTTGATTTTTGATTTGTTTTTTACGTAGATTTGTTTATAACGTCAGATGTCATTCTACAGTAATTTTTACGTTTTTGTAATGGTTTGTTTACGTTTTTTGTTTGTATTAACGGCTGATGATTGCCTTCGGGCAATAATAACATTATATTAACATTATATCGATATTATTATAAAAAGATATACGATTAATAACAAACAATTAATATTAATTTTAAATATATTGGATTATAATATTTGAAAAATAATATTTGTCAATATTGTTGTTTTTAATGTCAATGTTATTGTTGATCAAATTTTTGAGATGAAAATGTATTATTTATGACTTAATATTTACTATATTATTAAAATAATGTACTAATAAAATATCTTACATAATTTTAAAATAAAGCAATTATGTTTTCAAAAACTGTATACCTATTAAATCAGACATTACTGTGCTTGTCTTTTTTCTTGTTTTTTACCATTTATTGTAAATTATCTATTTTATTTAAACTATATATTCTATTTCCTAATATATAATCCTATTGATGATAATATATAATCCTATTGATGGGTTAAAATAAATAAAAATACAAAAAACTTGTTTTTGAAAAGTATGAGATGTCCTAATGTACATGTTTATATTTTTAATTCCTATAAGAAATATTCAAACTTATTGTAGAGCGTTCAAGTGCTGCTATGCCTCGAGCGTCATAAAACTCTCGGCGGTTCTTCACATTTTAACACGTTTTTAAACATCCTAAATACTAGAGGTGTACCGGATATAGCATTTCATGTATCCGGCCGGATACGGATATGCCGGATTTAAAATTTCATATCCGGCCAGATATGCTGGATATACCGGATATGTTGAAAATTAGGATAGGATTTAGTTTTGATGTTTGTTTTTAGTCAAATTGGGAATGTGCGAAATAGTGTGTAAATCCACAAAAAAAAAAAAAAATTGTATTACATTTTGCATGTCTGTCTGCATAATTGGATTATCTGTTTTTATTGTAGTTTGAAAATTTATTAACAATTTATTACGTAGCAATAACTTTAAAACTAGGTTGCTATCTAAATTTCCAAACTATGTATCATTACTTTAATTTTTTTGTTATGTTTATTGTTTTCTTTACAATGTAACAATGCATTTGGAATCTAACAATGTTTACATTGAAAATTAACAATGCAATTTAATTTCAATGTAGTATTTACACACTGTATAGATATCAAAATTACCATCTGTATAATACAGATAAATATCTTGGTATCAAATGTATGTGTATAATTATTATACACATACATTTGATACCAAGATATTTATTAAATATTTAACTATTATACTAAAATAGTTAAATATTTAATGTCAATTGAGAACACGTTTAACTTTATATTTCAGACAAACATAATAATGCAGAGCTTTATCTCGTCATTGTATAAAATAAACGATGCAAGTGATGTGTATGCAAACTGTAATATCTGTAAAAAAATGATTAAACGTGGAACTATGGAGGCTGGGCAAAAATGTTTTAGCACATCACCTCTGCATAACCACATCAAAATAATTCACCCAAAAGAATACCATATAGAACGAAATAAAAATGAACAGAAAAGAAAAGCTCAGGCTGTCAATAAAATCACACCAGAATTTTTTTCAACTAGTACTACAGTAAAAAAAGAGACTGCTTTGGAAACTTCTAAACAAACTCGATATAGACGAATATTTAAAGTCACAAAAGGTATGGAGCATTAATGACTCTAGGTCGCAAACTATTCATCGTAAAATTGGGTTGATGATGGCCTTAGACAACCAGCCATTTACTTTAGTTGAAGATACAGGTTTTAATAACTTAATGAACCATTTAGAACCCAGATATTGCATGCCAAGTAGAAAATTTTTTTCTAAAACAGTAATACCTCAACTTTACATGGAGTTAAATAATAAAATTTCTGATAAATTAATAAAAACAGATTACATAAGCTTTTCTTCAGATATATGGACATGCCCAATTTCTCATGAATCATTTATTTTATTGTCTAGCCACTCCATAGATAAAGATTTTAATAGATTTGATGTGGTATTAGATGCTTCTCATTTTTCTGAAAGCCATACTGGAATAAACATATCCAAAAAGTTAGAAAGTATGTGGGATAGCGGGAAAATTGAAGCTGAAAGACGACATATTCTTGTAAGAGATGGTGCAAGCAACATGATAAGTGGGAGTAACCTAGCTGAAATTCCTGCAATCCATTGTACTATTCATTTACTTCAATTAGTTGTTTCAGATTCAATAAGTGAAAATATTGTAATTGACGTTCTTTCAAAATGTCGTCGACTTGTAACTCATTTTAACCATTCATCTCTAGCATGTAACAACTTTAAACAAATTCAGCTGCAACAAAATCTCGACCCTCTTTATCTTGTTCAAGATGTCCCAACAAGATGGAACAGCACCTATCTTATGCTTGATAGATTAAACAAGTTAAAAATTCCAGTTCAACTATACTCAGCAGAACGTTCTGATTTAATGCCCTTTTCTACATTAGAATGGACATTAATATTAAACATTATTAAACTGTTAAAGCCTTTTTTCCAATTAACTCAGGAAATGAGTTCAGAAATAACAACTTTGTCTTCTGTAATTCCAAATATGTGCTCATTAAAGAAATTTATGTCAAAATGTCAAGTTGATTTAAGTATTCAAGAAACAAAGAATCGGCTTACAACTTCTTTAAAAAATCGATTTTTTTCTGAAATAAATGATGTCTTTAAACATTTTGAAAAATAGGTACTATGTCATAGCTACTTCAATTGATTCAAGATATAAGTTTTCTTTCTTTGAGGATGATATCAAAAAACAGGCTAAGTACTGGTTAATAAATGAAATTTTATCCTTTGAAAAAACTCTTGTTTGTTCTGAAGAAGTAGATTTTAGTGTAAATGAAGAACCATCACAATTAAATTTTTCAATTAATACTGAAAAAGAAGACACTCTTGAAGCATGTTTCAAAGAAATTATAAATGCAACATCTGAAAAAACATTACCTTTTAAAAAATTAAAGTTAGAGAAAAAATCAAATGAGATTTTGATTAGAAAAGAAATAAAAAAGTTTTATTCTGAACCATTTGTAGACAGAAAACTCTGTCCAATAAAGACATGGATGCAAGAAGAACGATTCCCTCTTTTAAAAACAATTGCTTCAAAATATCTATGCAATCCTGCATCATCCATATTTTCTGAAAGATTGTTCTCAGAATATGGTAATATCTATGAGAAAAAGAGATCTAGGTTATTGCCTAAAACAGGAGAAATGCTTTTGTTTATTCACCATAATGGGAGGAAAATAGAATGACTCTTTGCATTTACTCATTTGTTGAAATTTTATTTGTAATGTTCTTTGATAGTATTATTAACTTTCTAAAACATTTTGTTTCATTGAATTTAATGATTTAATTTATGAGGCATTCATAAAGTATGTATGCAGGTATGGGAGGCGACATTATCTAAAAATGTTTAAATATTATCTAAAAGTGTACAAGTATGTATAAGGGGTAGGGACAAGAGGACAAAAATGCAAAGTAAGAGCAAGGTCCAGGCAGCAAATATGTAAATGGTTTGGCCATCTTTTTCATGAATTTTACTCCAAAATATTTTTCAAAATTTTTATTTTAAATAAAGACAATTTATTGAGTGAAAAAATCTATAACAAAATATCAAAAAAGAAAAAAAAAAAAAAGTTTATGATGAAATTTCAAAAAAATATAATAAAAGCAAAAAAAAATTTAAACATTAAAAAAAAAAAAAAATTTTATTATTTTGATAGAAAATTTTTTTGCAAAACAAATTCTTTAAATTCTCAATTTCGATCATTTTAAATCTTAAAAAAATTGTTGGAAAGTTATGACTGTGTTTTTACCCCTCTCCAAATTGAAGGGGTAATAAATTAAACATGGTCATAACTTTGGAACATAAATTAATTGATGAAATTTAAAACCTATTGATGAATTTAGCTAGAGTATTACATAGTGTAATGAAATAACTAAATGATTTCCCTTGCATTTGGGATAGGTGGTTGAGAAAATAACCTCTAAGGTTATTTTTGTTCCCAAGCTCTAATTACCATGATTTTTTGATGCAAAACACTTTCATTCTATGGAAGCATAAAAACTTAAGTTTAGAGTTTGCACAAAGCTTGATAATGTCATATCTGAGACTTTTAAAAACATCATGTTAGAGCCCATTTAGCAGCGTGTCGGTAAACCATTTTGATTTAGAGTTCTCAAAATTAAATTTCTACTTAAAAGATAAATTACCCTCCCCTAAAAAAATGTATTTATTAAATAATTCTTAATAGTTTTTCAAACCTCTTTGTGCTAGTATTATTTGGATTTCAACCGGATATCCGGCCGGATATCGTATCCGGTACACCTCTAAATACGTCTCGTGTTTTGATTCAACTTATCAGTGGGCACCGGACCTAAAAAAAGACGTCTTTTGAACGTTCAAAAGACGTCCAAAACTTTTAAAAGACGTCTTTTTTTATCTCCGTGCCCACTGGGTTATATTCAGATAAAATATTGCTTTGGCAATGTTTTTAGCAAATCCATCCCATAATGACTTGCGTTATATTTTATTCTATTTTTAGTACAAGAACCCTACCTTATTGACAATGAAGATCTGTCAGCAAAGGCTTACCTGCGCCCAAATTTGTTTATAAAACATCATTATGACCTCTAGAAAAGTTGGTATTGTTTATGATGAAGCATTTCAACAGCACCAGCATCCTCGTGGCCTATCACGTGGATTTATGCATCCTGAAATACCTGATCGAGTATCTGCGCCATATGCATATTTAAAAAAGAAGGATGTACTTGATAAACTTGTTCATATTAAATCAAGACCTGCAACTATCAGTGAACTTACATTAGTTCACGATGAAGAGTATGTTAATAGGCTTAAAAATGCAAAAATTACTGATCATGAAAGTATTTTTGCAAAATTTGATATAATAAAAGATATTAAAGTAGAAAATTTACAATTTGAAGATGACAAATGGGATAGTTATATTCACGAAAAAACTTATGAAACTGCTTTATTATCAGCTGGTTCTGCTTTGCAACTTACAGAAGCTGTTTTAAATAATGTTATTGATAGTGGTTTTGCATTAATAAGACCCCCAGGCCATCATGCTGAAGCTTGCTATGCTGCCGGTTTTTGTTATTTTAACAATGTTGCTATCGCTGCTCGATATGCACAGTTGCAAGGTGCTAAAAAAATTTTGATTGTTGATTGGGACATTCACCATGGCAATGGAATCCAAGATATGTTTTATGATGATGATAGTGTTTTGTATATTTCATTGCATCGATATTACACTTATCCTGATTTGGAAAAAGCAAAAGCAGAATACATAGGAGAAAAAAAAGGCCTTGGATTTAATATTAACATTGCTTGGGATGAGACACCAATGGGTGAGTGTGAGTATAAACTTGCATTTGAAGAAGTTGTTCTACCAGTTGCACGAAAGTTTGCACCAGATTTGATCTTGGTGTCGTGTGGATTTGATGCTGCACGAGGCGACCCACTTGGTGAATTTGATGTATCAATCAATACTTATTCCTGGATGACAACTCGTCTGCTTGAAATATCTAAAACTGCCCTGTTTTTAGAAGGAGGTTATAATAATGAGAATCTCTGCAATGGAGTTTATGCTGTTATTATGTCACTCTTGGGTGAATATGAACCTGATGAAATTGTTGGCACAGCAAATCTAGTAGGTCAACAAAATATTGAAACAACTAAAAATGCGATTAAAGACTATTGGTTTTAAGTTATATCTTTAATGTTTAGTTTTAAAATTTTACACCAGTTTTTTATAATATATTAAAAATTTAAATTTAAATTTATAAATTATCTATAATCTCTAATATAAAATACCTTCATAGCATGTTTGATTTAATAAAAGTTTGTATAATATCTTAAGTTTTAAGTCTCTAATCTCTTAAATTTTTGTCTTTTATGTTTTTATAAAATACCACCAAATTTATATATTTATATATATATATATATATATATATATATATATATATATATATATATATATATATATATATATATATATATATATATATATATATATATTAGTAAAAGAAACCTATCTTACTTTTATTTGTCTTTAACAGCATGTTTCACCATCAGTAGGTTCATCAGGCTTTCTGATGAACCTACTGATGGTGCTATTGATAGCGAAACATGCTGCTGAAGACAACTAAAAATTAGATAATTGTTATTGCTAATTTATTAGTGCTCTGTTCTTTAAGAACATTGAGCACTCTATTTGTAGAATGCACTAATATAATTTATATATGTCTATATATATATGTCTATATATATATGTCTATATATATATATGTCTATATATATATATATATATATATATTATATATATATATATATATATATATATATATATATATATACATATACATATATATATATATTTATATATATTATATATATATATATATATATATATATATACACATATACATATATATCTTATACTGCTAATTTAGGTTAACAGTGTGATGTCATACTGAAATAGCCTGTTGCTGGGGGCTTTAGTACATACATAGACTGACAAATAGCCTGACTTGCAGGGGAGTGTTGCTACATCGACTGAGGGTTTGGCATGGGGCAGCAATCTTTTTATTCATTACTCTTCGTTTTTTTGCTATCTATACCTATCTTTATACAAAGATTTTTATAAATGATTAATTTATACTTTCTTAAAACTTTTTAAATGTAACTATGTCATTTTTTCCCATAGACTCTTCATATATATATATATATATATATATATATATATATATATATATATATATATATATATATATATATATATATATATATATATATATATATATATATACATATATATATATATATATATATATATATATATATATATATATATATACATATATATATATATATATATATATATATATATATATATATATATATATATATATATATATATAAATTTGTAAAAACACTTATCTAATGTCAGGAAGCTTCCCGATGAACCTACTGATGGTGAAACATGTTGTTGATGAAACAAATTAGATAAGCGTTTTTACTAATTTATTATTGTTCTGCTCTTTAAGAACACTGACCACTCTATTTGTAGAATACAATAACTTATATATATATATATATATATATATATATATATATATATATATATATATATATATATATATATATATATATATATATATATATATATATATATATATATATATATATATATATATATATAGGTATGTATGTGTATATATATCTGTTGTGCATATATGTCAAATTTAAACATTTTCAGGAGAGCAATATAAAATTTTTCAAATGAGCTCTTCTGAAGTCAGATAATGGCATAGTGACGTGAAATTTATATTTTATTTGTAAGATGTGTATTGTTTTATTACTTTTGTTGTCTATGACACATGTGTAAAGTGGGATATACTACAAGCTTCCATCGAAAAATTTTTTTGACTTTCACTGCTATGCCATGTACGACATAGGTGATACCACATATATAACCAATGAGCATGAGACTTAAAAAAAGACGTTTTTTCGAATGTTCAAAAGGCGCCTTTTTTACGTCCTTTGCCCACTGGGTATGTGTATGCTAGTAAAAAAATAGTAACATAAAAGTCATAGCAGTACTGCTATGGTGTCCCCAGTAAAGATTGGACAAACTAAGGACTTTTACACTTTTATTATATCATCAGAGATTTTGTAATAAATAGTATTCGCTTTTATTTGCTGTTGAGATATTTTCAATTTTTACTAAAGACGAAATATTAAACCACTAATTTTTTTGATAATTTGATAATTATTTTTAAAAATAATTAAATTAACTTTATTGATAAATTAACTTTATATATATATAAAAACACGCCATGTACTATTTACTTTCATAGCTCTAGTAGACCTATGAAAACGATTTTATCTAGTAGACCTATGATAACGATTTTATCTAGTAGACCTATGAAAACGATTTTATCTAGTAGACCTATGATAACGTAAAATCACAGTTGAAAATTTCAACTGATTTTTATTTAAACGCAAAAAAAATCTTCAGAGCGATATTTGTTTATCAAATTCTATCTATACTTTACAATCTTATTTCTCCTTATAAGAACTCTAACTTGTTGTTGTTTTTTTTTTAATCTAACTTCTTTATAATTATCTTAAATAATTATCAATATCAGTTAAATAAATAAAAACATATTGTAAAGATAACATAAATTAAACGTATGTTCATTGGTATGCAGGAAAGCTTTATTATTTCACAGTATGTAGTTGTAAAAAGGTATGTTTGTTTTTTGTTTCCTTTAAAGTGACGATTTTTAGCGGGAAATATATACCCTGCTTCTAACTTCAGTTAATAGTGAAAATATACTTAATAGTGGTTTTATTATTAATATTTGTCTATTGTACATTCTTTTTATAATTACTTTAGTGTACATTTGTCTTATTTTTTATAACTTTTGTGCATATTATTTGTTTTCATATTGTTTATCTTTATTGTAATAATTATTCTAAGGTTTGATATAAAACGAACTTTATTAGTATTTAATGAATAAAATTTTATTAGTATTTAATTAATGTGTTGTTTTTTTTATTTACTCAACTTAGTTTTTTCAATTCATTAACGCCGAAATTATATTTTATTATTTTGCTGCTATTTCTACGCAAAACCGTTTTGATTTGCGCAGAATTCGATTTTTTTTTTTTTTAACAAATTAAAGAAGAGTTCGTCTGTACCGCTTTTAACATAAAACTTTATTTACGATTCTTTCTTGGTATGCATTAATAAGAATATTATTTTATTAACAGCAGAATAGCAATAGCAGTTTCCATACGTACATTATTATCAGGTCCCTGATAATAATGTGCGCACACAGCCCTTCGATCCTCCTCCCCCCCCCCAACTTTTTTTCTTAAGACCCTCTTTTATTTTAGAGAAAATTCTAGATATAAACTTGTTTTGTAAATAGACGAAGTAGAAGGCACTTCAAAATCCGTATCGTCGGCCATGATTATTATTATTTTCTTCATTGGTTAGTATTGCTGCCAGGCCGTGAACAGGATTTGGGGGCCCAAAGCATCCTTCAGTTTGGGGACCCACCCCCCTTACTCTGAAAAAAAAAAGTCCTGCTCAAATTTTTTGATTATATTACTGGTATATAAGTATAATTAAATAGTCCAGCTTTGTTTCTTACAATGTTATTTTTCTTGCCATTTGCCAAACTTTCAATCACATCATGAATATCAAGATTTTGTGCTAATAGACATTCAATATTCAAAATAGCGAGGTCATTTGTTCGTTTTTGTCCCATAGTTAAGCATACTTTCTTTTCCTTGGTCTTATTATTCTTTTTTTGTTGGCCATAATATACTTTTCAACAACTTTTAAACTGTAATAGGTAAGATATAAAAATTAAAAGTGTAAAGCACTATTTCATAGTTAATTTTCATTTTTATTTAACTTAAAGCTCTTGATGAGGAAAAAAAAGAAGGAAAAAAAAACCGAAATGTTATTACCGCGTTTGGGAGCCCCCATAAGGACCGGGGCTCCGAGCAAATTGCTCAGGTGACTCACCTTCTGCACGGCCCTGATTTCTGCATTTTTTTTCTTATTAATTGTGATTAGTTATGTTTAGATTCTTTAAAGTTTTTTTCGTTAGATACACTGCTAGCGCATACATGACGCTTTATAAAATTCTTATAACTTATGTACTTTTGCATTCATATTGCATTTTTGCAATTTATATTATTTTTTGAGGCCCACAAAATATACAAATATATATATATATATATATATATATATATATATATATATATATATATATATATATAAGCAAAAACTTAATAATAAAAAATGGATTACAAAATAAAAAGTATGCTTTCAATTGTTGTACAACAATTAAAAGCCTAAAAACAAAAAAAAACAAACATTAATGCTAATGTGTAAACATAATTTGTGTAGTAATTAAGTAATAAACATCTCTTCAGAACTACGTCTATTATTAATGGTGTTTCGATAAGGATCGGCACTTATAATTAGTTTATCCCGTCAGACAAACGTCATCGCCATTTATGCTTTACCCCGCAACTTTTAAACCAGTAGAACCAATAAAAACCAATTGCTAACCAATAGAACTGGTTTAAAAAAAGTGAATACAGCTACAAAAAGAAAATTTTGGAGTATGCAACGTTTTACCTTTATCTGATAAATAAAAATTAAGTGCTTTTTTCAAGCTTTTTTTTTTTTTTACTGTATTTTTAAGCATTCGTATTTACTTATATGTATTTTTTGATTCCTATAAATTATTTAGTTTAATATGAATCAAAAAAGAAAAGGTGGGACTGAGAAAGAGCATAATAAAAAACTGAAAAAGTTGCAAAGGAATGCAAATAAAAAAAAAGGTAAATAGAATGTGTAAATTTTCCACCTTATTTTTGTAAAAAAGACAGTCAGACTCAAAATGAAAACATTAGTCTTTAATAAAAATCGTACAAGAACAACCACAAATAGATTTTCATGACAATATGTCAACATCTTTTAAAGACGATGTTTTCTCTGACTCAATAGCGGAAAGTTTAGGCTACTTCACGGAAAAAAAAAATCGGACGAATTATCGTCTACATCTTTTATTGGGATCAGCGAAGCCGTGGCTAGACACCCCAACTAGAGGGGGGGGGAAGCAAAACTAGGGGCCTATTTTCAAAATTAGGTGCTCTTATATAAATGCATGGAGCTTTTTTTTATAAGTAATTTCTAATTATTTTTATAGAATTTATGGCCCTTATGATAGTTTGTTTTTTCAGAGGAGGGGCTCAGACCTCAAAAACTGAAAAAGTTGCAAAGGAATGTAAATAAAGAAAAAGAACTTTTTTTTATATTTACGTTCCTTTTTAAGCCAAAAAATTTTTTTAGCCACTAAACTGGCGATCAGTAATCATCAACAAATTGACATTTAAATAGTTGAAGAGCACTCGAAATGATTTCAGTTTAGGAAGAGTGGAGCTACCTGAAATGATACAAAATGCTACGATACATTATGAAAGTGATCTCCCTAGCTCTAATTTCCTTGATGAAGAAATAATAAAAAAAGCTCCATGCATTTATATATTCTATTTCTTCATCAAGGAAATGTAGCTATTTATAGAAATATTTGCAAAAATACATTTTTTAAAATTTTTTATTACATCCGAGAGGATCTTCTCGGATATAATCTTCTCGGACGTAATTTTGAAAATACTTTCTATAATTCCATTGAATCGATATAAAAGAAACGAAACTTAGTACAGATTTTGAAAAAACATTTAAAATCAAAATCGCGATTTAAACAAATAGAATCGTTTTCATTTAAAATATTTCGATTTTTCGATTTTTGCATTTTTCAAAAACTTCATTATATTTTTTCAATTTTTTTTTTCATAATAAAATTACCAAAACTATCAAAATCAATACTTCTCACTTTTATTGATACCAAGGTTGAAATACTTATATAATATATATTAATGCTAAATATTCATAGCTTTTAATAAAGTTGATTAATAAAGTGTTATTGTTTATTTTTTATTGTTAATTATAAAAATTTTATAGTTTTGTACGAATACTTATATATTCACATTTATTTGACATTCAACAGGGAATAAAAATGTATTGAATTTTAAAAAGTTTCATAAATATTTTAGTCCAAGTCATAAACGTATTTAAAAATTAAAAAAGTATGACAATCTTGAAATATATTATTGAAATAAATCAAAATCTTGTAGAACAAAAATAAATTCGTCAGCTTGTTGCGGAAATGTATCTAGTAGTAACCATTACCGAGAGTGCTTATAGAGTGGTTTAAAAAGAATTATAGAGTGGTTTAAAAAGAATTAGTCTAAAAAGAATTTATTAGGGTGAAGGAGTTTGAAAGTTTTTCATATTCTTTTTTTTGAATTAATTCCAATTAAAATCATTATAATTTTTTTGAATAGTAAAAAAGTTTAAAGCTAAATGAAAACTTTTATAGGTTTATATAAAGCATGCATTTGTTGTTATTAATGTTGTTATTAATGTTGTTGTTATTGATTTTTTTTTTATTGATGTGTTTGTTTGTTGGTATTGTTATCATTATTGTTGTTATTATTATTACTATTATTTTTATTAATAGTATTAATATTATTGATATTATTTTTATTATTATTTTTATTATTATTATTATTATTATTATTATTATTATTATTACTATTATTATTATAATTTTATTTACTACTTAGATAATTTTAACCAACTTAAATAACAAATTTAAGTTTGGCTATACATTGATAATCAATTTGATTAATAATTTAAATTGAAATTTATAATATATTTATAATATAAAAAAAATATATATATAGTATAAATTAAAAACCGAAATGTTTTTTTTTAGTTTTGTTGATAATGTTGTTATCAATCATTAAACATTCCTAAATATTATTATTAGTATTTTCTTATTAGTATTTAATCAAATTTACACCCTCATGTATAAGATGAATAAATTTTTTAGCCCTAAAATATTTATTCAGGGATGAAAAAAATTTATGCTAGGATGAATAAATTTTTTAGCCCTAAAAAGTAGTTTGCCAAAATATTTTAATAATTTTTTTTTGTCGTTGTTATCATAATCAAAAATTCCTATCAAATTTAAGTAACTTTATGCAATTTTAATAGAAACTTTAAAAAATATTGCCATATTGTTAAAGATTCTTGGTTCACAGTTGACCTTGAAATTTTTTTAGTCAATTTAAGTATTTGAAAAACTTTTTCACTGAAGCAATTTCTAATTCTAAAACATAATGAGGTTTTCAAAATTGTCTTAAGATTTCAAAAGGCTATTACCATGTTTTTTTCTTTGATCAGCATATATAAAAATCATTATATTACACCTGATTCCTGAAATTTACCTTTATCTTCTTAATATTATTAAATTTCTACCTGTTTTATAAATTTTTACTTTTTAGATCAATCAAGTCTAAAAGTTGTAGTACATTCTTTTTTAAAATTCATTTTTTTTAGAAAAAATTTAGAGAATTGCAGAGCTGAAGTTACTGTAAATTTTTAATTTTAGTATCAATTTTTATGTTTCAAGAATTATTCAACTAGTTTGTGTTTTTTTATGCTTATTTCTAAAAACCAAACAAAGTTGATCATAATAAGATATGTCATGCATAAAGTCTACTGAGAATCAAAAGAATTTTGAATATTTTACATCTCATACTTCAGTTTTCAGAACTTTTTTATGTCATAAGAAAAACTAATTCATCACAAACTCTTTTTGATAAATAAAGTTTTTTTTCTTCTTTTTTCTTGTAACTTTCACAGTTTGGTCTTTTGGCCTTTCGCAATTTTAGCTTTTCCACAAAAATGTATGCAATCCTTGTACATCTGTTACAATTCTTGAAAATCTGTGTGAGCAATATGTTCTGTTTATCCTTTTCATTATTATATCAATAAACTAATTTATACATCATTCCAACAGCTCTTTCTGGATGATCATTAACTAATATTAAGGATTTGGCATTATTCTGAAACCTTTTAAAAACAGGTTGAATAAACACAAATTCAGGTGGAAGCAAAGCCAATATTTTATTTTTTGTTCCTTCTAATCTATTTCTATTAAACATAAGATATGAAAGTTTATTAACCAACAAAGCTAAGGAAGAAGGATATTTACTTATTTCTATTCCCATTTTTGTTTTATTTTTTATATTAATTTTTGATTTATTTCGAATATTGTACCAAGATGAAAACATTGTTTTAAAAGTTAGAATTGCTTTTGCAATATTAGCTTTTTCATCAAACAACAAATCATCATCCAACAGAGCAAGAGAAATCATTGTTGAATCTAAATACCAAATATGTTTGTATAGAGAGTTTAAAATAAATTGACAGCATATGGTTTAGCAAAACGTTTTTGTTACTGGTACATTTGATGTATTACTTTTAAGAAAAAAAAAAAAAGGGTCAAATCAAGAAAAGGAGCCCTAATAGTGTCATTAGCCTGTAATAACATTTGGCATAAAGCAGTCTGTAAATTCACTTATTAGTCTGATTTCTGTTTTAAGTTTATTGTTTTGATTTACAAACTGAAGTTAAAAAGTAGCTTTAGGTAGTTTTTAACTTCGGTTTGTAAATCAAAGTTTATAAATTTCCTCAAATTAACTACACCTAATACACACATACACAATGTGTATGTGTCAGGGTTAGGGTTAGGGTTACATACACATACATGTACATACACAATGTGTATGTGTGTATTAGGTGTAGTTAATTTGAGGAGATTTATACATTTATAATGCCATCAGCCCTCAGAATCAGAAAATACCATACACTCTAAACTTGGTGCAAGCATTAAAAAAATAGTTACAAATAAATTTGTGCTCAACAGGAACGCTTAAAATTTATCCACTAACCATTTTTTTTTTTTATTTTCTTGTTTTTTAAATTTTTAAATTCTTTTTAAATTTTTTAAATTCTTTTTTTTTAAATTTTTTAAATTTTCAAAATTTTTTTTTAATTTTAAATTAAATAATCAAAAACAACAGGTTTTGCAGGCCCAGGGGGAAAATTAAATAAAAAAAAATTTAGACTATTTTTTTCTGTGGACTTTTTTTTTCTTTGCATTACACATATACAGACAACATGATTGAAATATTGCTTGCTTTAATATGAAAGATTAATTACTTTTTAAGCCATCAACCTACTCACTTATTTCAACTTACTTCAAATTACTTACTTCAACTTACTTATTTCAACTCTAAACTAATAATATTAGTTAATCAATGCTGCTAAAGTTTTTTTTTAAACAGATTTTTTTCCAAATATTTCACTTTTTTAATTTCAATATATTTGTTTGTCTGAATATCGGTTTTGTAATGAATTTTTCTTCTTTTTTTTTTTTCTTATTCTATTTTTTCTTGTCAGTATTATTGATATTAGTATTGTTATTGTTTTTATTATCAATATCGTTACCAATATTAGTAATGGATTACTTAAATACAAGAAACGTAACACAAGCATGAAAAGTTGTCAAGTTTCTTTTTGATCTGCATTAAAATTATTTCACTCCCAAGCTGCAAGCAACCAATATTCAGTTGGGAGTTACTAGAAAACAAAAAATATTGTTAAAGTGCAAGGAAACTATTATTAGCAAGGGATCTATTATATTAGAAATTTATTATTATACTATATTAGGAATCTATTGCTATTAGGGTGGTAATCAAAAATTAAATGTTCAGATTTTGTCTGGGACAACCTCTAGTCCTGTTCCTATTGATCTCATGAACTCATGTGCAAAATTTCATAAAAATATTCCTTCATCAAAAGGTGCCACATGCCAACTGATAAAATCACATGTACGCGATAGAAAAGATAGCCGTGTAAATTAATGTGTTGTTGAATATTATTGAAATCTTTAAATACATTTTTTATCTGTAAATCCATTTTGAACACAACCAGAAGTCTTTTCAATGAGGTGTACTCTTTATGTTTTTTTTGAGAATCTGACCAGTTGTTAAATTTATCAACTACTTAATGTTCTGTATATGAAAAATATTTATAAATTTCCAAATACAGATAAAAAAAACAGAAATTTTACTTCATAGCATTTTTAGAAATTTGTTACATTCAAATAGTTAAATTTTTATAGTGCTTAATTATTAATTAGCTGCAGCCCACTTACTTATTTTTTCTATCCCAGAATTCCTTGTAATTTGCCACCAAACCGCCATTTTGTATGTTTATCACTATCAGACTACCAAATTAATTATTTTAACTAAAAATTTTTATTTTTAACAATTTTGCAGTGGAATATCTCAATTGTGAAAAGTCAGTATACATTTAAGTTGTTATTTTGTAATATAAATTATGTAAACTACTTTGAATTTTATTTTATATAAATTCATATCTCTAAACTCAAAAAAGATACTGAATAATGGATATCACTGAATATATACTAAATGAATAAAATTTTATAACTTTTGCAATTCACATCATGCTTATTGCATAACTTTATTTGTATTTTTCTAGATTAATAAATATCAGAAAATGTCACAATCAAAACCTGCAACTAGATCTGCAACCAAAATTTACCTTCTCAGTTTAACAAATGCCTCCATTAATAATACTAGACTACCGTCACGAAAGCAAGCATTACAGTTTTTCTTCCATCAGTTGAAAATAAACAAAAAAACCGTGCGAGAAAGTTCTGACATTACTATTAAAACAGTTGCTGATTTTTGGAACAAAGCTTACATGCCAATGACAACATTGCAACATGCAATTGCGAGGCTAGAGAAATTATACAACAAGTGGAGAAATCTACAAAAGGCTTCAAAAAGAGGAGGAGCAACTCAGATAGCGAAAGAAACAGCCTTTGTTGCATCATTTGAAGATACGTTCAACATTTCTCATGTTGATGCCGAAAGGCTTATACAAAATCCAGAAGACAAACTTTTTCTTAAAGCTCAGCTTGGAAATGGAAGACACTCAAGTTCAATGGCACAAATAGACAGAAAATTGGCAGTCAAGTTGAAGTGTAAACATGAGAGACAAGAGGCTATAAAAGCCAGAACAGAACGAGAAGAATTGAGACATGCTGTCAGCAATGGTGAAGCTGTAGTTGAAACATTTGAATCAGATTCAGAAAAAAGCAATGAAAACGTAGATTCTTACCATGACTCAGCAGTGACACCGCAGACAAAACGACCTCGTCCAAAAAATATTGTCAGTCCACAAGTTGCAGCAGCTTTAGATCGAACGAAGATCAGCGACCAAATTGCGGTTTATGCTTTGGCTTCATTCTCAGTTGCTGTTGGTCAAAACCCAAGTGCACTAGTTCTGAATCGCTGGTCAATTCGACGCAATAGAATGAAACATAGAGACGAAACAATTTTGAAATTGAAGGAAAGTTTTGGTGAAAATATTAGGGATGTTCCACTCGTAGTGCATTGGGACGACAAGTTACTCCCTGATATATCAGGAAAACATGAAAAAATAGATCGCTTGCCTATTCTTGTTTCGGGTCAAGGTGTAGAACGTCTATTGAATGTGCCTAAGCTCCCAAATGGCACTGGAGAGGCAATGGCAAATGCAGTTGTAACAGCAATCTACGACTGGAATCTTGCAGAGAATATAAAAGCCATGTCTTTTGACACTACAGCCAGTAATTCTGGGATTCGCTCTGGTGCAGCAGTTCTTATTGAACAAAAGATGAATAAAGAGCTGCTCTTGCATGTCGGCACCATATTTTTGAAGTTGTTCTTGGAGATGTGTTTAACTCATTAGCTGGACCATCTACTGGACCAGACATTTTGATGTTTAAAAGGTTTCAAACAGCATGGCCATTAATTGTTCGTGACAGATATGAAGACGGTATATCAGATCCTGAAACAGCTTTAGTTTTTAGCAGCAACAGAGAAATGATGAAAGAAGCTATTGATTTCATTCAGAACTGCTTGCTGACAGAGAACCAGCCTTGTGATGATTATAGAGAACTTTTAGAACTGTCTTTGATCTACCTGGGTCATATTCCTCCTCGCGGGGTTCATTTTATGGCTCCTGGGGCTATGCATCGAGCCAGATGGATGGCCAAGGCTGTTTATTCAATCAAAATTTTTCTCTTCAGATCCCAGTTTCGCATGACGAAGTGTGAAATAAATTTATCACGTTTCTTGAATAATTTTGTCTGCTTTGTCTATCTCAACTCATGGTTTACTGCTTCGCTGTCCATTCAAGCTTCACTGAATGATCTCATGTGCCTTAAGCGACTCACAAAATTCAGGACAATAACTTTAAATGTTGCAAATGTAGCGATAAAGGCATTGTCTCGTCATATGTGGTACCTCAATGAGGAACTAATTGCCTTTAGTTTTTTTGATGATCGTGTTGATGCAGCTACAAAATTCGAGATGGTAAATGCAATGAAAACAAAAACTGGAAATGGAATTCCTGCAAAACGTGTTCAACTACATGAAAACAACATTTCATCATCAGAGCTTGCTGATTTCATTAACTCGAACACCATGAGGTTTTTTGTTATACTGGGCATCTCAACTTCTTGGCTCGAATTGAATTTATCTTTGTGGAACGAGGAATAAGTTTTTATTGCATCTAAGCATTTTGTAGCCGGTTTGAGCGTTGTGAATGACAGAGCAGAGAGAGGAGTTGCTCTTATCCAAGACTTTAACCAAATTCTAACAAAAGATGAAGGACAAAAGCAAGCACTTCTCCAGGTTGTGTCTGAGCATCGAAAACAGTTTCCAGATTTTTAGAAATCCACTATTATTAAACAGGACTAAATAGTCATTTTCCCATTCAAAACAAAATGAAAAACTAAAATGATATTGAAATTATAGTTAATTTTTCATGGTTTTCAATGTTCAATACTTTGTTATTTAAAAACTTTTGAATTAAAAGTTTATATAAAAAAATTTTTTTAAAGTGCTTACAGCCATTAGCGTCAACCTTAGTGAAACTTTCAACCCCGTGTGGCACCCCTTAATGATGAAATATCCTTCTCAAATTTTGCACATAAGTTTGTTATGCTAAAAGGAACAAAAATAGAGGTTGTCCCATCAATTTACTTTGAAAAAGTTTTTTGAGCACCACCCTAATTGTTATATTATATTAAGAATCTATTATTATGCTATATTAGAAATCTATTGTTATATTATCAAAGAATCTATTATTAGCAAGATTTTTGAGTTTTTAATGGTAGCTTGCTGTTGCTGTGTACCTGCTGTATATATTGTACATATCTTTTTTTTTAAACATTTTTACTTCTAACAAGGCTACCAGCAACCACTATTAAATTGGGAGTTACTAGAAAACAAAGAATATTGCTAAAGAGCAAGGAAATGGTTGGCAGAAGACTAAAAAAGTTGTAAGTTGTATGAGTTAGGAAAACATGAAAAAAGGTAGAGAGTTCTAAAGCATTGATGTGTCATTAAAGAAACTAGACAAATAAGAATATGTAGAACATGAAGGTACAGATACAGTAATAAGATGTGTATTTGCTGAATGACAAGATAAACAAAAATGAGTTTTGATTGATGAAACTAGAGATGGCTTGTTTGAGTAGCGACCATGATAGTACTTGTAGAAAAGAAAAAGAGATGCAGCTTTATGGCAATGGGACGGTGGCTCAAGCTTGGAAGATAGACCAGGTCCTACATTTACTGGAAGATAGAGAAGGTACTACATTTACTGGAAGCTGGAGCAGGTACTACGTTTACTGTTATTTTGAGAGTAAATCTCATCTTTGGTTTGAGTTTAATAAAATTTATTTAATAAAAATTCTGCAGAATACTCTTACCTCTTGAATTATCTTTATTATTCAAGATATTTAAGTCCTTAATAGATCTGGTTCAACCATTTTACAATATGTTTTTTAATCTTTTTCTAGTAGAAAAAGAGCATCATTAGAAAAACCAGCTTAAATATGACAACAGTATTCCATACAAGGACAAATAAGAGATTAGTATAGGTGGAGAATGGAATTGGGAGTATGAAAATGGTAAACACAATAAAGAGAAACAACCTTAGCAGATACCAACTTTACAGTTAATTATATATACAGTTTCCATGAGAGGTCAGTAGTGAATGATAATCCAAAAAAAAACATAAATTAGAGGACTTTAGTGAGAGGGTTGCCATTTGTCAATATAGGAATCTCAACAATAACGCCATAGTTGTTTGCTGTAAATAACTGAGTTTTATTGGAATTAAAATTTACAAACCATTGCCAGGCCCAGGCAAGAAGATATTTAGTGATATATTATATCACTAAATATCTTCTTGCCTGGTATATTTAGTGACCTTATTGTATATTTAGTGACCTTACAGAAAAGACCAGCATGCGAAACTTTATCAAAAGTTTTCGATATTTTTACATTTTTTTCAATGTTAGTTCAGCTACCCAAGGCTGAAAAGGCCACAACAATTGAGGAGGCTTCTTTAGTTATGGTTACAACCCTCTCCTAACTCTATAACTTAGGGTTACAACCCTCTATAACCTAGGATTACAACCCTCTTTTAACTCTATAACCCTCTCTTAACTCTATAAGACATGAACCTTGATAAACAAGGCCACTGCACTGAGAAACAAGTTGAGCGCAGTACTATCAGGAATGTCGTGGGAATTAAACTTTGAACTTCTTGCTTATGAGGCGAGTGCTTGATGACAAAGCTAGAGCGAAAGCCCTTGCCTTGTCATCGTCATCTAAAGCATAATAGAATCTTTTTGCTACAACAGTTACAAGTCAGCCATAGAATTAGAAGATCAAAATCCTAATTTATTGTTAGAAACTTTATTGTTTTTAGACTCGATTGTTATTAAATGTTCTAATATATATATATATATATATATATATATATATATATATATATATATATATATATATATATATATATATATATATATATTTGTTATTCACCTCCTCAAGGCCAAAGAAAGCCACTACAGACGAGGAGGCTACTTAATAGTGGTTATAACACTCTCTCAACTCTATAAATCCGAAACACGAACCGTGGCGAACAAAGCCGCTGCGCGTTTCTCACTTTTTCTGCTAACCTTAAGCTATACCGTTTTTTTCGAAAAAGAAGAAGAAAAAACGAAGAATGATGAATAAAACGATTGCTTCTCCATCCCAAACCCTCAGTCGATGTAGCAGCACTCCACTGCGAGTCAGGCTATTTGTCAGTCGATGTATGTACTGAAGCCCCCAGCAGCAGGCTATTTCAGTATGACATCAGATTGCTTACCTTAGTACGCAATACTATTTGTATATATATATATATATATATATATATATATATATATATATATATATATATATATATATATATATATATATATATAAATTTTCTATATATATATATATATATATTTATAGAAAATTTATATATATATATATATATATATATATATATATATATATATATATATATATAAATTTATTTAGATTGAAAATTTATATATATATATATATATATATATATAAATTTTCAATCAAATCTAATCAAATAAGTGATTGGAAAATAACGATTCAAAAATAAACTAAAATCGAATCTTTGCTTTTTTTTTGTGGTGTTTTTTTCAGGTATTTGGCACTTTGGCTCTATCAAAACAATGTTATCTATCTGTAAATACCTTAATCAATCGTTAAAAAAGTTTATCTGGGCATGAAGCACCAAAAGATAATGTTTATACAATTATTTTTATTTTTTATGAAATAAATATTAAAAAAAAAGTTTAAATTTAGGTTTAAAAATATTCATTCGAAATGTGATTCGAAACGCGAATCAAGACCTGCTTTGATTTGAGATTCGATTTGAAACAAAAAATGCCGATTTGCAGGGCTCTAATATATATATATATATATATATATATATATATATATATATATATATATATATATATATATATATATATATATATATATATTAGAGTGTTACTGCCGCCCTTATGTTCTTCTCTGATTGAGCCTGACTTTTTTTTGTGGGTGAGGTTCATTATAAATAGTAAAAATCTGAAATTTTAAGAAAAATGGACAAGTTTAGTGGTAGCAGATTTCAATTAAAGTTTTAAGATTCTCACAATTTTTCAAAATTTGTTGATAATCAGGAGGAAAAACTTAAAATTATCAGCATTAAACAACTGGAATGTTAATAGGAGTATTATATTAATAAATGTACCTTATATGTTATTACAAATATCTTAAAATATGTTTAATTTAATAAAAAAATGCAGTTTAACAGTTTTATCCGAAATTTTATTTGATTTTTTATTTGTGTTGTTGTTTGTTGTTATTTTACAGATACAGATTTTAAACTTTTTTTAGATAGATAAAAATAAAAATATTGACAAATTAGGTGGGTAAAAATGGCTAAATTTAAAGACCCAAGATATTTTATACTTGAAACTATCTCTATTGAATCTGATAAGAATATACAGGAATCTAGGCTACCAACTGCTCGTCAGGTGCTTTTATGTTTTCTTGCACACTTCACCACAAAATCTAAGAAAGGTGCTGCAAATGAAACAATTAAATCAGTTCTACTAATTTATAATTAGGCAAAAATAAAAAAGATTAAGTCAAATAAAATGGCAGAAGAAATCATGACATTATTTGAGGAGTCTGTTAAAAATTAATCATGCCCATAGAAACACTGACAAGAATACCCAAAAATTATTGGATTGAAAGACAAGCTAACAAAAACAACAAGGTTCTGGTCACATGATGTGCTAGATAAATTGGTTAATGCAGAAGATTAACTGTTTCTGATCAGCATGATGACTGATAGGAAAGCATCCATGGGCTGAATTGATCTTAAACTTAACCTTGTTGAAAAAAAAATTTCTTGACAGAAAGTTTGCTGAACAAGAAAGAATCTATAAAGAAATAGAAAGGTAATCAAATATCTTGAGATGTTCTAAGAACAATTTAATGGAGATAGACAAAGGTTGTCTTGATCATGATGAACATGTGTTTATGAAACTAAGCAGCGATGTGTTTATGAAACTAAGTGTTTATATGTTTATGAAACTAAGCAGCGTTCTCACAAAAGAAGCGTCAAAACTGGCACAACTGTGTTTATACCACATAATAATCTGAAATCACCTAAAGTTATTAAAACAGCTGTTATGAACAAGATTACACCTACTGCACTCAGTTCTTTATTCCACTCAATAATTTGTGCCACCTTTGGCGATTCTTCTAGAGTTGGCTTGAGCTACACAACAGCATGCAGGTATATATATATATATATATATATATATATATATATATATATATATATATATATATATATATATATTATTGTTATTATTATTATTATTAATTATTATAGATATAGATTAAAATAGAAATTTCTTGTTTTGTTTGAAATATTACTTTCTATTGTAATAGAAATATTTTACTTCAGATACTTTTAATTTTTGTTTAATTTTACTTTGGATGGATCCTAAAGTATAATTCAATCATCAATATTTTAACTTTTGCATTTTTTACATTAAACCTATAAATAATAGCTCCTGATAGATAAAGATAATAGTAGATAAAGAGCTCCTGGAAATCTCCAAAAGTTGGCGTATTGGGATAGCAAGTTAATGGATTCACTTGACAACAAAAATGTTAGGGAAGAAAAGCTTCCTATTCTTCTTTCAGGCAGCTATAAAATAAAACTTGGGCAAGCCAATTCATGTAATATTAGGAACTAATGAAAAATTTACATATTAGTTAATAGACTTATTATAAAGTCAGTTAAAGTTGGTTCTATTTCAAAAATATATATTTTTTAGGTTGTTCAGGTGTAAAATTACTGGGTATACTAGCACTGCTATATAAGTCCACAGAGAAGATGGATCCAGTGATTGCTCAGGCATCATATGAATTACTAAAAATTGGAACTGCACAGATTGTGTGGCTGGCATGGTTTTTGATACAACAGCATCAAATACTGGGGATATAACGGCAAGCTGTGTTTCAATGCAAAATGTATTGAACAGACCACTTCTGTGGCATGCTTGCCGACATCACATAGGAGAGATTATAACTCATGTATGAAACAGTTTGGAAAGAATTCAAAAGGTCCTAATATCAGTCTATTTTTAAGGTAATCTACATATTTAGTCAAATGTTTTATTATTATTTATCATTTAAAATTATAATAACATCAGTGTTATAAGCAACAAAATATTGACATTGTTTGGTTTTTAGATTTAAGAAATACTTTGAACATCTGAATTGCCAAACTATTAAAGACCTTGACATCCCTCAAATTTCACAGTCTTTGATTAACAAAAAAGATGCCATTACTAATCTTTGCCAAGAAGTATTGAGGCAAAACTTCAACAGAGAGGATTATAGAGAACTTGTTCAACTATCATTTTTGTATCTAAGCAATGGGCAAAATGTGGTATTCTCTGGGTTTATTAGACCAGGCGCTTTGCACAATGCAAGGTGGATGGCAAAATTGTTATAAAACTTGTACTGTTGAACAAAAAAATCAGCCAGCTTCCTAAAGGAACAATTTTTGCTCTACAACAATTAACTAAGCTACAAAGGATTGTTCAGTTTGTTGTAGTTTGCTATATTCCATGGTGGCTTAGTGCACTTATATCTTCAGCAGCTCCTACTAACGATATAAATCTTATTAATTCGTTATTAGAGTATAAAGTTATTGATTTATCTATTTCTAATGCTGCTCTGAAAGCTTTCAGCTATCACATGTGGTATCTCACTGAGGAGTTAACTCCACTGTCTCTAATTAATAATAACCTAGAGGACAAGCAGAAAAGATTGCAAATAAATCACTAAAAAATTATAAGACATTGAATGAAATAACTTCAAAAAGGAAAGGGTTAGGGTTTGGTAAACCTATATTTCCAATGGTTCCTAAAATGATTGTGAATGATTTGACTGATTTATTTGGTGAAGACTCGCCAGTATTTTTCACCATATTAAGTATAAATAGTAGTTTTCTCAGGGAACCGGTTACGGAATGGTAAAAAAACTAAAATTTTCTAGCTTCAAAAAATGTGGTTTCTAGTTTATGTGTTTTAAACGATTCTGCTGAACGTGGAGTAAATCTTTGTAGTGACTTTGCGGGAACTCCTAAGAAAGTAATTAAGTTCCAAAACATTATACAAGTTGTAGAAAACAACAGAAGTATGTTGCCCAACCAAAGAAAAATGCACATAGAACCAATCAGATGATACATTAAATTCTGATCAGATTGTTTATTTTTTCTAATTTTTATTTAGAAGTGTTACTTTTTATTTTGTTACTTTTTAATGTTAAAATCTTTAACTTATTAATCTTTTTTTTTTAATTTGTATAAAATAAATAACCACCCCTGACCTTTTTTTACTGTCCCTCCCTAAATAGCACATTTAATTTTTTTTTTTTTTAAATTCTACTCCCTTATACCAAAAATCTTCTTTAAATTTGATAAGTAAAAAATATAAATTATTAGATTTATTTGCTAAAAATTGAAAATTTTCAATTTTTGTACCCAAATAAAATACTTTGGTTAAAATCTACTACCACTAAACATTGTCCAATTACGTTCAAAATTTTCCTAGTTCTTAGTTAGAAGTATCCTCCTCACCAAAAAAAAGTCAGGCTCGTTTACTCAAAAATTTAAAAACAATGGGGCAGCATGATTACCCTAATATGTATATATATATATATATATATATATATATATATATATATATATATATATATATATATATATATATATATATATAAATATATATATATATATATATATTAATATATATACTAATATATATATTAATATATATATATATATATATATATATATATATATTAATATATATATTAATATATATATATATATATATATATATATATATATATATTAATATATATATTAATATATATATATATATATATATATATATATATATATATATATATATTAATATATATATATATATATATATATATATATATTAATATATATATATATATATATATATATATATATATATATATATATATATATAAATATATATATATATATATATATTAATATATATACTAATATATATATTAATATATATATATATATATATATATATATATATATATTAATATATATATTAATATATATATATATATATATATATATATATATATATATATATATTAATATATATATTAATATATATATATATATATATATATATATATATATATATATATATATATATATATATATATATATATATATATATATATATATATATATGTATATATATATATATATATATATATATATATATATATATATATATATATAAATTTTATTTATCTTTTAATAATGCATTTATTTCAAAGTATAATGGAATCACCTTCAGTATCATCTCCGTTCCACTCAGTTATATATTCAGAAGCACCACGACATAATAAAGCTTTAAAGTTAGCTTTCTACAATACAGCAGCATTGCTTTTTGCTTTTATTAGCATTGTGATTACCATTAGTTCTTATTATGTTCTGGAAATTTTTATAAGACCACTTATTTGGGCAGCTTTATGTGGAACTTTTTTATATCCATTTAAAAAAGCAGCAACAACATCTGTACGAAACTGGCTTGGTAATATACATACTAACAGAACTCCATTTATTGTTGGACTGTCAATTTTACCATTCAAAGCTGTTGATAAAAGTGCAGATTTTATGGGGAAAATTATCAGAACAAATTACAAGTTAATGGCTTTATTTGGAGTTTTATTACCACTTGTTTATTATATTGTTATATTTCACGCATTTTACCAAATATTTTATGTTATTTCACTTGGACTAGGAATACTAGGAGATCTTCTATCATTTTTTAATTATCCTTATGCTGTAAGTTTTTTTAAATTTTTCTTTTGTAAATTTTTCAACTTATCTGTTATAAGTTTTTAACTAACCTTATGTTGTAAACTTTTAACTTACAACACATGGATCTTACATTTTGCAAGGTATAAAAATAATAAAAGAATTTGCAAGTTTAAAGATTATGAAAGGTATCGAATTTATTAGTTTTTTTTTTCATAGGTATGGACCATGTTTCTCGGTTATGCAGTTTTGTTAATATTTTATAGAAATAGTTCACCAATATTTCCAATAGTTATTTTTAAAGCCATTTCAATTTTTGTTTGGTTAATGCTATCTTTTCATTTTGTGTCACTAGCAGGACTATGGAAAGTTCCCTTAGCATTAATATTGTGTTTATTCATTATCTTTGGAGTTATTGGAGAGCTTAAAGATTATTTCAAAATTGGTAATTTCTTATTTAATTTTCTGTTGTTGTTATTTTTAAATGGTTTGTTACATGAAATCATTTAGCAAGGTAGAAGATAAAAAAAAAAGACTCAACTCTTAATGCCAAGAGATTTTCGAAGAAAGTTGTAATCTCTTGATGACATCAAGAAATTTCAAATTTTTTTTGTTATAAATTAGACTATAATGAATTAATTTGTTCTTTTTTCAGTTCTATTTTTTTTTTTTTTTTTTATTATTATTATTTTTTTCTGTTATTATTTAAAAAAGCTAAGTTTTAGCAATGCAGAATGATAACTCTGAGAATTTAATTTATCAAAGGTTCACTGAGAACCTTGTGTTATAACCTAATAGCAATAATAACACTACTGAATATAATAACAACTCATTGTAATAACTCAATATGTATTTTATTTATAACACCACACTACAAGTAAAGTTCTTGCTTTGTGTCTCTATATAATCTCCGGACCATTTGGAAACTTGCTTGCATGTTTCTTTATTTTACATAACCGTAAACTGGATTATGTAATTACATCAATCCTTTACCCATAAATCATTCGTACGGCTCTAAATAAGATGGTTTATGACGTACTTGACCTAATCTTTGGTTAATTGAAGAGGTTGGTTCAGAAAAAGCACCAGGCTGTTCATACAGTTTTTTGGGATCAACATCCATGCTAATCTCATCACGGTTTTCACTCAAGATTTCGCTTGAACATGGACTGGTTTCAGTCACTTCATTTAGTTTATCAAAATTGCTCAAAATTGGAGTATTTGTGCTTTCTGGTGTTTTAGTAGAGCTTTCGTTAACCTTTCCCCCACAAGGATTTACAATTTGGTCCACATGTCTTATCTGGATACGACCATCTAATGTTAACACTTTGTTACTAACATTCCCAACTGCTCATATAATTAAAGCTGCAATCCACTTTTCACCTCTACTATAATTTCTGACGTAAACCGTGTCTTCTAGTTGAAAAAAAAACAAACTTTTTCCATAGAACTGTCTGATAGCTTCTTTTCATTGATTCTTGAGGTAACTTCAGGATGTAGCATCGCCAACATATTTCCTATGTCACATACCACTACGTGAGGGTGCAGAACCTAAGTTTTATAAAGCAAGACCAGTTCCTCATGCTTTAAGGACTAGAATTGAACAAGAACTTGATCGCTTAGAAGATGCAGAGCATCTGAACAACTTAGTCAATCCTGATTCTTTCAAAATTTATTTTGAAAGAATCAAGATTGACGCTAAAAGTATAAGTGCTCATTCATGCAACCTGAGGTGGAGTTTTGTGGATTTATAATTAGTCAGAAAGGTTGCAAACCAACAGCACGGAATGTGGAAGCAGTAATGAATGCTCCTTGACCCACAAATATCAAGGAGTTGAGGGTATTTTAAGGAATGGCCAACTATTACAAAGTCTTCATACCCAGGATGGTATCACAGAGCCTCTCCATAATTTGTTAAGGAAGAACGTAAGTCGAGAATGGAATAGAAACAGTGAACGAGCCTTTGAAAGCGTAAAAACTATATTGTGCAATGCACCTTTATTAGCTCACTTTGCACCATCAAATAAAATCGTGGTTCACCGTGATGCCAGTCCATATGGCGTAGGACCCGTTTTGAGTCAAGAACAGCATGATGGAAATGAAAAACCTGTCAGTTTTGCTTTGAGAACAATTTGTGGCTAAAGGCCTTTATTTTATCATGTTTGTATATTTTGTTTGCTTTTTTATTGGTATTAAATTACTTGATAATTTTTGTTATAAAGTTATTACATTTTACCTTGAGTTGTGATAAATTGTTGCCATTGGATGATATAAAGAAAATAGAAAAAAAATCAAGTTATTGTTTTGGGTTTCTTTTTCTGCAGGGGAATTTAAATTGTGAAAATAGAAAAGTGTATTTTGAGACTCTTTATTTGTATTAAATAATTAATTTGATAACTATAGAATTTACATACCACTTTTTTATTATTACATTATTAGTATGTAAAGGTTACTTATATCCGTTTATATATCAAATAATCCAATTGTATGTGGTTTATTGAAAATCTATTTGTTTTTGCAAATTGAGTAAAACTGAATTTATATTTAAAAAATCATGTTTCAATTTCTGTGGCAAACTATGGCTGTTACAAGAGCAGAGCTGAATTGTCTTTTTTGTCGAATGTAAATTTTTGCAAATTTTCATATATATTTAATATCAAAAATGGATTTTCAATTAGACAGCCGCAAAAGGATGAAAAATTATTTCATTTTTTTTAAAATTTTGTATGATGTAGATGTTAGAGCAACATTATTTTTGCTATTGACCTACCCTAATGACTAATTCTCAAGTTATTCTAGGAGAAACAGAACAGGTTGAGGTTATGTAGCAACAAAGTTGAAAGATGAAGATTTGACTTCGAAAAAGTTTTGCTAGGAATGGAAGTCCCGATTGCATTGATTTACACAAAGTGAAGGTCTGATTGCTGAAGAGAAAAATTGAAATGTATCAAAAAATGAAAATATAATTTACCCGTTATTAGCATTATTTTGACTGACATATGTGTTGATTCTCGAAACAGAGTTGATGATAAATAAACATCAGATTAACATGAACTAATGAAGGAAAAGATGCATTATGTGATTTTTCTATAAGAAAAATACTTGAAATGTAAAAAGAAAATGATCCTAAATGCAGTGCTCATATAGAAATTTGTTATATTTTTTTATCTTTGAACTCGTCTCCTTCCAGGCCAAACTAATTATAATTAATTGTTATAATGTTATAATTGTTTTCATGTTATAATTGTTAATAACCACATAAAATTAAAAATTACATTTATGTACTTATGTAGTTAATTTTTTATTAAAATTAAAAGCAGTCTAATTTTAAGCATTATGTTCTTTATATATATATATATATATATATATATATATATATATATATATATATATATATATATATATATATATATATATATATTATATATATATATTAGACAAAATATGTATATTAGACATGATTTGTCACTTTATTTAAATGCATTACAAAAACTAAAGTAAAGATCAAAGTATTTTATTTAATTCAAATAATTTTCAAAAAAGTTTGTCTTTTTTTTCTTCTCAACAAAAACTTTAATAACTTTTATATTAACATATTCTTATTTAATAATTATATTCTTATTTAATAATATTCATATTCTTATTTAATAATATTCTTATTTTTTTAAAAAGCGACGGCTTTAAACATAGAATGTTTAAAGCCGTCGCTTTAAAAAAATTTTTTTTTGTTTAATTTTACTTTTTGTTTAATTTTTACTTATAAAATAATCTTGTATAATTAAATAATATATATATATATATATATATATATATATATATATATATATATATATATATATATATATATATATATATATATATATATATATATATATATATATATATAAAATTATACAACTTTCAATGATACTTTAATTTAAAAGCGTTTTGCTAATATAAAATGTTAGTAAAGATAAACGTGTCAAAGTAATTTATTTTCAACATAGTTAAAAACCAATTTTTCCAACACATTTGTTAAAAACTGTGGTTAAATCATCAAAACAAAATATTATTTGCGTGGTAATATAAAGACTTGAAATCGTATGCCTTCCTGGCCAAGCCTGTTTAAATGTTTTGTCAGGCAGTACGCTGCTAAATAATAATTTTCAAATATTTATCGCCTAAAGAACGCTGTATAACAAATTAAAAACTAATAAAATTGTGTGGAACATTCATATCCCAAAAAAAAAGATCACTCTCAATAACTTAATGACGAGCGCGCATAATCTCTCTCACTTAAAAAATATTTGAGTTTTACAGGCGCGAAACATCGCGCTGGACAATTTTTTTCATGCCAAGGCCTGATATATATATATATATATATATATACACACATGTATATATATATATATATATATATATATATATATATATATATATATATATATATATATATATTTATTAGGTAAAAAATATAAATATTTTTGTATATTTGTATGTTTTTGGTTGTTAATATTAAACTTTAGCAAGTATAGTGATTTTTTAGATAAATTCCATGGTAAGGATTTCCATGAAATTAGCCATTCTACTCTAAAAAGTGTTGTTGATCAGACATTTGCAGTTTTTGGGATTGCAAATAAAGACTCTGATTCAAATTTGCATAAATCTGCAGAGGGCTTATCGGATCACAATCCAAAATCTCTTGATGGACCGAAGCTTTCATTATTAAATTTAAGAAAAAAATTAAAAATGCAAAAAGCTGCTAAAAAGAGGATTGGAACAAGTGATCCATATTTTATTGTGTTATTCTGGTTAATTGTGCTAAGTCGTGTATGGTTTCACATTTGGATTTTAGAGCTGTTACCATTTCTCCTTTTTATTTATATTTTCAAAATAGCATATTTGAACTTTGGAATACCAGATTTGATATACAAAAAAGTTGAAGGATTAATTTCAAATTTTCTGATATGGTACAATGATAGAAAAGATATTATTTTACCAGGTCCTGTTAAAAGAATATTTGCAATAATTCAGTCAGGTGACCAAAAGGTATATTTATAATTTTTATACCTAACTATCATATATTTTTAGGTTGTTTATATATATATATTGATTTATTATATATCAATGGGTTGATAATATATATATAATATAGATTAGGTTGACTCCTAAAAAAAACAATTTTTGAAAATGTCTGCTCTCACCCCCCACCCACCCCTAAATGTGTTTTATAAATAAAATAATACTGGATTTAAAAAGTTTTTAAATAAAAAATATTTTTAGGTATTGATGAAGACCTATAACTTAAGTTATATTCTTAAGGCTGGTTAAATGACCATATAATATTTATTTGAAGATTTTTATAATTATTTATTTGAAGATTTGTTAAATGATTTTATTATTATTTACTTTAATTTTTTGTGATTTAAATGTTCTTATTACATTATTAGGTTATTGTATGGACCAATTCAATGATGGATAAAATGATGAGCGTTTTAATAATTTTATCTTTAATTGTGTTGGCGACTGTAGCTGGTGTTTTTTTCTTTGTGCAGGTTTATTTTTATTTAAAATTATATACAAAATTACTGTTTAAGTATACAAGTGTAATATATTAATGTAAATAATTATATATATATATATATATATATATATATATATATATATATATATATATATATATATATATATATATATATATATATATATATATATATATATATATATATATATATATATATATATGTATATATATATATATATATATATATATATATATATATATGTATATATATATATTAATATTTAAGGCTGCTTTGTATAATAATAATAAAACCAAAACCATAATCGTATTATATATATATATATATATATATATATATATATATATATATATATATATATATATATATATATATATATATATATATATATATATATATATATATATATTACAGGGTGTATACTTAATTTCTGACCCCCTATATCTTGGTTTAAGAATACGGTATTTCAACACATACCATTTTATTACTGTCATATCAATTTAATTAGACAAAGAATATATGTTAACAGTCAGTAATCAGTATTTTGTCCATTTCTTTCTATGCATTGGGTAATTCTCCTTGGCAGGCTTTCTACTAGGCGAAAACACTCTTCTTGTGTAATGGCAGCCCACTCCTGTTCAACACGTCTGATCAACTGTTCACGATTACGAGGTCGAGGATTGTGTAAAACACTGTCCTGGAGTCTTGACCAAATATGTTCGATGACATTTAAGTCGGGCGAGTTGCCAGGCCAAGAAAGTCTCTGTTGATCACATTCATTGTTGCTCTTGCCGTGTGGCAAGTTGCTCCATCTTGCATCAGAATAACTTTATTTCTCACAGGAAAGATGGTTTTATCATCAGCTGCACGTTTGTACACAGGTAGAATAATATCACGGTAATATTGTCCATCAACAGTTTTATTTTGCTCAACAGCAACCAGATCAGTTTTGCCATATCGAGAAATGCTGCCGGCTATCATAATCTTGAGACCGAATTTCGGACGTCGAACATAAGGTATTGACTCTGGTGTTGCTCTACGTACTCTTTGATTTTGACGGTTTGGAGCCGGAATTCAATTGGACTCTCATCAGTTCACAATACGTGAGCTTGTTTCACTTTACCATCTGGTGAGTCATCTGCGAATCCTTCTTCTTGCAAACAAGTACAAAAATTTACGCGATCAGTGATATTTTTCTGCGACAACATGGGTTTCACTTTCTGTGTATAGGCATGCTTTCCCCATGTGGTCTTGCGCAAGTATTTACTAATAGCACTGTTTGAAATTGTTTTTCCTCTTTCTTTGTAACTATCTGAAAAATTCAGTTTCTTAGCTACAGTTCTCGTTCCAACTCCGACTTTGTCTTTGACCCACTTTCTGACCTTGTCCTTGGTTCTTGGTGAAATCTTTGTTGGCTTTCCAGGTCGCTGAGCATCTGTTATGTCACCCTCTTGTTTTCTTGCCCACTTCCTTACAGTATTTCGAGAAACTTTACACTGTCTAGTGATTTCTTTAATGCTTAATCCTTGACTATATAAAACTTGAATTCGTGACGAAGTAACTGTTTATCAGAACTCATTTTCAAAGTAAATTGCTAAAAAACGCAAATACATGTTAGTAGCATATACATATAATACATATAAATACACACAGAGTAATTAATGTAAATCATAAACAGACACCAAGTATCACTGATATAAATGAGGCAAATAAAAATAATGCTGATTATTTTTTGTAGCCAAAATGTTAAACATTAAAAAAGTGTAAACTTAATTTCTGACCCCGGTTTCGAAGAGTAGCAATACGTCATAAACAGTGAAGAAAAAATGTGTTATTAATTGGAAATCTAAGATCACGTATTAAGGAGTAATAAGGACAATTTACTTAAAAATCAAGCAAAAACTATAGTCATAATGCCAAAGGCCGTGGAAGACAAGGAGAATGAAAATATTATTTTTATGTATGTTGACAAAATGGCTCCCATAAACATTTTCTGAGGTCATATCCTATCTGAAGTGAGCGTTTTATGTGCAGAAAGTATAGTTACACTAAAATACATACTATAGTATTTTTCGGGGTAAAGTAGCATTTAAGAGAGCAACTCAAAATCTTGTGTTTGTAACATGTGTGGGGGGGGGGGGGGGGATCAGAAATTAAGTATACACCCTGTATATATATATATATATATATATATATATATATATATATATATATATATATATATATATATATATATATATATATATTATATATATATATATATATATATATATATATATATATATATTAATATATATTATATATATATATATTAATATATATATATATATATATATATTAATATATATTATATATATATATATATATATATATATATATATATATATATATATATATATATATATATATATATATTAATATTTAAGGCTGTTTGGTATTATAATAATAAAACCAAACCCATAATCATAAAAAAGTGCTCAATACTAAAAAAATATTTCAAATAAAGCAATATACATAATATATATATATATATATATATATATATATATATATATATATATATATATATATTATATATATATATATATATATTATATATATTATATATATATATATATATATATATATATATATATATATATATATATACATAATATATATATTAATGCAGAGAAAACAACTTCTATAGCAATTAAATTTTCATGCCTATGAGACAATCATCAGCCATTGAATTACAAAAATCAAAAACAAAAAACAGCTAAAAAATGACAAAATACTGTGTAGTGGGATCTTTATGTCGCTAAAAGGTATACATGATAGCAACCAAAGAAAATTTTTTTAAAGAACAACAAAATAACAAAAGATTATCTAATCACTGTTTTCGAAAAAAATATATATATATATGTTTATATAGTCAAATTTTATTCTATTTTTCGTCAACTTTTAGCAAATGAATATTGATGTAGACACATGAAAGTTTATTTAAAATATACCTTTAGCACTAAAATTAATTTATTTAAGTCATTTTTATGCTTCCAAAAGTTACGGTTTTTCTCATTGTCGCATGATAAAAAAGGTATCATTGTAAAATGTAATTATAATCATGAATTTATTTGCATAATCGGAGTTAAATTAGCGTGAAAATGGAACTAACATGTTCAAATTGTTGTTAGTCAGATTTTATACTTTATAAAATATATATATTCTAAGAAAATAACGAATGAACTTTTGCAATTTTCATGTAACATAAGTTAACAAAAACATGATAAAGTTTTGTTTGTTATAAAATTTAATCAAAAAACTTAAGTTTTTTAATAATATATGCGAAAGAATATTAAATGTAACATTTTTGCATTTAAAGTTTTGAATAACGATGCTTAGTTAGAGCACAATTTCATTCTAAATTTGTGTAACGTAAGTTATAACTACAAACATTTTCTTAAGTTCTGGTGCTTTTTTGTTAACAAAATGAATTACGTCATTTAGTAATTACTATTTTGTTGACAAGGTTTTAACTGGAACTTTTTATATTAGGAGAATTTAGAAAAAGATATATATATTTTTTTTAATGTTAATTAAAATTATTTATATTATTATTTTTTTATCTGTTTATGTATTCTAACTTTATTTGACATAAATTCACATAAATAAATAAAAATAAGAATTATGTAAATATTTGTTTTTAGACATTTAAAAAACAGATTTATTTGCTATTTTCCTAATATAAAAAAAATCAGTTGGAATTTTTTTTGTTTTTGTTTTAGTAAAACTAATCATTTGTAAATGCTATTATGAGTCATCCATAAAGCATGTCACCCTATATTTATCAATTTTTACCCCTTCCCTTTCATAAATGATTAAATATACCTGAATCCCTCTCCCTTCTAAACTGTGATAGCAGTTTTTCTTCAAAAATATTTTCAAAGACTTAAATGTAAATGCTTTGCAGCAATTTTAAAATTCAACCTAATGAAAACAAGGCAATACGCATAAACGAAAGGAGTGTAAGTAAAAACTTCGACAAACCAAAGGTTCTTATATTTAAACAACTCAAATTAGTATTAAAAAGTTGTAATACTAAAATAATTTTTCAAAGTTGCTCTTGGTCTTGCAGAAAAACTGTTTTCGATTTGATAACATTTGTAAATAATATGAAAAATCACTCAGGAAGAGTGCCACCAGTTTTTTAAAATTTTCTTTGTTAATTATTTATAATGAATGAGTTCAATATCTTTGCAATTGTTTAGTTACATAACTCTAACTCAAAATAATAGAAGTAAAAATCCACGATAATAATCGCAAAGTAACGTAAGTGATGTAACATAAGTGAGATACATAGTATCAAAAAACCAAATAGCTAAAAGTCTAATTTACTGTTTAAATAGGCAAATATTTGATAAAGTTGTTGCGCATGTAATGCGCAAAGTTAAATGTGGAATTGCCCATATATATATATATATATATATATATATATATATATATATATATATATATATATATATATATATATATATACATACATATATATATATATACATATAATATATATATATATATATATATATATATATATATACATATATATATATATATATATATATATATATATATATATATATATATATATATATATATATATATATATATATATATATATATATATATATATATATATGTACATATATATTCATATGTATATATATATATATATATATATATATGTATATATATATATATATATGTATATATATATATATATATATATATATATATATATATATTATATATATATATATATATATATATATATATATATATATATATATATATATATATATATATATATATATATATATATATATATATATATATATATATATATATATTGATACTGATATTTAAGGCTGTTTTGTATTATCAAAGCTACAGTAACATATTTTTTTGGGTAGATAGACAAATGCATTCACTAAAAAACCAAAGTTTTTTTGTCTGATTTCACGGACTTCACATTAAAAATATTCAAAAAAAAAAACTGTCTACCCTTTTCCTTGTGTACACTTGTATGCTTTTGAGTGAGCCACTGGCCATACTTGCGTATGTAATTTATGGATGGCTCCATGACTTCCAATTTCCAACTTTGAATATCAGGTCGGGAAGCGGGTGCGATCGCACTCGATAACTGACCACGAAAATAATATTTAGTTGTGAAAAACCAGTCAGATTTTTTAGTCGTTTTGAAATCATTTAAGTTTATGTATGTTTTCTTGTTTGTCCGCAAAATAGTAATTAAGTTTATTATTTTATCTTAAATTTTAAAATATTTTGTTTTACGGACATACATGGAAACATACAAAAACTCAAAAGTTCTCAAACATGTTTGTGCGAAAAAATAAAAAAAGAATATTCGCAAGCACAAAAAACCCGCCAAATCTATGAAGAACTAATTCTATTGGTTCAAAAATACTAACCGAAATTTCTAGAGTATTCCAAAAATACTAATTGAATGTTCTAGAGTATTCTGTTGAAATATTTTTAAAAATTCTATTATTTGAGTTTTGTTATGTTTTCGTTGAGGTTTTTAGCATAAATTGTTTTAAGAACGCACTATTACTTTAATTTAATTATTTTAATATAAATTATTTTAAGAATATCGAACGAACTGTTACTTTAATTCTCAGAGCCACATCTACAAAGCTATAAATTTTTTAAACTAACATTATTTGTTTACAAAAATAAATGTTTAATTTTATATTTCTTAACTTGTCAACGTTTTGTAAACATAATATAGGTTTTATTAGTATATTCTTATTTTTTATATAAAAAGGGATGTAGTTTTTATGTATATAATGTATTTTTATGTATGTAATGTATTTTTATGTTTGTATTTTTTATGCATGTAATTTTATGCATGTGTATTTTATTCAAATGTAATCTTTTAAAGCAATTTGTGCAATTTTGTAAACAAAAATACTTTTAATAATATCTGCGTTTTCAATGAAATTATTAATAATCATCCAAGTTATTACAAATATTTTTAACCACTAATCCATTTTCCTCAGTGTACCGATAACTGATTCTTTCCCCCAAGAAAGAAATGTTTTTAAGTTCTTAGAAAATGGTTTACTAACTTCAATTATTTTTGCTTCAGCCATTTTTACAAACTCGTTATACTTAACTTAAAGTTACTTTTTTCTGTTTTAAATACTAATTAAAATTATAAAGCCCACTCACTAAACATCATCAGTGGTATTGTGAAGCAGTTCCGCTTCATCCTCACAAAGTAATTTAACGTTTTTAGTTAATTTCTAGCTAATTGAATTTCCAGTAACTCAATGATTTAACTAATTCATTTGTTCATCTTACTAAGAAGAATTGTTTCAAATGTGTTAAACTTTTCAAACTACGCAAAGCATAAAATAGTTATTAAAAAAACTTTTTTATTCATAAATAAATGATCTTGCGTTAGTTTTATTGGTTGAATGTTGTTAGACTTTTCAGGGCCGGGGGCCGCATTGTTTTGGTTGTCTTTTTTATGTGCTATAGTGTAAAAATGACTAAAAAAATTACCAAATGGTCCTCTTGACTATTTCGTGGCCCCTAACATTGTGAGTCCCGGGGCTATTGCCCTTCTACCGCTCCACCCTCACTTCCTCAAATCAGCACTGGAAATAAAGCATAAGTATATAAATAAAAATTATATATACTTTTTGATAAGTCGAAGAATATTTGTTTCCTTATTAAACAATCATTAAAAGTAGGTTGTTACTTTATATAAAAAATGCCGCTTAGTTTTATAAAAAAAATTATAAAAGAGCGATGTTTCAAAAATATTTGCTCTAATGGTATTTATTTTGCTTTAAGTTTTTTTGCGTTAGAAGCTATTTTTCTTTTTTTAACTGTCTCTCATCGGTCCAGTTAATCTTATTGCGCTTTTTTGTTTGTTTTTGAAATGTTTTCAAAACGGCTAAAAAATCTGGCTGGTTTTTCACAACTAAATATTATTTCGGTGGTAAATTATCAAGTACGATCGTACCCGCTTCCCGACCAAGTCTGAATATCGGTCTCTACATATAAGACTTAATGGCAAATGTGCATAATCGCGCTTGTTGATAACATGTTTCAGCGCCAGTGCGAATCGCGCTGGGTGATTTTATTCATCACATGCACTGTATATGTTTACATATATATATGTATATATATATATATAAATCATATATATATATAATATATATGTGCATATATATATAATATATACATAATATATATGTGTGTATATATATATATATATATATATATATATATATATATATATATAATATATATGTGCATATATATATAATATATACATAATATATATGTGTGTGTGTGTATATATATATATATATATATATATATATATATATATATATATATATATATATATATATACATATATATATATATAGATACACTTACTAAAGCGTGTTTTGATAAGCATTTGCTCACTTTTTCTGCTTACCTTAGGCTATACCGTTTTTTTCGAAAAAGAAGAAGAAAAAACGAAGAATGATGAATGAAACAATTGCTTCCCCATCCAAAACCCTCAGTCGATGTAGCAGCACTCCACTGCCGGTCAGGCTATTTTTCAGTCGATGTATGTACTGAAGCCCCCAGCAACAGGCTATTTCAGTATGACGTCAGATTGCTTACAATAGTACGCAATACTATTTGTATATGTATATATATGTATATATACATATACAAATAGTATATATATATATATATATATATATATATATATATATATATATATATATATATATATATATATATATATATATATATATATATTATATATATATATATATATATATATATATATACATATACAAATATATATACAATGGTCGAAGTGGAGAAAAAATAGTAGCGGGATGGTATTCGGTAAATTAAAAATACCATCCCGCCTAATCATTGTTATATATAGAAATTTATAAAAAGGTGACGGGATGGCGTCCTGCCTCATATTGAGCACTATATATATTTATATGTATATATATAGTGCACTATATATATATATATATATATATATATATATATATATATATATATATATATATATATATATATATATATATATATATATATATATATATATATATATATATTATATATATATATATATATATATATATATATATAATTTTCTTCATGAACAAAACTGAAATACAAAAACCCTTTAAGATACATTAAACTTAAAGTTTTTTTAAAGCCAAAATTAAAACAACCTAAAAAGCAAGTCCATACCCAACCTCCTACTATTATTATTTTGATTTTTTATAATATCATTGTATTATTTGAGAAAACCAACAAGATCTATCTATCCACTGATGATCACACTAAACTATTAAAAGGAAACATCAGAAAAACATGCACAAAGGGCCTAAAAATGACTTAATGTTCAATAACTTCTAAGTAAAAAGCATAGCAACTAAACCAAATATAAACAAATAAATCAATATAATCGTCAAAATAGAAGCATTTATTACAATAAAAGAAAAATAATTTCCAAAATCAAAAACATTGGTGCTTATTAAATTTGGCAAAAAGTGGACTTTTTTTCAGAAAAACACGTCTAGATAAATTCAGCAAAGAAATTAATGATAAATTGAAATCAGTAAAAAAAGTTGAAGTTATCATTTGGTTTACATGCATAAACAGAAACATCTTCATCCAGCTCCACATCAATAAGTTTTACAATCCATCACAAATTATAAATAATGCTCTAATATATGCAAAATAAAACAATCAGTGACAAATAATCAATCATTGTACAAAAACATTTTTTAACCATGAAACGTAGAAAAAAAATTTGACTTATAATCATTTGACGTCATAATAGAATGCTTTGAGAGGAATTATTCCATTATGATGAGGCATTATTATTATGTAAAAAATACCTATAAATTAGTTGTTTTTGATGGAATAACAAAAGTTGCAAGAATATCAGACAGACAAATTATGGCAACAGAAGATAATATTATGACTATAATCCCCAACCTGCATACTTCTTGTGGCCATAAAGGAGAGAAATAAATGCATAAAAAATTGCTGAACATTACAGTAATATACCATTAGCTTCTGTCAAGTGTTTTATAAGCAAATGTGAAAGGTGTACTGAAAACTCAAAGAAACCTGCGCATAAAGGAATTGTAGTCTGTCCTATTACAGTTAATGACTTTAATCAAAGAGGACAAGTTGATCTCGTTGATTTTCAAAGTTTGCCTGGTGGTGATATAAAGTTTATCTTTCACTATCAAGATTATTTAAAAAAATATTTTGTGACCTCTAATGTCAAAGAAAGCATCTGAAGTTGCCATAGAACTATATGTTTTTCTAGAGTTTGGTGTTCCAAATATTTAACAATCAGATAATGGAATTTACAAGTTTAGTTATTCAAGAATTAGGGATGTTGTGAAAAAACCTATTAGTTAATGGCAAAACCACAATATCTGCAAAGTCAAGGTTCAGTTGAGCAAAGCTCAAAAGCTTCATTCAGAAACCTAGAATGTCATTATCTTCATTAATTTCTTAGGAATCTTTAATAAAAATTAACAATGGAGTTTTTGAAGAAGATATAGAATATTTGTTGGAAAGGGAAAAACAAACTAATAAATCTGGAAAAAAAATCACGAGGTGCCAGTATTTAGTGTTGGTATGAAAGATGCTGTTTTACTAGTGGAAATGACTTAAAATAGAAAAAATATATTACAAGATCATGACCTACCAGTATTACTAGTGTAGATGCAATTTCACCATTATTTGATATATCACGATGTATAAACAAAGAACTAACTGTATTAAATGCAATTAATCAAGATTTTGGAAGTCTTGGAAGTAAGATAAATAGTACATATATTATTAGTAACAATGATTTTATTCTGATAATACAAATCTTGATAGCAATTTAATGCCAAGTAGTGCAGCTTCTATCCACCCAGCAAATAAAAATAGAGAGTAAACACCCCCTAAGAAGAAAGTAAAAGTTTACAAAAGAAAGTTACAATTACAAACAGCTAATAAGTGGAAAGATTCTACGCTTGTAAAATATATAGTTCTCACTATAGGTTTGAAATAGAGAGTGTTAATGGAATAGTTACTGCGCTAAAATGCAGAGTATGCCAAGCTTCTCAAATTCAGATTTTAAAAAGGTACATGCCAGAATGAAGTGGTGGAAAAGGATGCAGTCGATTGCAACACATTTCCGCAATCATACATGCAGAAGGAATGTGGCACCAGAAAGCTTTTGAAATATTTATGGAAACAAGAGGTATAAGATTGTGCAATAGAATTGAAAAACCAAATGAGTTGCAGCAGGAAATGCAGCAAATAGACATTTTATCGGGTATTCAAACCATGAATAGTAAGGATCTTGATTTGACCAAAAAAGATATTTGAGGTT